>NW_020769339.1:10034657-10059240 GCF_900518735.1 Pseudonaja textilis
AGAAGAAGAAGAAGAAGAAGAAGAAGAAGAAGAAGAAGAAGAAGAAGAAGAAGAAGAAGAGAAGAAGAAGAAGAAGAAGAAGAAGAAGAAGAAGAAGAAGAAGAAGAAGAAGAAGAAGAATGCTGATTTTCAGCCAAAACTTAGTAAATTGTGGTCAAATGATTGCAGGATGCTACAAATGGCCATAAATGCAGGGTGGTTACCAAGAACCTGAAACAAAATCACTCGACTGAGGGCAGTCCAGCCAGCAGAACTTCAAAACCAGATCCTAAGTAGTTTGCAGACTGTAATAACTTTAAGTGGTTGCTAAGAGACAGTTTGTAAATTGAGGATTACTGAGAACAATTAATCAGGCTTGCCTTCAGAAGTTATGGATGCTTCATTACTGGAGTTTTTTAAGAAGTTGGACAGCAATTTTTCTGTTCTGCTTAAGCAGGGGGTTGGGCTAAAAGACCTCCAAGGTACTTTCCATTATTTTGCTATTGTACACTCAGCCTCAGAATAGAAAGCAATTGAAAGTTGCTACTTGTTTACCAATTTTGGACACATTATGTTAAAGTTAGTCTCGTTAAACTAGACCATTAGAAATATATTGATTCCAAAACTGTTGCCCTACAAGGTGCTGTTTCATCCAGTTAAAAGGTCACGACAAGAGTTTTAGTAGTAAATAGATATATTATGCTGAAATAGTGTATACTTTGTTATTTATTTCTTTTTCTGGAAGAAAGATGCCCAGAAATGTGATGATTTGGTTTGATTGTGCTGGGTACACTCAACCTTTTGCTTCTCTTACAAAGAACTTGCACATTGAAAATGCTCTGTAGCATTAGAGATTCTGGCTCTAATTATATATGAATTGCTAAGTAAAATTGGTACACAAGCTGACAAAAGTTAACACAGAACCTTCTTGGCCCATTTGACATGGATATCCCAGGAGAAGCGTTTCATGGTTTTTTGAATGAAGCTATGAAAGTTTACAGGTATTGTATCTCTGTTGTCATACCTGCACATTTATTTTTGAGTTGAGATACAGTTGTTTCTACTTTATTGGTATTTTGTAGATTGCTCAGAACTAATTTGAAAGTGCTTATGGGTTGTGATTATTTCCATCTATTTATTGGAATTCTTATTATTATGGTTATTTTAGCTGTTTTTCATATATTTTGTTAGTTTAATAACAAATAAGACTTACATATAATCTTATAAGCCAATAAGAATTGTTTGATTACAGTGAGTAATAAATCTAATCAGCAAGTTAAATAAATAGATTTGCTTTACCATCGCGGAGAGAACATCGGTTTGTCAGATTTGGATTAGAACTGATATCATACCAGCACTTGAATCAAATACACAAGGTCTTAATTACCTCCAATTCCTTTTGTATGCAAACAAAAACATGTTTAGAATTGTTTGTTTGGGATATGAACAATGTATACAGCAGCTGACTCAAACTTTCGTTAACAGGTGTTCCTGGAAAATATGCATATGGGGTGGAAAGTATATCTTCTCGCTGAAATGTTTCTTGGCCAAATCTGTTTAAAATCATGAAAAAGCCTCCATTTTTCCTAGTTAGGGGTGTCAGTCATCCAGTATTTTGCAAATGTATCAGTGACCAATAATATGCATAGAATGCAGTATGCATTCTATTCATTGTATGCATGTATGCTAACCATATAACCTACATATAAGACAGCCACACAGTTATGTGATTATCATAATTCATAAAGGATGATGGTTGAATATTTTGTAGACTCCAAAGCTGGATCTTCAGAGTGATGCAACTAGAAACTGCCATTATTACATTTCTATGAATCTATAGTAAAGACAACATTGTTATGATTGTTTGAATGTTTTACTGCAGGTAGGTAGACAAGGAACATATTCAGCAGAACAGAAGGAGAAGGAGCATATTCAACAGAACATATCCAAAATCATAGCTCAACTTACTTTCAAAAAAAGTGGCAGTGAGAAGATAAGATTGTTTAGCTTATCTGTATGCTGACTTCTTTGATGATCACTAGATGGCAGTATAAGCCTAAAGCAAAAGCTTTCTGTTCCAAAAACAAGCAAGCAAGAAGGGACAGTTTACTTTGCATTGTTTGAAGCTTGAAAGGTGCCCAGACATTTCAATAAGGCTATATTTTTCTTTATGTTGGTTCTTTTCTCAACAGGTATACAAAGGACTGTAAGATGAATGCAGTAGGTCCTCCATAGCAAAACACTGCTAAGGAAAAGAATATAATGATCTTCTGAGGAATCAAGAGAACAAATTCTTTAAGTAGTTGGATTAATGTATACCGGACATAGAAATGGGCACAATGCATTACTTACGATTCTCCCAATGTTATTGTGTAACAATTCTGAGCTTCTCTAAGACTCCTTATGCAGAATAGGAATCCTTACCAAAATCTGCAAGGGGATAGGTTTGGCACTCTTGGAGTCTTTACTTGCTCAAATCTCTGGTTGCTAAAGAGCTTGCAAGATTTAACATCAATATTGCAGTCCTGTATGAAACTCATTTAGCCAGTGAAGATCGGTTCACAGAAACAGGAGGTGGTTATACATTCTTCTGGTGTGGACACAGCAGTGATGAATGTCATGAATCTGAAGTTGGTTTGTGGTTAAGAATCATCTCATCTACAAACTTGCCAGTTTTTGCAACGCTGTGAATATCCGTCTCATGAAACTGCATCTTGCACTACCGAGAAAACAGACCACACTGATCAGCCGTAGAATAAGCCTTGCTACAAAGCTCAAAGTCTGAGCAGTAGTGCTAACGTCTCTGATGTATGCCAGTGAGACTTGGATTGTATACAGGAGGCACGCTAGGCAACTAAACCACTTCCACACAACTTGCTTTTGCAGACTTCTGAGGATCCAGTGGCAGGACAAGATACCAGACACAGAAGTTCTCTCCAAAGGCCTGCCATCAGTTCACACCCTGCTGATGAAAGCCCAGACACACTGGACAAGCCATCTTGCAAGAATGCCAAACCATCACATCCCTAAACAGCTCCTCTACGGTGTGCTATCTCAAAGAAAGTGCTCACATGGGGGAAATAGGAAGCAATACAAAGACACATTGAAAGCCTCCAAGTCCCTGGACATCGACACCACCTCCTGGGAAATCCTGGTACAAGATTGATCGATTTGGCACACGTTGATCCACCAAGGGTGCCAGACATTTGAAGACAAAAGAACAACCACAGCACAAGAGAAGTGAGCACTCCCAAAAGCCAGAGCTGCAAATGGTGCAACAGTGGTGCCCACATGTCTTCCCGACATGTGACAGAACATTCTGCCAGCCATCTGCAGACACACCATGGACAACTCACAACTCGTTAGATATCAAGGTCCTCTTCAAACACAATGGACAAATATCACTTGCTCAAATATAGATTGACGTAAGATTTCTCCCTTTTAGTGTATCATATTGGCAGCATGTAAACTAGCAAACACAGTGGATTTGCCATCTCACCAAGGTGACTCAGGACAGATTACAGATATTGAATAATGCCATATAAAACAGTAAAGCAATAAATATAGATCTTAAATTTAAAAAATTAAATTTAAAATAAAACTAAGCAGGATGGAGAGGGAAGGAGCAAAGTGTGCAGATGGAGAAGGTGGGCTGTCCTGAACTCCATAAGCCACCTCCAATGTGCCATTGTTGCCCCTAGCTAGTTGGCATGGCCTTGTCTTCAAAGCCTGTCAGAAGCCAAAAGAGTGGGACAAGTTTTAATGTTTTGCCTTGTTGATTTTATGATTATAAGCCACCTAGAGTCACTTCTAGATAAGATGAGAATAATATATTAAACAGATGATAGATAATGATTGATAGAGATAGGGCATTGGTACTTACCTGACATGCCCATTCTCTTTGAGCTGTGAAGAAGATCCAGTAGTGGGAGGTGTTTCAGTCTCTGCATGTCTAGGCTGGGCTTAATTTGTGGAACGCTCCTCCTCCTCCATGGGACTCCTCCCCAGGGTTCCCCAGTTTTGGCAAAGATGAGAGAAATAAACGCCCTCATCTTCAAGACCCTAACAATTCGTTGGCCGAAACAGGACCCCACCAGATGGAAAAGGGGTGGGGCTGGATGATCTTCATAGCTCAAAGAGAACAGGTAAGTACAATGCCCTTTCTCCCATAAGCTATTCAGAGCATCCAGTAGTGGGACATACCAAAGCTTGGCCTGTCCTACGGGAGGGACTCTGTCTGGCCTTGAATCTCCTCCTGGTCCCTCTGGTCCCGTTGCAGAACTCTTCTGTCAAAGGAAGCCTGAGCGGATGCAAATACATTTATTTTATAATGTCTAATGAATGGCGATTGGGAGGCCCAAGTTGCGGCTCGACAGTTTCAGTTATTGGCGCCTGTGTGGCCCATGCTGCCGATGTTGCAGCGCTTTTTGTTGAATGAGCTGTTATGCCCCTGGGCACCTGCAGGGATTGAGTCTGATACACTTTCGCTATCGCAGCCTGTAGCCAATGGCCTATCGTAGAAGGCGAAACGCTGCATCCCTGAGTTTTGGGCTGAAAAGACACAAATAAGGCCTCCATTTTCTTTCTTTCTTTTTTTTTTGAAAGGCGCTGTGCGATTGGTTGATATATATTTGCAATGCTCACCTCACATCGAGCCTATGCCATTGTAGTTCCATCCCTTGGGATGGTCTGGGGAAAAAATTAGGAAGTATCAGCTCCAGTGCCCTATGGGAGGCAGAGTTAATTTTGGGTATAAATGTAGGATCAGGGCGAAGGACCACTTGGTCAGCATGGAAAATACAAAGATCTTCTCTGATAGACAAGGTTGCAAACTCTGAAATACGACAAGCATAAGTGATCACTACAAGGAAAGATACTTTATACGTCAGAAAGTGGAGACTTGATGATTTCAAGGGTTCAAAAGGCCCTTAGTGAGTGCGACAAGGACCTTGTTAAGGTCCCAGGTGGGATAACGGTGTACCGCTGGAGGGCATAAGATTGTGGCTCCTCGAAGGAGAGACCGTATGTGTAGATGATGGGAAAGAGAAAATAGGCCTTCAGAAGTGAGAACCTGTCTTTTCAATGTATTAGGTGATAACCCCTTGTCAAGTCCCTCTTGCAAGTACTCTAGAATTTGAGCCACAAAGAGAGAGGTGGGATCAATTTGATACTCGATATACCATCTGCAGAAACTGGACCATGTGGCATTGTAAATGTGAGTTGTTGAGGGGCATCTAGCGGCTAGGATAGTGGCGCTAACTCTGTTGGAAAACTTTTCACTCATCAGACAACTCCGCTCAACCTCCAGACGGTCAGATGCAACCATTGAGGGTCCGATGTTGAGGGGGCCCCTGAGTTAACAGAACACTGGCTGGCAGGATTCTCCATGGAGCTGATTTGGAGAGACTGTGGAGGTCTGCAAACCATGTCCATCTGGGCCAGTAAGGAGCTACTAGAAGTAGTTCCACCCTCTCGTCTGGTAATTTCTGGATGACCTTGGGAATCAGAGGAAGAGGCAGAAGTGCCTACAGGAGTCCCGGGTGCCAACAACAGCGGAGCAAGTTGAAGTTCTCTGCTCCTTGCATGGGGTACCTGGAAAAAATCTCGGGAGCTGAGTGTTGAGGGGGGAAGTGGACAGGTCCACCATTGGCTAGCCTAATGCCCTGACCACTTCTTGAAACAGGAAGGGGTGGAGGCACCACTCCAATTGATCTATGATGGCCCTGCTCAGCCAGTCTGTCTGTGTATTTGACAGACCAGAAATGTGCTCTGCTCTGATGGAAAGGAAGTTGGTCTCTGTCCAATGACACAAGCGCTCTACTTCTCGCATGAGATGTTTCAATTTTGTGCCCCCCTGTATGTTTATGTGAGCTTTGGCTGTTACGTTGTCAGTCAGGATTAGTATGTACTGATTGCGTACCTGAGGAAGGAAGCTGCGGAGACCCAGGTGCACTGCTCAAAGCTCTAGCTAGTTTATGCTGCACGGCTGTTCTAAGGTGAACCAGCTGTGTGGCTCCTTGAAGAGGCAGCCTCTGTTGATGATTTGTCTGGTCCACCAGAGTAGAGATATGAGGACCTTTGGTGGTACCCTGACCTTGTGTTTGGAGTTGCTTCAGCTGGAGTGCTGGTACGGAAGCAGGAACCACTGGAGAGATCTAGTGTGAAGCCGTGCCCAAGGGATGATAGAGATACATGAAGTCATCTTGCCTAACAATTTTGATAGTTCAGGTAGGGAGACCCTCTCAAAACCCCTGATCTCTTTAACTAATCACTGAATGCTGTTTAGTTTATCTGGTGACAGATAAACCTTGCCTTCCACCATATCTATGACAGCCCCCAAGTGGGTTAACCGAGTCGATGGTGTTAATTGACTCTTTTTCCAATCTATTGAGAAGCCATGTTTTTGCAGGGATTGTAATGTGGTCTGAGTGTCCTTGACTGCTTGAGGGGCGGACGATGACAAAGTCAAGGTGTCCTCAAGATAACACTGGAGTTGTAAAGGGATGTCCCGAGACAAGCAGCTAGTGCTGCGAGAACCTTCGTGAAGGTCCTAGGGGCAGAAGCTAGTCCGAAAGGAAGGGCCACATATTCAAAATGGTGGTTATTATAACAAAATATCAGAAATTTATAGTGGGAAGGTTGAATAGCAATATGCAAGTCCGCCTTCGTCAAGTCTATGGATGTGAGGACGTAAAATAGATTGAAGGATATGCACTTTAAACTTGTGACATACTAAGGAACGGTTTAGATGTTTCAGGTTTAATATCACTCTCTAACCCCACCCCCCAAACTTTTGGGAAATAACAAAAGGATGTGAATAGAAACCTCACCCTCATTGAGTGGTAGCTACTAGTTGGATGGCTCGTATATCCAGTAGGTGGGGGACAGCCGATTCCATGAGCTTGTTTAACCGGGTCTCTGGAGATGACATGAAAAATCTGGGGGAGTAGATTGAAACTTCAACACAAAGCCAAATCTGATCATATCTCTGACCCCAGAATCAGAGGTTGAGTAGTCCCATTGGTCGGCAAATAATTTAAGGTGTCCACCAACGGGGGTCGGGTCCCGGGAGTTATCTTGGATGCCGAAAAAACCTGTTTCCTGCTTACCGAAAGGATCTTTTGAATTTACCACCTCTTCTGCTCCTATCCCCGAAGTTGGACCTATCTGGCTGCTGTCCTGGTCCAAATGATGGGGAACTCTGGTATCTGGGTGAAAAGAATCCCTAGTGAAAGGGTCAAAAGGATCCCCTCCGAAAGGACTGGGGGTTTCTAGGCTCTGACTTCCGAAAAGGGAAGGAAGAATTTTCTTTTTGTTACAGGTTTCGATTAGTAGCAGATCAAGGGAAGGGCCAAACAGTCTGTCTCCCACGATTGGGGATGAAGCCAGCTTGCATTTGTGCTGAAAGTCGGCTTGCCAATGTTTTAACCTTGGCAAGCGTCGTGCTGTGACATGAGAAGTAATGGCCCTGGCTGATTGACTGCATGATAAGTTGCATCAGCTGAGAATTCAGCAGCTGCAATAAGTTTAGCCATATCTTGGTGCGCTTTAAGGATAGAATTGGGGACGTGTTCCTATAAGAGGCAGAGCCATCTGAGAGACGAACGAGTGAAGAAGGAGGCAGCCGTGGCTGCTCTGATGGCCCAAGCATCAGACTGATGGGTTCTGTGGAGGGCTAGCTCAGCCCATTTTTCTTCCGGCTTTAATGCCTCCAGTGCATCACTGGGAATGGGGGAGGACGCTAATCCCACTATAGGTTGATCTACCTTGGGAGTATTCAATAATTTTGAAAAATCAGGGGACAAATTGAAATATTTCCTGTCATATCCAGTGGGGGGGTGAATACACCACTGCAGAGGCCCATTGCTTCTGCACCAGGTCCGAAAAATAGGAGGAACTGGAATCACCTCTGCTTCAACTGGTTGGTTGAAAATCAGATCCTCTGGTCCCTTCTCCGAAGGAGTAGGGGTGGTGGAGGGGGTCGACTTGTTTAGGCGTGCAATATTTTTTGCCTTAAACAAGAGAGATCTGAAAAGCTGTGGGTGGAATAAGCCTGTAAAAAACAGGTTGGTCAGGAACGAGTCCCTCATCCTCATTCCCCTTTCTAAGGGGTCTGTTTCTGACAGGGGCATGCTGTCATGTATTGATTCTGATTCAATCTCTTCCAGTTGATCAATTTGATCCACTTCATCCTTCTCCTCCTCCTCCTCCTCCTCCTCCTCTGTCGGCCCTTGGAGGGGGGCCCTTGGGTATGGTGGTGCTCCAACCTGGTCAATGACCTCAGCGATTGGGAATCATGATCGGTGATTGCAGGATATTCCCTGGTCATAACTGCGTGTTGGGGCGAATGTGGCTTTGGGAGCCCCTCACGCAGTCAGTGTCCCAGGCACCTGGGCCTGTTGGCCTTGGGGAGCCAAGGTGCGCCTGGATGAGAGGGAGAGATCTAGGGAGGAGGAGGGTGAGAAGAGGTAGATGGACCTGGGCTGGAGGAGTGGAAATCCTGTGAGACTTTGTGTGCCTCCCAAGAGCGCTTATCTATCTGCTTTTGTAAAGCTTTATGCCGCCTGATAGCATCCCTTTCTGAGGCTTTAGAATTCCCCTTAGTGTGCTTATGTTTGTGTTGAGATTTGGCTTTTGCCTTCAAGGATGAGGTCTGAGAGGTGCTACCGTCTGCCATTTCGATTCAAATTGGAATTACAGTATGCTTGTTATATAATGCTGTGAAGGCAGTTGGCACGCCCAGGGACCAGATCTGAGTCAAGACCGGTTGCCCTGATAATTGTTTTATTCCCACCCACCCCTTTTTAACAAACTTTATTCAGTTTTTCACATTAAAAACAAAAATCTCTTTTTAGTGGACAACATATTTCCGTGTCATCACCTTTACATACAAATATGACAGCAATTATACATTGATATATGCATACTTAATTCTATTATTACCTTTTCCATTCCAAATTTTCAGTAAGGAGAGAAACAAACACATTAATTCTAGCCTCTTTCTTTAATCTCAATCGAAACATGTTTTTGTTTCATTTCAATTATTTCAAATATAATCCTTTAATATTTATTTTTGAAAATAAAGATAAACAATATATGCTTACCTAATAATAATAATAAAGTTTAATTCTAAATTCTTTCATTAATCTCAATCTAAACATCTTTTTATTTCATTTCAATTATTTCAAATATAATCCTTTAATATTTATTTTAAAAATAAAAAATATATATTTACTTAATAATAGTAATAATGAAGTTACCAAAGTCTCTCCTTGCTTTTAATAGTCTATATTAAACTTATTAATTTAGCTGGTTCTTTAGTCTGTCATATTCCCTTTCCGTTACACTTTTTTTTAATGAATTCTAAATTAATACAAATTTTAACACACACACACACAAAGAAAAAAGAACAAGTATAGGTCTCCCCCCTTTTACTATTTTGAGTGGGACACCTTAATGATTAGAATATATCTTTATTCCCTCATCTTAATTCCCAATAAACCATTAATCATTACATCTTTTCAATTGGATTCCACAGCGTATCCCCCCACCTTTAATAAGAGTTATCAGTATCTATATTACACTATTTTCTAAATATTTTTAATTGTAGAAATATTCTTATTACCCCTTGTCACCCCGCAGAATCCCCTTTTTAATTCATCAACCATTATCTCTGAAAAAACAATTTCTTTTCAGCATTTTACTAGTTCTGTATTTCTTTCTTTCACATGCCTGTTTCTTACTGCTTCTCCTCCCCCTTTTCCCCACATCTTTTCTCATTCCAGTTTATATCCCTCTCTTTCTTAATATCTTCCTTTCCCCTTTTCTGCTGAGTCTTCCTGCCTTTCCTGACTTCACAGGTATTCCCTCTTTTAATTGCCTTCTTAAATCTCAACTTTTTAACCTTCCTTCTTTCCCCACTTCTTTGTAGCGTTCTTTGTGTTAATTGTCTATTTAAAATGTCTTCTCCTTGAGTCAATTCCTCCTCCTCTGAAAATCTTTCTTCTTGTTCTTCAATCGCCATTTCCATTTTTTCTAGCACAGAGCAAAGTGATTCGCCTCTTTCCTATAGTAATTCTCTCATATTTTTAAGTTCCATTTTTAATTCCAGAAGAGATATTATCATTCTTATATTTTATGATCATTAAAGTCCACAAAAAGAAACCACTTTTACTTTCCTTCTTTGTTCTTTCAGTTTTTTAAGGTTGTCAGTTATTCCAGTCCAGGGTTTATACCACAAACATCAATCAGTCCCACAAAGTCTTTCCTTGCTTTTTCCTTTATTCCGGCTCTGCTTTCACTTTCTAAAATTCTTACTTTGTTTCAATATTTCTGTAATGTTATATCCACACCAGTTCATTCAAAAACAGGATGCTGTCCCTTTTATTTGAGCCAAATTTTTATCAAAAGGTGACACTCTCCATTATACAAAGTCTTCACCTTTTTTCCCCTATTTTTTATTTAAGGTTTTTCGAACCTCAATATTCCAGCACAGTCCAGTATCCAATTTGTAAACTTTGTTATTATTATTCTTTGACAATCTTAAGTCCAGCTTTAGTTTTATACTTGTTTATTCCCAAAATATTTTAGTCCAATTTTATTAAATCTTTAATTACAGCTTCTTCCTTTCCTGGTTCGAAGCCCCATTTAGCTGTCAAAAATATTTTCTTTTTTTTTCTCTGTCCCTTTGTAATTTCGCCGCTCACTTTTCTTTTCTTAAAAATTCTATGTTACCTTAGTCCCGGGGTACTTTTGTTTAGTTAAATTGCCCAGTTGTCCCGGTTCAGATGTTATCCACCTCTTTCTTCCCTCCTGCACAAATCTTAGTCCAGCTGAGTCATCCTCTTCGGGGTGGCCATTTTAGACCACCGCTGCAGTCGTCTTCAGGAGGAAAAAAAACAAGCCCGGGGGGGAGATGCGGCTCCCCACAATCAGGCCTGCTGCTTCCTCTTACTCCGCTGCCACTCCAAGGCAGTTTCAGCCCCTAATCAAAATGATTGGGGCTCTCTGACGAAAGAGCATGGACGATAGCCACAGAGAGTTGCGATCTACTGTCCGTCGGTGAGGAGGCTCTGCCTTCTTCCCCCCCATTTTTAAAAATATATATAATACCTATCTAAAATGAGTCATATCTCAGTAATATTTTATTGAAATTAAAATATTATACCCAAAGAGAAATCTTTTTTTTTATTATTATTATTATTATTATTATTATTATTATTATTATTATTATTATTATTATTATTATTATTATTATTATTATTGCTCTTATAATCACTGTGAGGGTTAAGCCAACAAATTAAAATGTAAGAAATAGCCTCGAATGAAACCAAGCTGAGGATATAATAGTTCCCAGAATATTTGAAGGGTGGTAGTTCTGCTCCGAGCAGAACTACCTCACACAGCTGAGAATGACTACTGGTACGCGGCCACGAGGTTTTGACAGCACAAAATGGCCTCTGGCCATTAAACTTTTGGCACACTCCTCAGCAGCAAAACTCCCGCCTTGTGACTGAATAGCTTCCGATGCTGTCTTTTTTTTTCTTTCAGTGAGGCTAAATGGAGGGGAAAAGGGTGGAAGTTACCCTGAAAGGGATCCCTGGTAAAAGGGTTTTTTTCTTTTTTAAAAACCTCCACTCCAACTGGCGTTCTGAGGGGGAAAGAGCAATACGTCTCGGTTTGGAGTGAAAAGGCTCACGCTGCTGTCTGGCTAAGGGAAAGAAATGCTGTGGCAATAGAAATGGCAGGGGTAGGGCTATTGGCTGTGGGGAGGGAGTGCGGAGCAGCACTGGAGCCTCCCGCCGTTTTGGGGCGCGAATCGGCACTTCCCTGAATCAGAGCTGTCTGGCTGCAATATTAACAATGTGAGCCAATTTGAGAGATCATAATGGAATACAGGCTAGCGATGAGCAGATTAACTGTCAAACCTGCTATCAACAAAAGAATTTTTCCTGTTTTGGCCAAGGAAGAATCACAAGCACTGCCTATCTCTGACAAGGCTGAGCAAAAACTGGGGAACACTGGGGAGGAGTCCCATGGAGGAGGAGGAGCGTTCCACAAATTAAGCACAGCCTACACATGCAGAGACTGAAGCACCTCCCACTACTGGATGCTCTGAACAGCTAATGGGAGAATAGATTAGATAAACTGAGAAGTCTTATTCTCAAGTCTTCAGTCTTTTCAGATGTTGGTCTGGATACATAATGACATAATAAAAAGTGATAATGAATTCATCTTTTCTTTTGTTAAGCCTTCTTAGAATAGAAAAGGCTTTCTTTTAATTAAGTGGAGCTTAATACTGTGGCAAAAAGGTGATTAAAAACAAGTATGGTCCCCATTATGGTTGTAAGATGAGGGCTTCCTTTATAACTTATTTTGTAGGGTTTCTTTTATGGAGAAGAGTTCGATTTTCAATTCTAATATTGTAATCAAACTAAACAGGATGAAGGTCTAGAAAACTATGTAGAAAGAGGCAAACAAAATTGGGTTCACACTTTACTCTAAAAGTAGTAGCATGCTTAGCAGTGGTTTGAAAAACTGTTTATTAACTATAGATCACAGTTACATTCAAAGGCAAGCAGTGCCTATTAGGACTCCACCTAATGTATATAGCGTACTAATGAACTTTTACAGTGATTCAAATATTTTCTTCAAATAATAGATTGTTCATTTTGATGAAAAGAATAAAAAACTTAGAAGAAAAATTACTTTTTGAAATTCTTTGATGATAGGATACTTATGTAGATTGATTCCCTTAATCTCCTTTTCCAAAATAAATAAATATATGTTTAAGTAATATTTTTATCCATGGTATATTTTAAAACTTTAGCAGGTGGGCTTTATTTTCAGCTGCATATTTCTAACACCTGCCTTAATGTAATTCCAAATGTTCCCAGTATTTATATTAATGCATTTGGAGGGAAGTTATTTCACCAGTATCAAACTTGATGAAAGATTCAGCAGACCTGTATCTTGGGAGTCAGCTTTAAATATTCTCAATAGTGTTGCAGCTCATCAGAGATGCAGAATTGATTCCATGTATTAATTAGTTGACTACTTTCCTCAAAATTTCTAAGTGCAAAGAAATAGTCCTGTGTAGCAGCCTAAATCTGTATATAATACACAGATTTAGGCTGCTACAGATTTTCTCAAATCTAAAAATGTTGAAAGGTATACAAATGTGGAATTAAGCAAGGAGAACTTGCATTAAAATTTGTTGGGTCTGTATATGCCAAGGTGGTATTCCCTTCTAATGATGATGTCAAAATCTTTGAGAATCAAAAATAATTTATTCAAGCTATTTTGAGAAATATACATGAAAACTGTAACATACATCCTAAAATAGGCTTCACAAAAATTAGAATTGAACCGAACCAGTGTTAAAAACACCTTGGAGATTTTCTAATCTTCTATCCTTCCTGTTCAAATAGGAGACTCTATGCCATTTCAGAGAAGTGGTTGGCTATGTATTCCTATAAACCTTCAGTGATAGAACACCCACAACTTCTGAAGGCAAATAGTTCTACTGATTATTGTTCTAAGTGTTAGGAAACTTTCGCTTATTTCTAGATTGGTTCTCTACTTGGTTAGTTTCTATCCATTGCTTCTTGTTCTATCTTCAAGTGCTTTGGAGAACAGGTTGGCAGCCCCTTAGATCAAAATGCATTAACACTTCACTATCCAAGGGCATGCCCGTACTTTCTTATGGAGAACCAAAATTATTCAAAACAAGAACATAAATTAAAAGGGCAAAAACCCAGTCCATCAGGAGGTTAAAATAAATCAACATTCATCAACATCCATCCCAACTGACCAATTTTTAAGGATAAAAACCTAACACAGAAGATTCAAAAGGTGAAGTTAAAACCCATGTATGAAAAATGAACTGCCAAGAGGAAGATATATGTTCAGGGGTTTTCAGACCACTCCCAAAGGGAATTGGAATTGATCACTGTATTCCTAGGGTATATAATTTTTTAAAACTTTGATCATTGTATCTGACTTTTCTTAAAAGAAGTTTTCTGAGAACTTCAATACGGTCCAAGAAATAATTAGTATAATCTGTAACTATGTTTCCTAAATTTCCTTTGAATAAATTAATATATATATCCAACCTTTTCTCTTGAAGCAAAAGTACTTTAAGAAATAAAATTCCATGTTAGCTTATACTAAATAAAAAGAATATGTTTTTAGGATATGCCTAAATGTCAATCTGTGCTACCTGTATAAGTTAACATATAATGGATAACTGTAGCAATAGTGAAACACTGAAATACTTTCACTGTAACATACTTAGCTTGAAATGTTATTGACCAGCAATTATTTATTTAACTCATTTATATTTCCCATAACTTAAATATGCAATGGAATTGTTTCAAACTAAGCTTGATTCTGGTTTTCTCGTATTAATTCAAATATATTGGAATCAGCTCTCATTTAACAGTTTAGTATGTCACTTCAAAATAATTACTCAACCCTTAGCAAGTGCTCTTGGGGATAAGATATAACCAAAAAGTCAGCAGCTGGAATTTACATCTGCAAGTGCTGTTTCCATTAAATAGTGTATTGAATGATCAAAGCAAAAATTCCAGGTCACACCTCAATCAGTTCTGTCTCAAAATCCAATTATTGTTTGTAGAAACTTAAGCAGCTGAGAAAGGTGTATATGCTTTCTTTCTCACACATTTATACACACAGACGACTTCATAAAAAATAATGATTTAACATTTGAAACAATTTGATTTTTTGAGAATTTATCTCCAAAATAAGAGATAAACAAGAGAACATTAAAAATGTTGATAAATACATAAAATAATTGCAATTATATGATTTTGTTGTAGTTTTAAACTATGCTTTTTATTTAGAAATGTTGAAATGAACATGAAATGTTTTGTATTCATATATTTGTTGATTCTTATATTGCTTTCAATTTGTTTTGTTTTGGTTGCATAATATTAAGATGACTTCCTCTGAAAACATGTTTTCTAATGTCTGGCATCACTAAAGGTTGTTTATTTTTATTAATAATAATGAACAGTTGGAAAAATGAAGCAATCTTATCTGGGAATTACAAACATCTCAGATATTTATGACCATGGAACATTGTTTTGTACTGCTGCAAATTCATATATGTGGCATATATCTGAAAAACTAGACAATTACTTGTTCTTAATTATATCCAATAGATGTGCTTTAGACAAATATAGACAGATAGGCAGAGGCTCATTAAGAAGGAAAAGAAATAAGCTGACATTACTGATGGACAGTCATTTTCTCAAGAGAAACTTCTTTGATCGCTTTTTATTAAGGTGGGTATCACATATCACAGAAATTTCTACAGTTTGCATCTTGGTAACTCTTTATTTGTCATACTAACTGGAATCAGAAACTAGTGATTATACTGTTTTAAATATATTAAAATTATTCGTAAATGCAATATCTAGAGAAGTTCTGCCACCATTTATTGCTATTATGGTGATAATTTTGGCAGTTTTTGAAGAAAACATGCTGTCTATTTTTATTAAGAAAAGATGGTAGAAAAGCTGTTAATAATACCATTTTCTAGATTGGATATTGCAGAGAACAGAATTGTAAGGTAATTGCAAAGATTATCAGAAGCCAGTAGATACTCTATAAATGATTTAAAATATGCATTTTTTTTTCAGGACAAGATCACATGACTGCAATCTCAGATGCTGGGCCAATCTAAGGTAACTGTAATTCTGGCAGAAATAGCCTAAAATGATCATTTCACTAAAGCTTTGATTGGCTTTGCCTGAAGATGAATTAGATAGCTATTGTGCACAATCACTGTCTCCTTTTCATGTAGCTGATAATTTCCAATAATTCCTTATGAGATTCTTTTGCTTTTTCACAATGAATGCAATTCCACAGAAGATCTAAGTTATCTAAATGGACAGAGACATTAAAAGGTTTACATTATTTTGCTAAGACTTGTGAACAATTGAACTAGCCTATAAACCCAACAAATAGAAATACATCTTTTTCCCAGTTTTACTTCCATACATCTAAAATTTAAAATTTTAACTCAGCAACTTAGAGAATTCTTGTTATTGTATTGTGACAATGGTTACATTTGTTTGAAATTATCAAATTTCAGTTGTGAAATGTAAATTATCACACTTAAACTTTTGTTATTTATTATCATTATTTTTTGCTGTTTACCTTCCTTTATGTAAGCTAATAATCCTTGTTACCTGCTTCTTAATTACATATTTACTTAGTATTTCTTCATGTCTTTGGCTAGGGAGAAATATCAAGAACTGCAATTTTAGAAGTTTGTATACTTTCTGCTTTCCTTGCTTTTCTTATTTCATTAGTTCATTAAGAATGAATTTCATTAACAATGGTTCCTTAGTTACACTTTAATTTCTCCCGGTTGATTCACTTACTAACACCTTAGTTATTAATTTGTGTAGAAGATAACAGGGTGCTAGTGAAAAATAATTAGAAAAAGGGAATCTCGATTTTCACTATTTGCAAACTAAATTTTTTAAAAAAATATTTAACTGACAGGAGTACAAGACCTAGTACACATATGCATGAAGTTATATTGATCAGATGTCCTCCTTTAATTCATTTTTATAATATAAGACCATACCAACATATAATGAAAATATATGTAGCAATTAAAATACTTTCATAAGATTGCATAAAACAAAATGGCATGTAAAGTACCATACATTTCTACAATCTATCTTGCCACCATCCTTACACATCACTTAAAAGAAAGCTGTAATTTTCTCATCACAGGGGAAAAAAATCACCTATTTCTTCTGTATCCATGCCAGAAAAATCATACTGCTTAGTTTTCCTCATTCAATTCCTTCCTCAAAGGAAGGCAGAATTGTTCAGTCTGTTTTCCTGACAACCACTGACTGTAGTTTCAGAGTGATTTAATCTCCAATGAACTTCATGGGAAAAGTGATGGTCTGAAATTGTGCTTTTGTGCTCATTCTATCTCTCAAACTTAGCCACTTTGATATCCTTAAAGTTATTATTTGTAAATTCATTGTTGATTACTTTGCTTTTTTTAATGTACCCCAAAGAGTTCTAGCTAGTCTTCACTTCCCTCCTCACTATCAGGAAAATGATTCATAATTTTCCTAAATATTCACACTGGAATATAAGCTTCCTATGTTTTGCTTAATCAAGTTTAATTCCATGTTACAATCATTTGATTTCATGTATGGAACATATAAAAAGTCAATAATAAGATAACTTAGATTAAAATAATATAGCTAATTCTTCAAATATATGCACGTTTGACTGGATGCTGAGAGATTTCAGCTAATATTTCTCAGATAATACATGTCCCTATTCAACATGGCCAATCAAATCTGGAATTATAAAACCACAGCAGCATATACACGAACAAGCTTAAATTTATTTTAAATTGAAATAGATTCTTACGATACCACATTAAAGACTATGGAAAAGTGATACAACACATTTTGCATATCAAAATAACATTTCTAACACTTTCAACAATGGAAAACCACACATTTATTTGAACAAAAAGTTTATTAGGATCAACAAAAATATCAGAGACTGTGAAAATTTTTGGTTCTTCAAAATCCTTAATAGATAATACATAGCTAGATAAACCGATGGTCTCACTTATGTGATTTTGAAACTGCTAATATAGTTTTATAAAAAGAAATCTTATTAATAATCGAACTATATCTTATTTTAAATTGGCAGATACTTGAGAAAATAACTAGAGTTCAAACCATCAATTTTTGATGGTTTTTGTCAACTGGCATTCCTTCAGAATTTCAGAAACTGTAATTTCCAGAATTATAGATATTTTTGTATTGTCATCACATAATTTGTTCCTGCTGTCTAAGCATTATATAGTTGGAGTCATAAAAGACCAGAATTCCAAAGTGGAAAAGGCTGATTGTATTGCATGAATTAGTGTCCAACAACCACCAGAATCTCAATAGTTACAATAAATTCCTTTGTTTGAAATTTAGACTAATCGTACACATATCTGGCATTGGGGGGGAGGGGGAGAGAAGGATGTTGGCTTTATGGATTATAATGATCCACATAGAATCATTATATTGGATGGTAGTACTGCAATTAAATGTTTTCCAAATAAATAGGTAATCAAGATGTTGAAAGCAACACCAAAGTATCATTATTCTCTACAAAACCAAAGAGGGTAATTTTTCATTTCAAGTTTATATATAGCTTCTTTTGTTACAATAGGAAAATTGGCAGCAGAATTAAAATATATTAGTTCCATTTCAGGTTGGGAATTGAATTACCATCAAGTAGGAAATACAATGGGATTGCAGGCTCTGCGTTAACACTTTTGAATTTCTTGGCTCACTGATTGGAATCTGCAATACCCTTGATAATACTGGCAGGAGTAGATGCTTTATAACATTGAACAGCTGAAATGAGAGAGGACCAGACAAATTAAATTAAGAGGCGTAAAATGCGGTGAGAATAAAAACAATTTAAGATGGTGAAAACAGGTGCCAACTGACATTTACTCCATATTCGGTTGCACTTTCTTTGTTCTTTGTATGATTAGCAGCTAGGTTGAATTACAGCAGATTTAATGCTGTGACCCTTATGGATTCCCATAAAGAAAAAAAATAAGCAGGAACTTATTTTTTAGCAGTGAAATACTCAGCAATAATTGAACTCTGTGGATAACAGAATATGCTAGTTGGAATTAAAAAAGCAACACCATAGTAATATAACTTACATTCACATAATTTTTAAAAACAATCTGATTTTATATTACTTGTTCTAAAATTAATTAATCTAGAATCCATCTTAGAACAAGGTGGTAAATAAATATCACATACTTAAAATTTTCAGGGGAATTAATTTTTAAAAATTGCTTCTAACTTATGTACAGTTGTTTATCATGCAAATTACAGAAATAAATGATCATTTATTATTATTTATGTAAGCACTTTCTGATTTTTAAATAGAAATTAAAGTGGAAGACTGATTTGAGTATACAGAACTTTAGTTTACTTGTTCATTAGTTTACTGTCATCACTTCCTTGATACATGTATAATTTATTTTGCAAAGCAGGGAATATGTCTTGGTTAGGTTTAAAAGCATGATGCAATTAAATGATCTGATCACAAAATCTTTCTGTTTTATTGTACCTTGACATAAGGTTTTGTCATTGGTGTTGCATGTAATGAAAATTTCCAAGGTTTTCAAAACTTCTTAGGATGATATTACAACAGATGTTTACACCTTTTTTCAAGTCATGGAACCAGCTAGCTAAAAATATTTCCTGAAACTCCTGATTAAGAAACCAAAATAAATGAATAAATAAACAAAATAAATAAATAACTGCAGTGGAATGAATTTGTATTGTGCACCCTTAGTTTCTTGGAAGCCTGTTAAGCTCTTGTACAACTCTATAGTTCGGCAGAAGTTAGTTATAAAAACCTTGCATTATAATCCTAATGCACCAGATTTGTTCTTATGAAATTATATCTAAAGATTAATTTCAATTACTGCCTAGATAACTAAAATTTAATTGCTATTTCAAGTTTGCTTCTCTTTAAATAAGCACTATCATTTTAGAACACAGTGGGGTTACAAAAAATGACGAATCAGTTTTAAAAGAGATCCTTAGATAATCAACCCTTGATTCTAACTGATGTTAATATCATTTTCTTGGCAACTCTATGGAAATTGCATAACATGGCAATTGTACCAAAAGAATGGGAACTGTACCAAAGCAAGAGAATATTTGCAGGTAACATCATCATCAATGCTAGCAAGAAAACGTCTGCAAGAAGGCAACCAAGCTCAGAGAGCACCAAGGACTCCAGTCTGTGAATTGTCTTCACTATTTACCTCTAAAGCAATCTCTCATCCTAATGATAACATTAATCAGGCCTATTATTCACCGACATAGGATGAAAAAATATAACTTAAACATTTTCTACGTTTAAGCAAAAGAGAGGTGGAGTTGCATTATGAATAGAATTCTTTATTGGCCAAGTGTGGTTGGACACACAAGGAATTTGACTTGGTGCAAAATGTCAGTACAGCTCTACAGAAATATACAAAATCAAGGATGAAAACTTCCTACAATCCACATGGGTCAATATAAAAGGGAAAAAAATGACATTCCTATAGGAGTATACCATAGGCCACCCAACCAAGCAGAAGAAATAGGTGAATTCTTTGCTAATCAATTAACAAAAGGTATGTAAGAAACATACTCCTGTAATAATGAGAGACTTTTAACTATCCTGATATCAACTGGGAGGCAAACTTTGCAGTAAGTGAAAGATCAAACAGATTCCTAACCAACCTAGCAGACAACTTTGTCATCCAAAAGGTAAAGGAGGGAACTAGAGGAAAAGCTACACTGGATATAGGGAGAATATATACCATATATTGGATGCAGTCATTGGTATATATTATCCCTATATACCAATGGCTGCATCTCAAACGATCCATCTGTTAAAATACTGAAGTTTGCAGATAATACAACAGTGATCGGTCTCATTCGAGACAATGACGAATCCGCATACCGAAAAGAGGTTATGCAACTTGCCTCGTGGTGTAACCAGAACAATCTGGAACTGAACATACTCAAAATCAAAGAAATGGTGGTAGACTTTAGGAGAAACCCGCCCACACTACCACCTCTTACAATACTAGACAACACGGTATCAACAGTAGAGACCTTCAAATTTATAGATTCTATCCTATCACAAGACCTAAAATGGACACCTAACATCAAAAACGTCATCAAAAAAGCACAACAAAGAATGTCCTTTTTCCACCAACTCAGAAAACTCAAACTGCCTAAGGAGCTGCTTATCCAGTTCTACAAAGGGAATTATTGACTCTGTCATCTGCACCTCTTTAATTGTCTGGTTTGATTCTGCAACCCAACAAGATGGACACAGATTTCAGAGAGTAATTAGGACTGCAGAAAAAACAATTACTACCAAGCTGCCTTCAATCGAGGACCAGTATACTGCATGAGTCAAAAAGAAGACTGTGAAAATATTTACAGATCCCTCACATCCCGGACATAAACTGTTTCAACTCTTATCCTCAAAACGACGTTATAGAGCACTGTACACCAAAACAACTAGACACAAGGACAGTTTTTTCCCGAAAGCCATCGCTCTGCTAAACAAATAATTCCCTCAACACTGTCCAACTATTTACAAAGTCTGCACTACTATTACTATTGATCTTCTCATCACTCCTTATCACCCATACCCTCCCACTTGTGACTGTATGACTGTAACTTTGTCGCTTTTATCTTTTACAATTTATATTGATGTTTCCTAGTATGATTTGATTGCTTATTGTATCCTATGACTATTAAGTATTGTACCTTATGATGCTTGACTGTTAACGAATGTATCTTTTCTTTTATGTACACTGAGAGCATTTGCAAGACAAATTCCTTGTGTGTCCAATCACACTTGGTCAATAAATTATTCTATTCCATTCCATTCCATTCCATTCCATTCCATTCCATTCTAAATAGACCTAATAGAGAAGAAGTGATAGAGGCAGGGATAGAAGGAAGTTGCTTGAACCTTGGGCAAGAGTGACATCATATTGTAATTCAATATAATGCAAACATAAGCAACAGAATATAATACAATCAGTGTTCTAAACTTTAAAAGAGCTAATTGTAACTGAGAGTGAGCATAAACAAAATTTCATGGATAAAATCCTAAAGGGGAAAACAACTTAAGAAGCATGGGAAACACTGAAAAATATCATAAAAACCCATCCCAACAAAAAAAGAAAAACAAGAAATCCAAGAAGCATGATCACACAAAGATCTCTTTGAAATCTGAAAGACAAAATGGATGAACAGAAAAAAATGAAAAGAAGGACATATAACTAAAGCAGAATATCAGCAGATAGTTTTAATCTGCAAAGATGAAGTCAGGAAAGCAAAGGCTTAGAAGGAACAAAGACTTGTAACCGAAGTAAAAAATAATTTCTTCCAACAAATAAATAACAAAAAATAATTGGTTCACTAAAGAAAGAAGACGGCAAGGAAGTAACAGGCAGTAGAGAAAAGTCTGCTTAAGTCATTCTTTGCATCAGTTTTCATGCAAAAAGAAACCATAACCCAACTTACCAAAACATAACTGTAAAAAACTAGAAATAGAAATGAAAATAACCAAGAAAATGATAAGAGAACACCTGTCTGGCCTTGATGAGTTTAAATAACTGGGATCTGAAGGATTACATCCTGGAATTCTGAAGGAGCTGGCAGATGTTATCTCAAAACCATTGTACCATATCTTTAAAAAAATCATGGAGCTCCAGGGAACTATCAGAGGATTGGAAAAGAGTGAAAAAGAAAAAAAACAGACACAGGAAACTACAGACCAATCAGCCTTACCTGGAAGATACTGAAAATAAAAAAAAAACAGATCAGTAAATAACTTGAAACAAATGAAGTTATAATTAGTAGCCAGCATGCGTTTGTTAAAAACAGATCATGCCAAACCAATCATATTTCATTTTTTGACAAAATGACTAAATTAATAAAGTAGTGAAATTCTGTGGGCCTAGTATACAGTACTAGTAGACCTAGTATAGACATTAGCATTTGACAAAGTAGATCACAATATACTTCTAAAGTAGAAAACTATGGTATAGACCAGCGGTCGCCACTGGTGGGCCGTGGAAAAATTTTGGTGGGCCGCAGAAGAAATGGCTCCCCAAAGCAATTAATCTGGGTCGCGCAGTTCTCTCGCCTTCCGGCTCGAGGAACCCCGGAGTGAGGTCCCTGAGATGCATGTGCCAACCAGCTCCCACACACAGCGGCAGCAGTGGCAACAATTAGTTCCCACACTCCCAGCACCCACTGTTAGCTCTCCCCATTAGCTTTGAATTGCTCCCACCTCTCTTTCCTTCTCCCCCCGTGCCTACATAGAGCCATGCGTAGCTTTCAGCTCTTCCAGCCCTTGCTGCCTCTCTCAACATTGAAGCCTTGGAGATGCAGGCAAAGCCACCGCAGTAGTGCCCTAAGTTGCCTTAGCATGCTCGGATAGTTAAGAATTGCCCTACCCAGAGGAGGAGGTGCTGGAGGAGGAGGAAGGGGCAGTAGTGGAGAAGCAAGCAACTCAGGATGCTACTGCTGCGGCAGCTTTGCCTGCATTTCTGAGGCTTCGATGTTGGGAGAGGCAGCGAGGGCTAGAAAAGCAGAGAGCTGCACACATCTCCGTCTCCCTTTCTTTTCCAGCCTGTATGTGAGCACAGGGAAAGGGGGGAGGAAAGAGAGCCGGGAGCAATTCAAAGCTAGAGAACTAATGGGAAGAGCTGACAGCCGGCACTGGGGGAGGGGACTGTTGTTGCTGCCGCCATGTGTGGGAGCGTGCATCTCGGACCTGAGCCGGGAGGTGCGGGAACTGCAAGTGGGAGCATTTGGTGGTTTTTAAGATCTTCTGGAACGCGGTAGATTGGTGTTTTGTAGGTCTCAGTGAAAGAGTGAGTTTTGTTTCATCTCCTTTCCTCCTCTTATAATGCGAGAGATGCTTTCTTTCTCTCTCCCCACTCCCCCACCCCCAAATAATCACTGGCTGTGGCTGGGTTTGGCAGCAAAGTGCTAAAGTGAGCGAAGTGCCCCAGGGATACCTTTCCTTGCCTCCAGGTGAGGCTGGAAGAACTACCCTCCCAGCTTTTTCTCGGCTGCAGATCTGAGCTCTCTCAATCCTCCACCTAACATCTGAAAGGCTCTTCTGTCTCTTTGGAAGGTGCAGGTGGGGGGAGGCTTCCAGCCCGGAACGTTTTGTTATTATGCATTTATGTTGTTGTTATAATTAAATAGGTGTGTGTGTATGATTTTTATATTAAATATACATATATATATACACATATATACATACATACATATATATTTATGTTTTCTGAGATTCTTGCGGGTATTTGTATGTGAATCTTTGGTTATTCAGGTTTTCTCCCGCGTAAAATTGGAAGTATCTAGGCGACGTTATGATGAAGTCTCTGAAGTCTCTGAAGATGATGAATGAGACTTCATCGAAACGTCGCCTAGATACTTCCAATTTTACGCGGGAGAAAACCCGAATAACCAAAGATCCATCCATATGTGTGTGTGTGTGTGTGTGTGTGTGTGTGTTTTCTTAAGTTTTCATGGGAACTTACATGTATGGTATTCAGTTTTGTTTGGGTATTTTCCCAAGTTATTATAGTTGTGCTTTTAAAGTTGTAGCAACGTTTCGGCAGAATCTCATCTGCCATCATCAGGCTTCTGTATGCACAAGCTGCACTAAAAGCCTCCAATACAGGAACACAATGTTGCCAGCCAACCAAAACAAAAAAAGCCACAAAACAGACAGAAGATATTAGAAACACCGACCAAGACTCCCAACCAATCAGGATGAAGAAAAAAACATTCTGGCACAGCAGTAGGCTAGCCCCAAATTTAAAACTGAAACAACTGTAAAAGTCTGACTCACAGATGAACACAATACAGAAGCCTAGTGATGGCAGATGAGATTCTGCTGAAACGTTGCTACAACTTTAAAAGCACAACTATAATGACGTGGGAAAATACCCGAACAAAGCTGAATACCA
>NW_020769339.1:10059640-10286757 GCF_900518735.1 Pseudonaja textilis
GGAAACTAATCAAGGAGAAGAGCAACCTGGAATTAAGGAGAAACTTCCTAACAGTGAGGATAATTAATAAGTGCAACAGCTTGCCTTCAGAAGCTATAGCAGCTTTATTACTGGAGGTTTTTAATAAAAGAATGGACAGCCCTCTATCTGAAATGGTATAGGGTCTCCTGCTTGTGCAGGGAGTTGGACTAGAAGACCTCCAAGGTCCCTTCCAGCTCTATTCTGATTGATTTAAATGACTCTTTACTATTGATTCTAAGATAAATCTGAAATAGCTGGTGTGTTTATAGATACCAAGCAGAGCAAGAATCCTAGCACTCAAATCCACAGCTGTTAAAAATAAAGCTTAAGAGGAAAAAACAACTAAAGGATCTTTGCTTGCTCTTAAAAGGGTAATACAGTCTAAGTCTACCACTATTTATAGTAAGTGTAATTGAACTATAGGTACTCATAAGCTTGCATATGTTTGTTCTAAATAACTATCATACTTAGTTCATTTGCCAAAATAAATGATTTCTGAATATAGCTAAACCAATTTGTTCTTTTAGCAGGAATCAAAATTCATTAAGAGATAGAATCTCACTCTTATTATTAGTACAAATATATTGTTGTTACCTCATACACTGTAAATTTATTACACAAGGCAAATCAATGGGTCAAACTCAAATATTTCTTGTTAATGTTTTATTAGTGTACTTTTTTCCAAGCTCCTTTGTTGGACAAACATAATGGAAACTCCAAATAAAAATTTAGAGTTTTCAGTTGTTCAGAACAAGAGAACTATGGCATTCCATTTCACACATTTTTTTTGTTAAAGAACATATTGATAGAACCATTAGGCACGCAGTTGACACATATCATACAATTTTATGCACATGTCACTTATATATCTTCTACATATTGATGTGCTCTTAAAGATTTTTCTCCTTGCAAAGTAAGAACTATGCTTTTTTGAGCATAGAAAAATTTTTCCAAGGAGTGACAAACCAGACTTTTAAAACAAGTCCTTAGATAAGCCAACACAGCAGCAATAACTGAATATATTATTAATATAGTTTACCCTTGATCTCAAAACCTTGAAAGTGTTTTTACAATTATTCAAATACACATGCATTACATGAAAATATTGCACTAAAGTTAGAATTGAGAGTAGAATTCCTATTTTATTTTTTTAAATGATTACACTTTCTGGTAGCATTAAAATTGTTTAGTTGTAGCAACACCAGAAACAGAAGCTTGAGGATGAACTATATAAATATTCAACCTTACTATCCATTCTCTTAAATTAAGGCTAAATAAGTGCATTTGTTGGACAATGGCACGTTTATTTTCAGAGGCTAGCTGTAGCGTTCACAGGCTAGGATGTGTGTGACTAATTATATTCAACAATAATGTAAATTGTATGGTTGCTTTAAAGGGTATAAAATGATGTGAGTTAATTATAATAATTTATTAGGGCAATGTATATAACATGTGCTATCTTCCTATAGGCTCATTTGAAATTAAATACAGATGAAAAAACACTATGGTACAATAACTATGAACATAAAAGGCATATTGTGTTTCCTTAATGCAAAGATTTATTGGCTAAGAAATAAATTTCTAAAGTCAACTACTAAGAATAATCCTAAAACCTAGAGATGATATTCATGGATAAGAGATACATTCTATTTTACTGACAGAGATCTGTCCATTTGTATTTTAGACCTGGGATAATCAACAAGAATTAATTCAAGTTCAAGTAAGAAATCCAAGGAAAGTTCTAATTTGTCTCCCACTGGGCTTCCTTTGTCCAATAGTCTGTGTAGATTCTGGTTGCCCACCACTTGAAAAATCAACTGCCTGGAACACAGGGTCATTTAGAGGTCAATAGACCTGTTGAGAGAATGAAAGTTTAAATTTCAGGAGTTATTTAAAGGACTCAATATTCCTTTAGCTAAAATGCAAAGACTACCAGAATGCCAGGACCAAGTTTAACCATAGAAGTACTGGTGTCCTATTTTTCTATGTAATTTTTTGTTTTTGTTTTTTAAAATAGAAACATTTATATATCTAAATCTCATTATAATTTGTATAGCCAAACTATTTTTATCTTTTCATTAAGAAATGGGAAAAAAGAGAAAACAAAAAATCAGAAATGTATTAAAGAAGGCCAACTGTTATCTATATTTAGAAGCATGGAGCATAATAGACAGGAAATGATACTTCACGTATTTTATCTTAAACTGTCCTGCTACCATTAAAATGTATTACACATATAGTATATAGTTCTATAATAATATTTTTTGTAAAAAGCCACAGTTGCAATTTAGCACAATTGCAATTTACATGCTTATTATAATAAGCATGTAAAAAATTCTTTTTCGGTTTGGTCAGTACTAAGCAAGCTTCATATTGTTGAAACAATGCTGCTCCTTTCATCTTTTGTTTATTTTGAAGCTGCAGATTATTTTCTTCTGACTATAAATAGCAACGTCAGTTACAAGATCTTTGCAAATACAGTAGTATTCACACTCAAAAAACATTTCTTCAAAAGAAATGAACCAAATATTTTTAATAAAAATGTTCAATATCAGACTAGTACATTAATATAGTAGTTTGGTTATTCTTAGAGATTTAAACATCTTTTTAAATAGATGACATAATATATTATTTTGAAGTTGAAACAAATAAACTGTACTTTCTTGATAGTTTCAGGGATTCTTGATAAGAAAAAAATAAATAAGAAAAAAAAAGTAAATTCAAGTCCAAACAATTCATTCATAATTAGACATTATGTTGGAAGTCAAGAAAACAGATGGGGCATTCCATGTAGAAAAGATTTATTAAAATTTATAATATGCAAAAAAATATTAAAAGCTATGATAATGCTGCTTATATTCCTTCATATATATATTATATATTCAGGAACTTGCTGTTTTTTACAGATAACTGTTTAGGAAGTCCGTAAGATTTTTATATCAGTAACAACTCATTTTAGTAATTTACCAGCTGAAGTGAATATATTAGAGTGATTTAAGGTCAAATAGGACAATTTTTTAAAAGAAATTTCTAAAGTAAAAAGCATAGTACTTTTGTTTGTTTCTTTCCCAATGTCCCACATTATTAATAAGGAAGTAAATTTACTAACTCTTGGTCTAATTTTAAATATTGTTTTGAGTTGTCTCATTTAAAAGTTGTATGTACCCTTGAAAGGACTAATTTGAAGAATATATCAAGACCCTTAAACCTATTTTTTCCTAACCTATTCCACTGAATAGTAAAACTTGAATAAATTGTTTCTTAATAAGTTCATAAAGGTTTTCTACATATTAAACAAATTGGAAAAATAATTTGAAAGCATAGATTTTTTTTAATAACCATTTGTCTACTAAACTTCTTATCATGCTAGTCCAACTTCTGCAGAGCTAGGGAATATTCATAATACAAATCAAATCACACCTGGTTCTCACATTGCACAATCTCCTAGTTGCAAGAAAAGCAGTCAAGCCTCTATTTCTATCCTAGAAGTTGTGCTTTACTTTAATCAATGTACCCAATGTAGCATTTTTCATTGTTGGCAATCACAATCTATAAGATTTGGAAGAGACAGAGATTTTCACAGCAGACTAGTAATCTTCTCATGTTACATAAAGATACACCAAATCATTTAAAACACTTGAATCCAGTTCATGATAATGGTTGCATTAGTGATGAAATGAGAAGAACCACATTTTAATGTATATATTAATTATCTAATGTAAGATTCTAAAAGATTGGTGTGAGAATAAAACACCATGAGTTAAAACTTGAGTTTTAAGCCCCAGAGAACATGCCCAGGTTTTGAGCAAATTTTTACAGTAGGAGTGTCACCTTTTCTGTAAATAAGATGATTGTGTAGATTGTAGTTTGTTTTTATATATCTGCATCTGCTTCGAACGTGAATGCAATTTTTTGAAGAGATCATGGAATCCATACTCTGAAAATAAGGTTTCCAAGAAGCCCTCCAGGAAAACATATACCATTCTCTTATTTAGCTGAGTATGCTGGAACATTTCAAAGACTCGGAGAATGCCTTTTCTTGTTGTCTCAGCACCAAGGATATGCTTCAACTCATCTATAGAAACCACACAGAAAAAAACTTCAGTAGAAGCTTTATCTTCATTTTCACATACACATTAATTGAATGAACTTCTGATTATAAATTATTAAAAATACTGTTTAAAATGGATTCTATAAAAAGTTTAATATTACATTCAAGAAAGATTACTTTTTATATAAGTATTATTTCTCAAATTGTTTTATAAAACATCATTTATACGGCTGGAAAACAAGACTGAATTTAATTATTACATTTGATGGTATTTCCTATCTTTCTTCAAGAAGTAATTTGTTTTAATACATTCCACGTACCAGGCATTACTCCCAGCAGTTTTGTTTTTGCAGCAATTCGTGTTCGCATTCTGATTGCATTATCTCTGTGTGGAACAGTTTCAGCTAAAATGCCATTCGGCCAAAAGGCATCTCTAGAAGGAGACAAATATATTTATTAAAATGACTATCATTTTAGAATTACAATATCTGAAATAGTGCTGTTACCAAATGCATCTTGCCTATGACAGGTTTGTATGAAATAAATGCACAGCACTTGAATGATTTTTTTTTCTTGATAAATGTATGTGTATTATCAGGCTAAGCTTTTGAGTGATTTACTGAATTTATAATGTTTTTGGCATTATACCTATGACTGTATTCCAGCTTATAAGGTGTAGCCCAATAAAGCAATATTAAGCTCAGCAATCAGTAAAATCTAGCTAGGTGGTAGATGCAAAGTTACATACACTCTCTCATTTAGACTCTCTTTCCAAAGACTGGTTATTACATGAACAGATAACTGTGATAAGGAGACTGCAAAGATCATTGGTTGTTGCTACTTCATTCAATAAAATTCTGTCCTAGAGTATCCTGTGTGTGACATTTCTACCTCTTTTGCCTCTTCACACGCAGATTAATTGCTTAAAAAGCCAACTTTTCCTGAGCTGCCTTTTTCAGCAGCATAATGCTTCTCAATTAAAACCGCAAATTAACAAGCTCATCTTTATGACTTTAACTTATAGAACCCTCTGGGCAGCTGCTGCTATTGCCTGAAACTGACCAGACATTGATCAGTTTCACACTGAAGACTTTTGTTGTCAGGTACCAGAAATTTAGTGATAAATGCATACATTGGCTAGAGAATGATTTTTAAATTACTATATTTATGAATGTTGCATTTGTGAATGTTGCTAACCAAAGTAGTTACCAAATGAGGAATGATTGTACAGCTTTCCCATTTAATCAGAAGCAAAAGCTTTGAACTTTTACTGCACCTTTTCTTTTTGTATTTATTTGTAAATCACTTGCTTTCGACAAAGTAAATATTTTTGTAAATGGCTAATAATATCCTATGCCTTAATAAGCTCTAATGAAGAGTAATTTATTTTGTAACCACTAAAATTAATTTTAAGGGAACTTTCCCCTATTTTAAAGACCTACCTAAACCGTTTAACTGCATCTGCTACTTGTTCAGGAGATGTCATCCAATCAACATGATCAACTATTTTTCTGAAAGAAATACAATTTCTGAATTAATCTTTTTGAAATAAATATTTGCTTTCATATATCTGTATCCAAACTAAAGTACTTGAACCTGGGTCCCACTAAAGTCACAAGAACATTTCTAAGGTCAACTACAAATGACTCCAACCCACTTCACAATAATTAAAAAAATCCTTTTGACAAAGAATAAAAAATACAACAATAGTAAAAAGAAGAGAACAGAAAAGGATATTTATACATTTATACATACTCTCTCTAGTAACAAATTTATTGCTGATACAATTGCTAGAATATTTTTACATTTTTCAAATATGCTGGCTGAAAACATAATTTGCAGAGTATCCAGATTAGGGAAAGCTCCTATGAAGTCTTTGTGGCTTATTAATAACGTCATACAATTCTTGAGAATCAGAAACAGCTAATCCTGATAATTATGATAAACTTAATTTAATGATAATTTCACTTGTTTTCCCATCTAAACGAAACCAGGTAGATAGGAAATGGGGCACAACTTGATATTTTAGTTTTATTAAGTAGATAAAAAAGACTGGAACATAATAAGCAATGGAATCTCAACTTCTGTTTCTAAAAAGAAAACAGAACATCTATTTATGCATTTTCTTACACAGAAAGATGAAGCAGTAGATGTCCAGAGTGTTCAGTTACTCATGCCCTAGTCATTTTTTTAAAGAATATCATAATATATTCTACAGGGAGCTGTTCTTGAAGACATTTTACAAAAACGCAGCACTCAAATAGTGATTGATGAATTCTAAGGGTATTCTCAATGCTTTGGGAATTGAATTGTTTGCCAGTTAGTTTCTGGGCACAATTAAAAGTCCTCTGGACATCATTAGCTGATGGATCACCTTCTTCTATATTCATCTGCATGCCCAGGACATAAAATATTATCAACTTTCTCCAAGTCCTATCCACACAAGTACGTCATCTGATAGGTTCTTTAAAAAGAAATTTTTTAGAAGCTTCTCTGCTTGTTCTTCCTCCGTGCAGATATTTAGTCAGCTTCATCTTTCCTCGGTTTTATAAAAAGAACTACTTGTTTCTTCTTGAAAAGGAGAATGATGTTGTATTGCTAAAGGTGGGGTTTGCAGATGTGTGAATTTTATTATTTCTTTTTTTCTTTTTAATTTTTAATATATATATATATATGTTAAATCTTTCTCTCTCTCACACACACACATACATACACACACATTATAAAGTAACTGCATGTATGGTATAAAGTAGCTGAATCTATGGTAGATAGGGACATTAAAAACATTAAGCATGGCAAAGCTCCACCCTTCTGCATTGTACTAGTGTTGGTTATATGTACAAAAAGTAAAGCTTGATTATATTGCCATATTGTTTATTCACACTGCAAACATTGCTGATGTGAAGCATGGAGCCTGATGAAATAATTGTGAAACACCAGGGTATTCAATCAGACAGGCAACTCTTTCCTTCTCTTGTCTATTCTCTGCAGGCCCAGCAATATGAGAAAAGCAGTTATATATTCACGTCATATTCATTCCCTAGTTCACAATGCCAGTAGTCCTCAACTTACAATCACAATTGAGCCCAAAATTTATGTTGATAAGTGAGAAATTTTTTAAGTGAATTTTGCCCCATTTTACAACTTTTCTTGCCATATTTGTCAAGTGAATCACTGCAGTTGTTAAATTAGAATCCCAATTGTTAAGTGAAATTGGTTTTTCCATTGACTTGGCTTGTCAGAAGGTTGCAAAAGGAGAACCCATGACCCCAGGACACTGCAACCATCATAAACATGATTCAGTGGCCAAGCATCCAAATGTAAATAATATGACCATCAAGATGCTACAATAGTTATAAGTATGAAAAATGGTCATAAATCACTTTTTTCAGTGCCATTGTAACCTTGAACGGTCACTAAATGAACTGCTGTAAGTCGAGGATTACCTGTATAGTCATTTTCAAATAATTGATGTTTAAAACTAGGAGCATAGATTTGTATCTTTTCCACTAATGCACAGATTTTTAAGAATGAGGAAACGAAAGACAGTACTTATTTATTGTATATCCGTGCATTGCTCTAATAAGCTGCTGAAGCAAATTTTTGATATTTCGCCGTAGCCATTGATTTCTCTCCTTCAGATCGAATATTTCATCCATGAGTAGCAGCATTATTTTAAGAGGCACATTGTCTTCTACCTAATAAAATATAATGGAGTACTTATTGTTTAAAGTGAAAAAGATTACTTAGCTTAAACATTAAATTGCTAGTTTGTTAAAATGTTTATTAATACTAGAATTCTTGTGTTCAAACAACTATACTGAATTAGATCCAGTAATATTTATTCTTGCAAATAGAAACGCAGATAGTGATTCAAAAAGGAGATAATTTTCCACATGTTTTCTTTCCAAAGATTCCTGACACTGTAAGGCTACTGTTGTAGAATACTGTAATGGCAAAGGAAAGATAAATGATAGCTCTTATTTTCTTTTATCACTTTCATGCATAACTAGCTTTCTTTCTATTTGTGCATGCAGAGGACCACTGGACAAGGCCTTAAGACCTGATTAATTAGAAGTACAAACGATTTTATTAGTATGTAGACTTCAGAACCCCTTCCTTAGAATAAGCATCAGCACAGACCCACCTAGGAAAGGGGCTATCCATCAGTTGATCTAATCTAGGAAATTTAGATAAGGATAGAGCAACGTAAGATTCTGATCTGCTTTCACATTCCTCTATTGGATGTTGTAACATTTCATTTTATGGCCATGGACATGAATGTTTATTGTTTTTCAATAAAAGTTGTTATTCTTTTCTTTTTCAACAAACCACTTTGGCATACTGAATCCATAAACCCATACAGTGCTGGTGATGATAGCCTCACACTATTTGAGAGGATCATTAGTGCTATAAAGCAGATTTTGTGAAATGGAGTAGGACCATAAAGATTCAAAACATTTATAGGTAGAAAACTTTACTACAGTCTTTTACATTCAAAATGTTTGTAAGGATTCAAAATATATCAAAATATAATAACTAATATTTAACAGCTAAAAACTGAAAAAGGATCCCATCTGAGATAACTATAAAAACTTCATAATAATTCCTTTTATAGCATTACTTTTAAAATTTCTTATGTTAACAATTTTACATTTAGTAATAGTTCACCTATATTTCTACCAGTATGTTCTCTGAAAAACTGATGAAATATAATATGTCTTGAAATATGTTTTGAATTCAAAATATGTCTTGAAATATATGAGGGAGCTAAAGTATCTCATGGCTTTGCAATTATCTACTGGAATTTATTACTTTGCTTGTCACCTTTAAAGAGCACAGCACTGTGGCATATTGCAAATTGAATCTGCAATATAAAAATGTTTTAGAAATGTTAATTTCAGGCACATTTTTGTTAGCATTCTGTTGCCCCTTTACGCAAGAAGAGTTCTCCGCTTCTCTACTCATTGCAGAATACCTTATGCCACCAGACTTGAAATTCTAGACCTAGAAAACCTAGGCTATGCCGTCTTCGGACTGATCTAAATATAGTATATAAAATCATACATTGCAATGTCCTACCTGCAAATGAATACTTCAGCTTCAATCATAACAATACAAAAGCACACAATAGATACAAACTCAAGGTAAACCACACCAAACTTGATTGCAGAACATACGACTTCAGCAACAGAGTGGTCAATGTTTGGAATACTCTACCTGACTCTGTGGTTTCTTCCCCAACCCCACAAAACTTTAACCTTAGACTGTGTACTATTGACCTCACCCCCTTCCTAAGAGGCCTGTAGGGGGTGTGCATAAGCGCACCAATCGTGCCTACCATCCCTGTTCTATTGTTTCTTTTTATTTTTCTTATAAGTATCCATCTCATGTATTCAAAACTATGTTTATTCTTATGCCTATATCTTGTAAGCGATTGACAAATCAAATAAATAAATAAATAAAATAAAATATCATTTTTTACAAAAGCATTTTCTGAACCATTGAAATGCACAATGGATTGTGAAATGCTGTAATACAAATCCAATACAATAAGCACCCATCAATCTGACCAATATGATATGCTATTATTCCATTACCATATATATCATTATAATATGGTATACCATATTATACCAATATACCATAAATTAGGGAATGAATATGCCAATGATTAGGTCAGAACAGAGAAAATTACAGAGTTCAAAATTAATTTAAACAAGGTATACAGATAAATCTATAATATTAAAAACAATAACATACAAGCACATAAACATATAAAGCTTCTGGGAAGAAGTAAGGATATTTGGCAATGTCACAGTCAAAGTAAGTAAACAGAAATACCAATTGGAATGCTTTGATGTGGCAAGTAAAAAGTGTGAAGTATAGCACAGGTGCAGATATCTGAACCATGACAAATGTATCCATTATCACTGATAATCTTGTGGATTGTATTTTCAATAAGATAAATGCCTTCAATTTATTTCATATATTTCGAATTTGGGAAAGTAGCTTGTCTTAGCTAAAGTATCATAGAAATGACAAAGGAATAATCAACTGCTGATCGATTATAAATATCCTGAAAATGCTTCTTTTGTATAGTCATACAAGTGAACATCAAAAGAAATGCTCAATCAGTTCTGCATGCCTACCACAGAGGCCTAAACAAACTCTTATTTGAATCTTGCATGTTTTTGTGGATTTTACACCTGGCCCAAGGATCTGTTTTGTTTTAGGAAACACAACCAAACCACAGGAAGAAGAAGAATATTCAAAAGTTGTAAAAAGAATCACAGGCTACAAATTTAACCATTCCCCCATTGATTAAAAGGGGTTGTCATAAATTTCTACCTGCATGTCAAATAATTAGCTGATAAATTACTATAGCTGTCCAATTCAACCAAGGGACTCTGTATTAAGCATTCCATGAATAAATTATTCACAATATTATTTTTGACTTTATAAATATACAATAATTATTTGAAATTGAATGTTCATTTTTATCAAAATTCTGAAATACAAAAAATTATTCTGCTGATATTTGTTTTCATATCTTATTATGTTTTGATCTAGGATATAATGTTCATACATTCAGGGCTTGACATTGTGAAGAAACTGTCTTGCTAAGATGGACTGCTTTGACAACTGAGTCCAATATAATCCAATATAAGACATAGGGATTTGAAGTTAAAAAAAAACATTGTTCATGCACAATAAGAATTTATAAAATAATTAGATACTAATGAAAGGTTGGATACATTTCAACAAATGAAAAGACAATACAACTTGCTACTTTGTTATTAATATTGATTGCTGAAATTAATCAAACAATTAACTCACATTATCATCTAGGTGTGAAACCCGACAGTGTTTAGGATCAACATATGTCTTCTGCATTAAAGGAGGCTCCTAAATATTTCAGACAGGGAAAAGAAGTTATAAAAGACAGAATAATTTACGAATACAGGGTAACAAAATATAATTTGAGATTGTATTTTATAACACTTATATATATGTTAAAAAGTCTTACTTATTTAAGTCTTAGATATTTAAATTGAAGTTAAAAGAAGTCACAATTTGAAATGCTGATTTTATGTAGTCAGATAACCATCCACATTTTTATACTTAACATATAGCAGCATATAAACATACAAATAAAATTTAATTTATCAAATACAATCTCATGTAGCATTCATGACATTATGCAATATTTTTATAATTTATAAACAAAGTATAATGTAATATTGACATCAATTACATTATGTTTTCATTTTAGTGCCATTTATCCCATAATAATTTGTACAGACCTGTATTTGTGAATTTACAAATCTTACCTTTACTCAATATGGCAAGAGAAAAATGAAAACATATTCAATTGCAATTAGCATCTCTCTTCCTTTTTAGTCATTTAAATTTATTTATTCAAATATTGAAATAATCCTTAAAAAGAAAGATGCATTCATATGTGCAGAGCAGAGGTAGGTTAGCAATGACAAGCCCAAATGGAATAAATAAGTATTTTATTCAGGGATAGGTAAACGATTGATGAAAGCAAGACTATTTAGAAAAATGAAACAAAAAAATTACTTCAGATGTGTCTCATCCAGCAATTGTAGTATAGATTTGAATTGTGTATATCTAGTCTGTGAAAAAATTAAGCCTAACCTATTTATTTCTACACTGAAGTGCACAATTCAGGCACTGAATACAGAGCATATCATTTTCTAAAAAGTATGAAATACTGCCAAGACAGATTAAATGGAAATATGTTACATCAGGAAAGGAGGTTTGAAATAAATCAAGGTGTCTTTTTATATGGTAGTTTATTTAAAAAAAAAACTTATAAATGATTCCTCTACATCAGAGCTGTCAAACTCATGGCTTATGGACCAGATGCATCATGTGACATCACCATGATGATGCAAGTTTGACACCCCTGGTCTAAATAATCAAAGTCTCACTAAAATTCATTTGTGGTATCAAATATACCTAAGCAAACATCTAAACTGAGTAACTATAAAATACCAAACAAACTTAGAAATCATATTATAATAATTGTATATGTCTGCATATATTTTTGCAGACACTTACACCCACATATTATATCTGTATCTATGTGTAGCACAAAAATTTTGTTCTAATTTATATAAATGCTTATAAAATATTAAAAAGTTTCAACTTATCTCAGAAACTGTTATAACTAAGATTAAGACAAATGTAATTAGCAATGCTTATAATCAGGAAAGTATGAAAATTATTTATTTATTACATTTATTTCCTACCCAACTTGTATTGAAAGGAGATTTTTATACAAAAAAACCTGCTCCTATGTAGTTCACTAGTTGCTCAGATGGTAAGCATGTTGTTCCAAAGTAGCAGATATTATTTAATTAATCTCTATGCTGTTGGTTCTCAATTGTACTGGAAGCTAGCAATGATCACCAAAAACATATTTATCTTCAAAATAACAAACTTACAAATGAAATAAACCATATAAGGAATCAAAATTATGTTCTAAAAAGGAATGTAATATGCCAAGTTCCACACTTCAATACAAAATACCCTATGCCGGGAATTAATCAGGTTTAACTGGGTTTGGTTTAACTGCTCAGTTCAATCCAGAGTGGATATACAGACCAGTTTCCATGAGGAAAAAATCCAAATATAGGAACAGCCATGGAAAAATGCCCACTTCCAAGATTTTGTTAGATGGCTTTCTTATGTACACAGGACATGAAGAAGCTGACTCTATTTGACCTGATTGAATGGACAGATACATATAAGATCTGGCATTCCTCAGATCCCTATGTCTATAGCTAAGTAGGGCCTTAACAAGACATCTAGAACCTGATTTGTATCAGAATCTGGCTTGGAACCATGAAGCTTCTGAAGCACTGGAGTTATCTATTGCCTGAGTAGTCACATTTTATATCAATGTAGGTGCTGAAAGCTTTTCAAGGGTAACCCCATTTAGACTGTACTAAAGTAATCCAAATGTTAAGCACAGGTGACTCACCTTCCATTTGGATTACTCTAATACAATGTACATGGAGTTATTCTTGAAAAGCTTTCAGCGACTACATTTTCATGAAATGTGATTATTCAGGCAATAATAGATAACTCCAATAAGCAAGAGCTCCCACTTCAGGAATTGTTGAAATTGCTACACAAGATGTAATTGTATATGTGAGAAGAGAAAGGATGCTCTAATTTAATGTGGTCAAGTACTATAATACTTCCTTATTCCATTGGAAAGTTTTGACCAAACTGACTACCTCATCTTGAGGAAACTGTCAAAGTTCTTTATCCATTACAAACTGGGGGAGGACCAACATAATAGGTTCTTTTTTGTAATGGAAGAGGTCACATTGTAAATAGCAATCACATAATGATCTGTCCATGAAAATGGGCTATGCTTGATTCCCTCCACTTCCAGATTGTATCTGTTCACTTAGCCTGGATCACTTAGATACATTGGACTCTCAATAAGTTGGTTAAGCCCATGGTTGCTAGACAGTTCAGGCTTCTCAGCTCTTCCAAAAGCCCTGCCCAGAAAAGGCAGTTTGAAATTCTCAGTATCACTAGTTTGGGGTATTCCATTACTACCCCAGTAACTAGACTAAGCAGCTATGGCAGGCATGTCACTATGAAGCAAAGGGAATAGAATGTAAGCAATAAATCTAATTCCCCCTTCAGGTGTAACTGCATTAATAAGATTTCATACCGGTCATCTAAGAAGAGATGACTACTGATGCCAACTGTCTCACAAATGAAAATATGGATTTCACAATTAAATAACAAATGGGAATGGTTTCCTTACAGGCAAATCAGGTATTCAAGGGCTGCAGCTAAAACCTGAGAATCTCTGAGAATCTGGTATCATGGTACTTGAGATGAAGAGAGATGGATGGCAGAATTGACCAGAAATATACCTTATTATTATACCTGCACTGCTAAAAATAATTATTTTCCTTCTATTTTATCCCTGCTTTCTTCTTTATTTTTTCTTAACCTGTGAACTCAGAGTGATTAAGTAGCTAATATAAGGCATAATTTTATTAATAAAATTCATTTTTCCAGATAATTTTTTCCTATTCAACCTTTTTTTACAACTTCAGTAATTTTTTAAAAAAATGATGAGATTCTGAATGAAAGGCAGAGCATAAATAACTAACTTTGTAATTCATTTAAAGAAAAAAGATAGGTTATTAGGAGTAGAAAACATAAATTTGGAATTTACTTGTGTTATTGGGGAATAATAACAAATAAATTCTTAGTGTTTTTATTATTAATAAGGTACAATATTTAAAATAAACATTTAATGTATGAACTCAAGTATTATACAGAACATCAGACAACTCAAAAAATAAGGTTCATATGGTAGACCATTATGTTCCTACAGCAGATTTCTTTTGAATATCTTAATAGATTTCCCAGATGCATCTTCTATTTTATAATAATTTCAAAAACTGTTTTAATCTTCAGGTCTGCTTCTTCTTGGGGTAATTTATTATATTTTCAGTCCTCCAATAAAATATTTTACTAGTATTTTACCAATTATTAGCACATTCAACTTTTCACCTGCTCTGTTCTTATTTGTTTAACCGAAGTAACCCGAAACAGTACAAACTGTGTTGTCTTATTTAGTACATTCTTACCTTGAAAAATGATTGCTTTATATCTTGTCCCAATCTTTCTGATATTTTGCCCATGTTGTCTGACATTTTTGTCATCCCCTCTGTGAAGCTGTCAGGGATGGACTTGACAGCATTTGAAACATTTCTCATAGAGTTACGCAGTGGATTTACAAATGTGTCCACCTGAAGAGGAAAACATTTACCACGCTTGCAGAAATCTATGAGGACATGATTGCAGTCATCCAATAATGCATGTTGGAAAACATCACACTATTTTGGAGACTAGTAACACAAAATCATTAGTAAAATAATACATGGTATAAATATAAAGCATTCATATTCAATTATTTTGAATATAAAACATCCTAATCACATACTCGAAGTGAGCATTACTGCATCAGATACATTTCCTTCTTTGTTCTTTGTTCTATATTCAATTCTCAAATCTACATTCTGACAGCAAATTTCTTAGGGCAAAATGTGGGTTTTGCTATGCTACCAAGCAAAGTTTTCAACTGATGCCAAATAGTTGGAAGCCAATGAGTTATTTGCACCAACCATAGAAGCTCCATTTTCCTCTTTAGTAGAAACTTTCCACATCATAGCTCATAGCATCATAAACAGATGGTTTTTTAAAAACCCAATAAAATAAAAGGGGTGTTCTGGAAAGTTGGCAGAAAATTAAAAGGGAAATTGTGAATCATAAAGGCTAATTAGCCTATTAGTTCTCATACAATAACTGGGATGAGGAAAATTTTAACGCAGACAAATTCTGTACTGTATGCATATTTTACATTTATATATTCATGCAAGAGGATATTCATATAGTAGTAAGTAATGGCAGATCTATATAGAGAACACTGGTAAGAAGGAAAGCAAAATATAATTTTAGAATTAATTCTCCATAGTTGTCATTGCCTATTTTATCTGTCATACAGGATGTCCATAATATGATAATCATAAATAATACTACCACTTAACAAATCTGTGCATTGACAAAATTTCCATCTAGAATTACAAAAGGAACATTTGAATTGGATGCTCGGATTGGCGTGTATTCTAAACTGCTTCTACATCCTAGGTTCTGGGGAAGAACTTTATGGATATGAAGGCTCATGTCTGTTAAAGAAGTGACAGCTGTGATTTCACATAATTGTGCATGTAACAGCAACATCTGCCTATTCTAGGTTCTTGGGAAGGACTCAATATGAGGATAAAAATTTGAAATCCATCTAAACATCGGGCTGACTATGCAATGAATCATTAAACCTTTATGCTGCCCAATTCTTAACAACTTGGACAACTCCTAACAATCAAATAAAGAAATTACAATAAAATAAATAAAAATTAAGAGATAGCAAATGTGATAAAGTTTAAAGCTCTCTCTCTTTCTGACTTCATGGATTTTCTAAACAACAGCTACCAGATGTCGGAAGCAGCCTTGGAGTCACCTTCCAAAGGGAAGGGACTGCTACAGAGGAGATGTGCTTCCAAGGTCTCAATAAATGACATTGTTTAATTAAAGGAAACCATAATGCACCAACCCTGAAAAATAGAATTGGCTGGAAACATGTTATTGGACGCAGGTGGTCTTTCAAGTAAGCATTCTATGCTATGTGTTATGACATCAGCTGAATTTTTCAGAATACTATTAAATCAGAATGCTAATGTTAGAATTATCTGATGTTTATAGTAAAGCATTATATGTATTATTCATTTATCTGCATGTATTCTGTTCAGTTCTGCATTTCATTTTCAAGTATCTAGAACCTACTGAGTCTCTTGATCTGTTCATTTATGAAATTACTTTGCCACTCCAAATATGGAAAAGAGTGGCCACATTTTCAAATGTACAATACATTAGTTATAGAAATCTAGACAACAGGCATAAGAGTTTCTCAACCATGCAGCTTGGACAAGACATAGTATAGTAGTTAAGATAAATGCAAGCATGTTGTACACAGGTAGTCCTGACTTCCAATAGTTAGTTTGACAGCAGTTCAGAATCATAACTGCCTTGGAGAGGGTGGCCTATACAGTGCTTCTGGCTGTTGCAAAACTTTGCTCACATAGATATAGATAAAAGGAAGCTGAAATCCAAGCAGAGGGTAGTAAGTGCAGTAAAGTAAGGAGCACAAATGTGCCTCAGGTGTGTTGGCAGGCCTTGGAAGGCCTTAGGTGGGCCACATCCAAGAGACTACTTCTCTTCATTTGGGGACAGCTTGCATGTTGACAGCAAGCATTTTCAGCTAATGAGTGGAACCTTCCAAAGTATGCCCTGTTTGCAATTCCATCAACTTAATGAACTGCATAATTCCTTAATGACTACAATTGGGAATGCTGAGATTGTGGTTGTTAAGCAAAGAAATCACATGGGTAGTCACATGATATCTCACTTAATGGTTGCTTAACTCAATGACAAAATTCCAGTCCCAACTGTGGTGACAAATTGAGGAGTACCTGTATGCAAGCACTTGAAAGAAAGAAATATAAGGTTTGAAAAATACAGTATAAAATATACATTAAAGCTAGCCAATTATAGTTTGGAAGAAGATTTAGATTTTTCAAATGGAAATTTTCAAAAATTTTGTGGAGTATACCACTTTGTTTTCGATGAGTTGATTCATCATATGCTTCTTTTCCTGGGACAATTAAGCCAAGTCAACCCATGTAATTTAGTTCAGTTCTTGCAGTGAGGTATAAGTAGGCTGCCAGTGACTGTCCAAAAACTACAATTGATTCAAATACATGAAGTGACTGTAAAATTAAAGGGAATACTGCCTCATAATTTAGGGAAATACAATGTCTATTTTTTAATCTCCAAAATTATTTTGTGTCAACTTGAATTTATCAAACTGCAAGCAGCCAAGAAGTAGAACATTCAAAAGATAACTTTTTCTCATATGTGCTTCCGATATGGAAGCTTTGCTCTGAATGTTTCTACCTTTTTTGAGTTAATTTAGGTAAAAAACAAGAAATAAAGAGATATTACAATTAGGGCACATAACTTTAGAAAAGCCTTCTATAAATCAGAAAGCAAATGATATGTTTTTTTCTTATTAATGCAAAAATGTTGATGCTTAAAAAGTTACGGGTTTATTAAATTTTAGTGTCATTAAATGCCTTATAAGGTTAACTACTTTAAACATCATTTAAATTAACACATATAATAAACTAACTGAAACACTATTTATGAAATTTGTGAAATGTCTGCAATGAATTTTTAAAAATATTACTTTTGTTACAATTTCAAGCAGAAGCTTACCATTTTGGAAGACATAGGAAATTTTTGCAAGACATAGTCGTCAGCCTACTCTCAAAGGAATTATTGGTCTCTTCTTGTCCAACAAATAAAGCCAGTGAGTGATAACACAAAAACATTTTTATTGCTTAATTCCATAAAGGTTTTAAAAGGAACCAAACAACTCCATTTATTGGAAGCTACTGTTATTGAAATATTTTTTAGAATTGCTATTAATTAAATCTTCAATTAAATTTTAAATATTGCCTTTTATGCATAATTTATTAAAAAGAACGGTCATGGCAAAAAAAGATACCCATGCAAAAAATCTGCAAAGGAATTTACTTTGCCCCAACTGTTGAAAAGGGCTGTATAAGAAAAAAAAGCTGTGCTTTGATTCTTTGATGTTACACAGCCTCAGAAAGCAAGTTCAGCAGGAGACATGCATTCTCTCTTTAGAGCAGACAAATGGAAACTATAAAGCAAGTGATGCCTGAAATGATCAGCAGATTTAAAGGTAGATCAAAGAACAGAAATCTTAAAATGTTTAAAAACACTACATTTTAGAATAAAGTTTAGAATAAACCACACCTTCTACATATTTCTTCAAAAGAAAATATTCTACTACAAAGATTCTATATTGAAAAATTGGTTCTCTGAGAATAACAACAGTTCTATTCCGAAATCTTATTTTCAGACTGTTTTTATACAAACTAACAAATTCATATATTAACTACATCATATTGATTAAAAGGCTGTATCATAGAGTTTTGATGAAATGAAAACAGACTAAATTATTTATTCTTCATTAAGTTCTGATCATATTATGTAATCATATAATATAATCTAAATTATATACATCTTACCTTCCGAGCAAAATCTCCTTTCTCTTTATTGTATGCCTTGTTTTCCAAGAAATCATATACATAGTGTGCTAAAGCTGGATAAGCTTTCATCACTTCGGGTGTTAACAATAGCTAGTAAGTAAAACATGCAAATTACATTTAGAAAGATAAATATTTTGGTCTGAAATTAAAACAAGGAAAATATACATTTATTTAAATCAATTTACAGTATCTATTTTGTATTGCCCAAAGTCCTACACAAGTGTCGTGAATTATTGAATTATTGTTGAACAATTTTACCCATCCCACTCAGCTTTCCATTGCCAAAGACGCACACTCCACACTAATTTTAAGAACAATTAGTTCTGTGTGGTAAGTGTAGCTTGATTCCATCTGGAAGTGAACTAATTTAATATGCCAGTCTTCAAACAGCCAAACAGGTGGTCTTTACCAATGATGTGGTAACAGGAACTCCACTGCTAAGTAACATGAGTGAAGATACAACATCATATCACCACACAAACAATGACAGTTCTGGCAGTCCCAATTGCTGCTATTAGGCAAGTTCCAGGCAGTTATAGCATTTCATGATCAAGTGATCACTACTTGTGATCCCCAGCCATCTTCCCTATTGACTATTGGAAGCTGGCAGTTAAAGTGTCAAATGGCAGTCATATGACCAAGGGATACTGTTATATTATAGCTGTGACTTGGTTGCAGGGCACCCAAATTGTGATCATGTGATTATTGGGAACATTGCAATAAGAAAGGAAGAAGATGAACAGCTGACAGGGAGCAGGAGTATAGCTCCGTTGGCTGTGGAGGAAACTGGAGAAGAGCAAAGTCCAGCTAGGCAGAGAAGGTGAGAGGTAGAACAAGGGAGAGGCAGTGCAGAGGAAGACCCAGGCCCACCCCCCCTTCATCCTAGGGCATGCAGGGAAGAATGGAGAAGAAAGCAATGTGGGTTATGTGGCTTACGGGGGAGGAAAGGACCCAGATTCCCTTCATTAGGCACTCCTGGGAAGAGAGTTGAAAGCTGAGAGCGGTGTTTTCTGGGACTAAACGTGAGTTTATCTTGTGTTGATTGTGGTTATGAGTTCCTGGCATTACTTCCAACTGGGTTGATTTACTGCCCTTCCTTCACTTCTAAAATTCCTTATCTTGCCCTATCAGATTAATTAGCTCATCTTGCCTTGATTGGACTTATAGTAAAAGTTTCTATTGATAACATTTTGGACTTGAATCTCTGCAGCCAAAGGCTGTTCCTGGGAGAGTTTTTCTCCAGACCAGAAGGTAACTAGGACATTGGGGGCAAAGTTGGAGCTAATAAAGGGACTCCTATTGATTGTCTGACTGTGTTGCCTTTGTGCCACACCTCGGGTCATTACAGGCCTCAACCATAAGGGCGTATTGCAAATACCCTTTGTTCAGTGCTACCATAACTTCAGTCATTAATGAATGGACATTAAATGAGGCCTGAAGTATTTTTAAAATATTAAATAGGGTACATAATTATATTTATGTAATACCAAAGCATTTTAAATATTATATAGGGTACATAATTATATTTATGTAATACCCAAAGCATGCTATCCTAAATTACCTATACAGTTAACTGCATTTTCCTATAAGTCAAATGGAGTCGGGAAATTTTAAAAAATTCACTCATCTTTAATTAAGAATCCGAATATGAGAACATACCTGTAAGTATGAATTTAAATCTTTCTTCCTTTTTTCTAAAAAATCTCTATCCATATTGTTGAATGTTTTTTTACCAGGAAGCTTCAATAAATTTCCTAAGTTTTCAAACTAAAAAAATAGATGTGGCAGTTCATTCTAAATACACACACATGTTGTAGCATTTCAGCAAAAGAGAGTATTACTAATCAATTTCAGAAAGACATCACTACACAGAATTGCTCAGAGCTAGGTGGCATTTACATTTAATAAATAAGCAAATGTCATAACCAATATAGATTCCACACTGCTACTTTCTTCACCATGATTAAAGTATTTGTCTACTCAGCTAGAAAGTCTTCCCCCAATCTCTTAGGCTGCTTTCCTTGTTTACTAGAATTAACTTTGATAAAACATTATATTTACATTGATGGCTAGTTATACCTGGAATTTATAATCACCAGTTTCTGGACTCGACCTCTCTATATTGAAGGCACAGATTTGAGTAACAACACATCAGTATAAATTTTCTCAGTATTTAAATTAGCTATCAAAAGAAGAGATGTTTGCCCAGTCTCTTTTTTTCATATATGCTAACAAGATTTTCTACATGTAGGAACATTCAGTTGTGTCAACCTTCAAAATTGTGTCAATATTCCTTTCTAGAGTAACGCAATTAAGAAATATTTTGTAATTGTTTGTAATATATATATATATATATCTGCAAGAAGTGAATGTACGTGGGTTATAAAAGATTAAAAAAATAATAACAGTTGAATTTGGAATCAGAAAGTCTGGTATGCAAATTTGATCAGGTTCCAATTAGTTTCAGTTAGTTTCAGTTTCAATGTGTAATGAGGATACTGTCAAATGGTTTTAAGAATAAAATAAATCAAAATCAGTTGATTTCAAGCAAGTAAAATGAAATTTATCCATTGCTAATTTCAATTAATCAATATTTTTCTCAAAAAGTAAACAAACCAAGATAATTTCAAATTACCTGTTCAGTAATTCTCATATGGAAGTCATGGAAATCACTGTAGCGGCGATATGTTTTCCATTCATCATTAGCAGTCGCAGTTCGACGTTGAACAGTTATAGTATATAATGCATATGTCCTCCCATGGTCATTACAAACTCCTGCCATAGTATATGGGTCATAATCAGCATAGACTATCAATTAAAACAAACAATAATGGATAGGCGAAAAGAAAGACAGAATAGTGGAAGAGAGATGAAATGAAAAGCTGTTGAAAATGAGAGAAGTCAAATCAATATGGACATGCAAGCTGCATGAAATTCTTCTTTACTGTTACTCTTTTTTTTTCCTATTTATCTCAAAAGGAATTGATGTGATGGGTATTATATGTATATACATACATATTATTTACTGTTACAAGAAAAAGCTTAAATAAATTTCTGGAACTTAACTTTCCTTCCTCATCTCAGAGATGCAAGGAAAATAGAAAATACTTTTTTATTCAAATTAATTAAACTTTCATGTTACACTTCATCTATATAAGATAAATGTTAATCAAGCTGAATTAATGATATTTATATAATTTGTTGTAATGGAAGCTCAACTTTTTCTAGCCATATTTAATAATCTCTTGCACAAAATTACTATCTAGTCAAGTTGGAAACCTTCAGTAGGTTGACTCAAAGATGCTTTCAAAAGGCAATTGGACTTTTTTTCCCTTAAAGATGTTTCACTTCTCATCCAAGAAGCTTTTTCAGTTCTGACTTAATGGTGGAGGATGAAAGATTTAAACTCCTTGCAATTATTTGGTTGTTAGCACTTTTTGAGAGTCATCGAAGGTTTAACCCTCAAGGTCACCTGATTAGTGCAAATGGGTGTGGAACCTTCTTGGAAGTGTTGAAAGGACTGTGTTGTAAACAGGGATGATGATGTTTGTTCCTACCTCTTGGTTAAGAGAAGTCTGTTCAATCTTAATATAGATAGCTTCTTTGATCCCTCTTTCAAAACCAGAATTTGGACAGAATGCTGGTTTGAAAGAAGGATTAAAGAAGCCATCTACATTAAGACTGACAGAGGGGGAGATATATGACACCACCTATGTCCTGTATTCAATGGTGCAAGGCAAAACTTATTACCTTTGGGGACTTGCCAGGGCAGGATGGGGGAAGGAATCGATATATATGTGCAGTGTTTTTGCAAAGTTAAGCATTTAACAGAAGAATTCTACAGTCATTCATAAGGACAAATGACTGGGTGATTTCTATAGAATTCATAATTTTGAAACAGAGCTGCGTATTTTCTAGAAGGTAGATTGAAATGAATGATCTGGCGGACCTCAAAGACTACTAATGCTTGTTTGAAAGGTGATTTAGCACTGAGCTAGGTGATATGCATCAGATGTTAGCAGAATCCATAATTTGGGACAACAATGCATATTGTTGTATGCATTGTTGTATTTTTAGCATATTCCAATACAATTGTTATTAATTCTTTATTTGATTTTATAGAATGATTGATTGAAGGAAAGAAAACAATATCACAGGTAAAAAAAATAGGTTCAGAGAATGAAAGAACCACAGATATGAAATTGAACTCTCTAATGATACATGGAAAAGGATAAGAAGACAGGAATTTTTATTAGATGTAAATGGAAAATTAATCTTAAATATATAATAAGTCTTTTATGTAAGTCTTCTGGGATTTTCTGCATAATAATATCAAGAAAACAATGATAATAGATAAAAATTATATTAAACAAATAGTTAATTCTAAGAGTAATCAGTTACAGTTACTTTACCTTTTCATAAAAAGATAAATTCCCATACTAAACTCACCAGTATCTGAAATGCATGCATGTAGTTGTATCGACTCATCAGCAGAGACATTTGAAAGATCATCCAGTGACTAGTGGGTGAAGGGAAAGCCAGTTATTATTTATATTCCAGAAATATTATTGCACAAAGCTGTTTTTTCAATGCAATCTTCTAACTTTGGAATTTCATCCGAATTAGGTATACCTAGTACTATCATTTCTGTTTTCTGATATTTAACAGAGACATTTTTATTCTTTCTGGATTTTGAGAACTTGTTAACGTTGTTGTGAGTTTTACCTTTTTTTACGGATGCTTTTTAATATTCTGATACTATTAGTTTTTTAAATATTGCAATGTATATTTTGTTCTTTTGCCTTTAACTGCACATTTTTCTGTAACTAGCTACTTAACTGCTTAACTACTTTTAAAATAAAATAATCTCAAAAACAAAACTATATATTCTTAACTATTATTTGTTCACCATTTCTTTTACCAATGTCATAATGAAAACCATTAAAGCTTAAAATTCTAATTAAAATATATTACCTGCCACCTTTTTGTGCAAACGGAGAATTTGCAAAAGTGCTTACTATTTACCTATTTAAGATTCAGAGATTTTTAAAAAACAACAACAAAGAATAGATAAATGGAAAGTAATTCTTTTATTGATAACCACTCTTTCTGGTATATGAAGACCAGGATGACCAAACAGATCAAATCAAATGTGGCCCCTTTTCTCACTTATTTATATACACATACTTTCACTTCTTTAAACAAACATCAATATATTAAGCTTTTAAAAAATTATAAAATTTTCTTTATAGTGTCATTTTTGCTTTGGTTGCTCTTATCTTAAATAAACAAGTAATATTTTGAACTTCTATAATGTTGAAAAACACACCTACCAAATTAATGCTGCCTGTAGGAGATCCATTAAATGATTCTGTGTAAAGAGAATGTTTTTAATAAAAAGCCATACAATGGAAATACACATTAAAGCTATAATTTAGAATTATGTACACACATAAAATATATGGATTCAGGATGAAAAAATGATAGTGATTAACTGGTTAATACATTAAAATATTAACTAGTTAATCACCATGTTTTTTTCCACCTTAAATCCATTTAATTTGTTGCCAGTTAAGTAATGAGAGTAATGATAAGTAATGATAAGAAATGGAAAGCTTGAACTGAGAATGAATTTAGGACACTGCCTAGATATTAAGTATTATAACACCTCAATTATGATATTGCTTTTAATCACACTTCATTCTCCTGTTTTTTAGAATTGAAGGTATTATGACTGCTCCCTGCTGTGTTTAAAAATATAAACAGCTATATACAAATTTCTCTATAATGGATAATCTTACTATTTAACACACTAGGATCTAAACTTTATTACAATTTAAGATCATTATAAAAAAAAGAAAAAGCCAAGGTATTACAATTCTGTAGTCACAATAATATTACAAAATTTAAAAAGAAATAGTGAAATTTCCATCCATTATTTTAAATAAGTTGGAACGAATTAAATTAATTACTAGCAAGGAATCTTAGCTCTGCTGACTGCTAAAACTTAAATAAAAATTTATGCTATTGTCAACATAGGCCACTAGGAGGTAGCCAAGCATATATTTTGTTTATAACAGTAAAAATACATTTACTTCTAAAGAGACAACAGTGTTATACATTAAGAGTTTCTGCATAAACTTAAAGAGGACATATTTAATTTTACTCCTAAAAGTTATTCTTAAAGAAGGAACATGTTTTTCAGATTCTTGTATAAGTATGAAAATAATCATATTCCTTTAATGATTAGCAAATTCACACCTATGGGATATGAACCACTCTTTCAGAATCAAAGCATGCACACTACCCAGTTACTGTGGAAATTTGCAATAGAACAGCAACAATGCAAACAAATTATGCCAAAAAATGGAATCTTCCAAATTCTTATACGTAGAGGTATACAGACTTTCCCCAAATCATTTTTAGTGCATCTACATAAGCCTCTAGGCAAAAAAATGAGTTAAATACTATCTGATAAGAAAAAATTATTTCCTACCTACTTACTGGTATATATACTTATACTTACAGGTACTGCATGTGGTCAACTTACCCCCTTCACCATCATCTGATCCTCTGAAACTAGGATCCTTTAGCATATCTAGCTCAGCAAGCATTCGTACATAAAGTGCATGTTGTTTGAATGAAGGATAGAATCTTTCGTCTTGCAACATCAATTCATATACCTTAATGAAATTAAAGCTTTAATATTATGCAAAATAGGTAATCTAAATAATAAAGCATCTTGTTTTATAAAGGTGCATGTAAATAATGCAATAAGTATTTGCATTATTCTTCTACATTTCAGTCTAGAAATCAACAAAAAGTCATAAATATTGACAGATATACAGTCAGATTAGTTAATAAGAATAAAACAGTTCACCTTTCTTTGAATCTGATCAAAAATTTCAGGAGTTGGGTCCTCATTGTTCAACTTTTCTCCCAGTTTCGCTACTAATGGATCATCAATATTAATTCTTGGAGAAGCCTGCCATAGAGAATTAAATAATTTTAGTTTTTATTTTAATTCATTTATTTGTAAAAATTAAAATTAGTGATTATTAAAGATAAAATAAAGCTAGAGAACTACAAAAACTATCATTTATTTTAATAAAAGCAAAGAATCAAGTAGTGCAATTTATTCATAAAAATTATATTATTTCATTTTGAGTTATTGGAAAGAATACTTACAAGTGACAAATTGAAATAATTACATAGGGATGGGATAAGGAGAAGTAAAAAGATAGTTTAAACACCTACAACTTTACACTTAAGATTTAGAATTCTCTGACTGAATTTTTAAATATACAATGAAAACAAATATAAAGGCAATCTGAATTCTAAAAATAGAAATAACCATTTATTTATATATATATTTACCAGGCTTTTTTTGCAGTTAAGCATTTCAAGGTTTTTGGAAAAATGAACTGATATTTGGCTATGATATAGTTATCCAGCATACATGGACTTCTCCATTAATTATAGAAATATTTATTATTGTGATATTTGTAAGTCATGTGACTATAGTTTTTTCTACTAAGCCATTTTTATATATGTGAGTGTTTAAAACTAGCTTATACATTTAGTTTATTCAAATCATGGGATAACCTTCATCCTGGCAAGATGTGGTGCCCCCTTCATATTAAAAAACTCCAAAATCCTAAATGATTGTGTATCAATGGAGATGGGAAGATAGAAACAAGTGAGCATGTGTTACTTGCTTGTCAATATGTTAACCATGTGGAAAGTACATATATCACACTACTGCTTTCCAGATCATCCTAGACATTTCTACAATTCTTTGCTATTTTCTGACAAGAAATCTTCTCTATAAAATATGGCAAAATTTTGCGTGGCAGTAAGAACAGGAAGTTTCTGATTTCTTCATAATGTTATCAATAATTGTTTTCCTCCTCAAACTGATCTTTCTTACTAAGCTTTGCAATAATATTTCTCCTAAGCTCCTTTATTTCTTTTAACACAGCAGTTCATTGCTTGTCACCTGTGTTTTCTAGTTTAGGCTAGATGTTTAATAGTCACAACAGTACAACAATTGTACTGTTTTATGTACTTTGTAGTTACTATAGATTCTGGTATACATAGGTTACCCTATATATTTTATATGTTCAATTTTATATCCATTCAAGATTAGTTTTCCTACAAATTTATCCCTCGACTTACGACCATGAGTTTTGTCCCATTTTACAACCTTTCTTGCCATAGTTAAGTGAATCACTGCAGTTAAGTTAGTAACATGATTGTTAAGTTAATATGTTTTCTCCATTGACATTATTTGTGAGAAGGTCACAAAAAGTTATTGCATGACTCTGGGACATTGCAACCATTATAAATATGAGCCAACTGCCAAGCATCCAACTTTTGATCATGTGAACATGGGGTTGCTGCAAGAGTCGTAAATGTGAAAAATGGTCATGTTACTTTTTTTTAGTGCCACTGTAACTTTGACAACTAAACAAACAATTTTAAGTTGAAGACTACCTGTAATATATTCCTACAACTGTGATTCTTTTTATTATTACGATGTTTAGTGCCTAGTATGGCAGATTTCACTACCTTTTGATTAGTTTTAGAGTGATATCTAAGTACTCAAACTGCTTTGAAATTCATTGAATTTTGTATTCAGTGCATTTGATTCTGTTTAATTTTCTGAAATTTTTCAAATTATTTACTTCTACAAGTCTGTTTGTAGATAGATGTTTTATAAAACATCATTTTTGTTTTAAAAGAATCAATTCTTACCTTTTCTGATAAATACTGTTCATATATTCCAACTGCAGCTGTTCTTAACAGACCTTTCGTTTGTGTTGTTTGATGCATTCCATCCTTCTGATGGTTCAACAATACTTCTAGCTGTTTTTGAGCTGTAACCCTGTATCCTTCTACTGTTATCCAGAAAAAGAGATGTGCTTGACCTCCCATCTGCTGCATGTAATCTAAACAAAAATAACAATGATTTATTTTCAATTATGCCTGTTTGGTTGTTTTGATTATACCAGTTGCCTAGAGTCATGAAAATGAAATAGGAAGTTATACAAATCAAATCAAGTAATTAAATAAACAATTAAATCATATTATAATGGTTATATTTAAAACAATTGATGGAATCCTTTCTTTTTTAAAAAAATGCCAATTGCATTCACAGTTGTTCTGAAGCAATGTTTTCTAACAGGGATTGCACACAACTATTAAAAAGCACTTAGACTTACATTTGCTCCACAGTGCTTTAGATTGCCTTCTACAATCTGAATCCTCATTTTACTGACCTCGGAAGATAGAAGATTGAGTCAATCTTGACTGGTCAGGTTTGAACTCCTGGCAGTGGGCAGAGTTAGCCTACAAATCCTGCATTCTAACCACTGTACTACCATGGCATATTATGTTATTTGGGCCTTGAAACGAAAGAAGTCATCTTTTGCATATGACTGATTTTCTTTGTTGTGTACTATTACATATTTTAGATGTAAATGCACATCACCATTTAGGGACCCTTCTGTTTCTATGGCTCCAGAAAGATGTAGTATTGTCTTTTGCTATGTTTATACAATGTTTCAATCTGCACATTATAAGCAGTGTACAATTAGATTAATACAAATTTACAATAAACCAACACAAAGATATCTTTAAAATATTACATAAAATGTAACAACTTAAAAAAAAAAAACAGTTTACTGCTGAAATCACTCCAAAGAAGTTATGAAACAATCAGGTGTTAATGAACATTTGCAAAATTCTAAGAATAATAGATATCATTGCTTCTGGGAACAGGCTCTATCAAGAGAAGGACTTCATAGAACTTTTTCTATGATTTCTCCGGTGCCATCATAGCAGACATCTTTCAGCAGGCATTTTCTATTTATTTGAACTGATTAAATAGAGTCTATCTGGAAATCCAGATACCCAGTTGCTGGTCTATGGGGACTATTGTTAAATGAAGCACCTAATGATCTCCCTGTTCCTGCTTTCCCCAATGCATTTGTTAAACGAATGCACGTTAGACAGAACATGGGGTGACTCAGGGATGGGAAAAACTGAGGGAGGCTTAGTGCAGGCACAGCCACTCCCAGGAGGCCTTCCCTCCACTTTTTAAGATATCCCATGCTCTGTCTCCTGCCCCTTGGTTTCCCCAAAGCCTATAGGCCTCCTCCATACCCCACCCCATCACCATTTGCTCAGGAAGTCAGCAAAGAGACCGCTCTCTATGTGGCATAATCAAGAAGAAGAACCCGATTTTCCATTCCAATCCATTTTCCTTCCATTCCAATCCTTTAGTCTCTGGCCAGCATAAACTACTGTATTTTTTGCACTATAAAATGCACCTGACTATAAGATACACCTAAGTTTAGAGGATGAAAATGGGAATGACAAAGAGAGAAGAGGTGGGGTTCAGCACTGTAAAACTGCCATGACCCGTATTTTTTGCTCCCTATAATGCACAGACATTTCCATCCACTTTTTTTTTTTTGGGGGGGGGGGGGGAGCACATCTTATGGAGCGAAAAATATGGTACTTCAATTTCATCTTAACTCCCCTGGCACAAGTCTTATGCTGGTGGGGCTAAGAAGATATCGTAGTGGTTTATGCTGTCCGGGGAAAAAGGATTATCATGGAAACAAAAGAGATCGGATTTCTTTTTCTTGATTATGCCATGTGGCCCAGCGAGGGAGCAGCCTTTTCTCCACTGACTTCCTGAGCAAGCAAATGGTGATGAGGGAGTGGGGATAGGAAGGAACACATAGAACCCAGCATATTGGCAAAGCAGGCCGAAATGCTGGTTCTTGGGACCACAGAGTACTTGGCCAGGCAAGATGGGAGGGAAATAAGAAACAGGGTGTGCTGCAGCATCTGTAGTTGGTCATAAGAACAAATAACCGAGGTGGGTGGGCCTGAAAAATTTATAACTTCGAAAACGGATTCCTATTTAGCATTTGGGGTGTACATTGTAACTTTGAAGATTAATTGAATGAATTGTTGTACCTCAAGGATTACCTGTATTGACCCTGGAAACACATGGTAGCTAATGAAACAACAGTAATGTTACATGGCTACATATGGCTACATATTCTCATTCCAATAAGCTGAAAGTATTTTTTTAAATTATAGTAACCAGAATATGCCTTAAATATCTCCTTGCTTTGCTAAAACTGCTAGATGAATCTAGTAAATAAGTAATGGAGTGGAGTGTCTACAAAGTTTAGGCAAGCATATAAAAAACCCTCAATTGTTCCAGTATTGAAGAAACCCTAATTTGCCAGTGGACTGCCTAGGTTTCATATTTTTCCTGATTACCTAATCTTCAGGCAGCTTCTTCTGGAAGAAATAATTAAAAGAAAAGTGACATATTTGCCAGATTAATTATTCTTGTGACCTTTGAGTGGTAAGCAAAAGAGCAGAATTTCTTCTAAATTTCCACTGCTTTCAAAAGCTACAACATGAGATTTTAAGAAGTGACCTGATAAAACATTGAAACATTCAAGCTATTCAATTTTTATATTGAGATAATGCAGACAACTCAAAAATATTTCCACAGAATACCACAAGTAAAACAACTTTTTTCTGAACTGAAAACGAAGTATTTTATGACTTCATGCATATTCAGATTCACTGACGTGTGTTCAAAATAGATATTTTTTAAACAGTAACCACCATATAGAGCTTAATGCAAATCTCAATAGGTTGATTTATTTTGCTTGATATTTTTTAATGGAGGAAATACCTTTAAATACCATTTAAACTTCATCATAAAATGAAGCATAAAATATTAAACTTACCCTAAATAGAGTTAATGATATAATTTGTTTACATTTCTTTGGCCTAGATCTTATTTAACTGTGTGGATATTTGGGAAAGAGAAACAGCTGTCTGTTCATTAAATTGATTTGGTGTATAAAAAAGCAAACCTTCTAAAATAGATGGGATCAAAAAAAGTCCTCATATCAGTTATCTTTATTCATTTTTAGGTAAATACATACCCATTTATATAGCATCCTATTACAGTACTATAATTTTAATCATGCAATATATATTCATTTCCAACTACTGTTTTCTTACCCATAAAAAACTGTAGTGCAACATTGTTTACTAGAATGTTGTCCAGAGGGACTGTGCAAAGTTTTCCAAAATTTGCAGCCAGTTTCACAGTATCTATTTCCTGAATAAAGGTACAATACATTAATAGACATGGATATGCAATATTTATACAACATAGCTTATTTTTGCTATATATCAAAATCAAGGACGATGTCTTCTCATAAGATTTTAGGTACAGACATTCATAAAGTTAACTATGTAATTTACATGTACAATTTAAAAATTTGTTTGATAATAGATTGGCAATAGATTCTTTATCTTGAGCCAAGATCTTAGTTCAGTAGCAATTGAAATATAGCAAAACTAATATCTTTTTTAGACTGATATGATATGAGAACTAACCTGACAAATTCAAACTACTAATATTCATTAACTATTGAAAACAATGCAAAAGATTCTGATAACACTGAGCTCTATTATTTGATTTAGAAAATCAAGTATCATAATTGGCTCAGATGTTTAGGTATAATTGCAAAACATGAACTATACTTACTTTTCCTGACTGTAGTCTCAGTATTCTTGAATCACATACTTTCTTAACAAAGAGTAAGCTATTTATTTGATTTTTTATATGGTTAATATCTGAAAAGAAAATCAAGTAAGATTTAAAAGGATAAAATACATGTATTTAAATTCCTAATGAATTGTAAATGTATTGCTCAAGGCTACATAGAAGGAGAAGACAATCAAAAGTCTCTGAGGAAAAATGAACATTTTTTTCAAAATGGAATCAATGCTATTATTGATAAGCACAGAAATATTATCTAAGTTAATATGTAATGGCAATGAAAATTTGGGCTTTGTGAACTATTTTAGTGGAATACATTCTTATATTTTTCTATGATAAAATATTTTAAAAACTATCATTCACTCTAAACGACATACACTTTAAATTCATGAACTACATTATAGACATAAATGCACTTCATTTACTCTATACTGATTTTTCTAAGTACAAATTTTGAAAACTTAAGGATTACCTCATGATTGAGCACAAAATTAATTATGATGGAAAACTCATTTTAAAATAAAATTGTCTTTGAAAGCAAGATTCAGCCCTTACAAATGCATAGGTGCTAAGAGCCAAGAATGGCATTTGGAATTACTTAAAATAGTTTCCTTTATTGTTTTTCACACCCACAGACAGAATCTTGCCATACTAAAACAATTATTTACATAACTAGAGATAGACTATGAGAATAATGAGGAAGGAGCCATTTTAATTCTGTTCTTATTGACTAAACTTTTCAAATTCTTCAGCTACTTGCCCTCTGGAAAGCTGCCCGTCCTCCTGGATATCCAGACTATATTCCACAATTTGCTAGAACAAGCATTTCCATAGCATACAATTACCTTCAAAATTGTCTTCCCTTTACTATGTCTACTGAAATAAGTAAGCTTTCTCAAGGGAATTTTTATGCATGCTGGACATGGTTTCAAACTACATAACCTTGGCAAGCTTATACGCAGATTTGAATTTCATAACAGAAAAAAATTGAATAAAATCATGAATAGCTTGTTTTTAAGAGAGGGAAGTTTCTTATTATTCCATAATAGTCAGTTATGTTAATTTATTTAGCCATCCAAGAAACTTATTATGCTTATATGAGGCATAATTAAAAACTGTCAGGCTACTTGCATCTTCATTCTATATCTAAATTCTGGCTTTTTCCCCAGAATTCTCAAATCATCTTATTTTTAAATAGAAAATTTGTCCCTTAAGATTATAACCTTCTAACTTCTAAGAGTTTTTCTTCTACATGAAGAAAAAATACATGCCATCTTAGGGTTATATAATAATTATAAACATAACAGTACTAACCATCTCCAGCTGTATCCAAGGAACGAAGATATTGCAGTTCTTCTGTGGCTTTATCTCTTACTGCTTCTAACTCTCCTACTTTATCACTTACTTTAACAATGTTCATAAAGGCCTCATAATTGCAAATTGAATCACGAATCTGAAATATGTGAGAAAGAAAATGTTAATAAAGCCATGTTTTTCAGATGTGAATTTTATATATAAATAGGCAGTTCCTTTTAAAGCCTGCATTTATATAAAAAAATTACACATCCTCTGAATAACTCAGCTTTTGTTATCTCCTTGCTATCATTGTGCATATTCCTTAAAGCCATAAGCAATAAATATATTTAAGGTTTAGCAATGAAGCACATACTATGTTTATGATTAAAATCATTCTATTTGTGAATAATACATTTTAATGGCACATACATCATTTTTACTCAACTTTTTGGGTCAGCACTACTTTTAACAGTATTATTGATTCACAAAATCTAACAATTTCAAAGAAAACAAAGTACACACAACATTATGTAAATGCTTATTACAGTTATAACTTATAAATGAACTGTTCCTCTAAAATTAAGACTAAATATTGGTCATACAGATTTAAGATAATTTATCACTTGTGTCAGCAGAGAAGGCATGCTTTGAGTCCTGTTAGCCCAATTATTCCGGCTAGTGAGGTCCAGGAGAAGGGCCTTCTCTGCTGTTACTCCGGCCTTCTGGAACATCTTGCTCTCTGATGTGATCAAATAATAACAGAAGTGGAAGGAGATAATCTATTCTTGTCTTTTAAAAGTTTCATGTTCATTCCCATTTATTAGTAATAAAACTTCTAGCTATAAGAATTTAAGGTGATTCTAATTTGTAAGAGTGAAGCATTCCTATTTTCAAATGCTCACATAGCTGCAATTTAAGACATAGATGGTAAAGGTTTAACCATTTTAAACTTTTAACTACATAAAAGAGAAGTTCTGTGCTCCAGTGGTTTGAATCCTATCACTACGTGACAGAGTGAGCTCCTTTTACTCGCAATTAAAGCATGTAAAATGGTGTTTGAGATGATGTTTGATTTCGTTGTACGAGGTGCAATGACAATAAAGTAAACTAAACTAAACTAAAATGCAAATAAATAAAGCACCACCACTTTGATACAATGGTCCATGCTTCGCCACATGCTCTGCACTGCAGCATGATGTCATGCTGATCACTTGACCACAGAAACATGTTCAGACAGCACTGGTTAAATGGCCTAGGGATGGATAGGAGTACCATTCGGATACAACTAGTAAACCCATAAGAATTCCTTTCTCTTTTTAAAAAATAGATGCTTAGAGAAGACTGTGATTCCAATAAAGGAATATTTATAGGTCAGGATTTAAATTATATCAATACATGATTGTTGAAATAGACAACAATTACAATTTGAGAGGTTATATGTGTCAGAGTATTAGTTACCTATTGAATTGTCTTTCCTCACTAACTGTTAAGCCTAATGTATCCAAATTCTGTATCACCAATAGTCACTCATTTCTTATCTAGAAAATATAGGGAACAACATTCAAATATAGAGTCTTCACTTACAAACCACACTTCCAGTGATTGTTCAAACTTATGATACCGAAAACAAAGAACTTGTGGTTTTCCCCATGTTCATATGATCTTGATTTGGGTGTTAAGAACCAGTACACATTTGTAATGGTATCAGCATCTCACTACCTTTACAGCCAGCTTCCAACAAACAAAGTCAATGAAGAAGCTGACAGAAAATGGCAAACTGTGGTCATGTGACAACAAAGTAACCACCAGTTATTTGTTTAATGTCCTTAGCAGAAACTGATATCCTAAGTCAGCCCGGTTATGTAATATGATGCTAAATGATTGTACCACTTATTGGTGGAATTGCTCATCACTATTGTGATTGATAAAGGACTATCAGTAATAAATACACATCTGAATTTGAAGAAATATTGGCTTTACCTTTATACCACAAGTGCAAATATGTATATACATTTATATATATTTATCTATTTATCCTTCTAGCCATGTTTATCTATCTAACCATTCACCTATGTTTTAGCGATCTGTCTGTCATATTTATCTATCTTCCATCCACTCATCAGCTCCAGGATTATTATTTTTTCTAAGTCAATTTTGTTCCTGGTTTCAAGAATAGAAAGCAACTGAAATTGAAATATATTTACTTAAAAAATGGTGGGTTTCTGCTTTGCCAGGTTTGACTTTATGATTTTTAAATAACTTACCATCCATATGAAATGCTGATTAATATAATCAGGATCACTGAGCTGATTTATTAATGGAAGAAGAATTCCTTGAGAAAGGATTTCCTGAAAAATAATGGATAATAAAATTAGATCTATTGTTCATACATACAATTTCTGTAGAATATTACTTTTGATTCAAGCTCTTGCCAAAATAACCAAAAGCCGCTAAATCCATTTATCCTTACAGTCAATTGGATTGAGATGGGTGGCTATACAAATTGAATAAATAAATAAATAAATCTTTCATATATTTTGAAAAATACATTTAATATACTTTAAGAATTATTTTCAGTAAGTAGCAGTCAGTTTTATGTGTTTAGATTTGTATCTTTTAGTAAGTACAATCGTAGTTTAATTCTCAGTACTAAATCCATTAAAAACATAATTAAACTGAAATCCTTTTTCATTAATCATCTTCCACTCCAATTTAATAATACAAAGAATGGCTGTATACACTGTCCCCATGTTCTATGGGTACTGCAGTGTCTGCACACTGATGACTGTCTAAAATAGAAGACAACTCAGTACTCATTGGTTCTCTAATTATTTGAAACCTGTACTATCTGATTGCAAATTACAGAATCTATTCTAATATCTTGGCCTTGAGTTACTAGTTTGAAAGTTTCACCCAAACTTTGAGATTTATATGAAAGAAAGAGGAGAAATACTGAAAAGATAAACAAGAACTAATATTGCAAGAAAACATGAAAGGAACTAAGATATGACCTAAATATTGATCATGAATTTACTTCCCTTCTACTTCAGAAGTTTATGACAGTCCTGTATTATTGAAATACAGGATATTTATATTTGGTAGCTGTGTTTGTTCATGTCTCTGAAGAAAGCTTACTGTCCAATTAATCTTTGTTTTGGAGGAGCACTGCAAGACATATTCAATGGATTTCTTCAATACAAACATATTACCCATGATAACAATAAAGAAATGCCAGGATGGAATCCCATTTCATCTCCCTGTCATCAATCATAACACTGGATAATAAAAATTAGCCTGAAAAAGGCTAATTTAATTAGTCTTTGAATTTTAAGTCAGTTCAATGTAAAGTTTTTTAACAACAGAATTTCATGGATATTTACTACAATAAAAATGTAATGAAGATAACTGTATATAGTTTGCATCCTAAGTAAACAGTGCAGATAAAAACTAGGTTTCATGAATATTTTCTACAATAGATTAGGTAGAGATAGCCTACTGCCACCTGGGCTGCCTACTTTGCTGCAAAAAATGCCTACCTTATTGAACAGCAGACAGATGACACAAATATGAACTCTGAAGCATTTTTTCATAAACATGGTTTTAAACCCTGGACAACATAGCAGCGAATGGCTACATAGCATGATGCTATTATACATCTGTTGATGCTATTATACATCTTGGTACCAAAGGATGTACTTTCTGTTCAGAAAGACTTCAAGAGCTTGGGATATGAATTTAGTAATACGGGCTGTAGGCTTATCTTTTCAGAGGTTCTACCAGTATATAAGGAACAAAAAGGGAAAGGGCAGCGTGTAGCAGAGTTTAATGTGTGGCTAAAAGAGTGGTGTAAAAGGGAAGGCTTTGGTTTTATTAGCCATGATGTCTGCAGCTGGTCCAATGAAAAACTGTACAAAAGAGATGGTTTGCATCCATTAAAGAAAGGGACTGAGTTACTTGGCATTAAATTCACAGATTTCCTGGATAAACATTTAAACTGAACAGCGGGGACAGACAATTAATGGATTCAGAACATTTCTGTCCCCAGCAACCTAAAACTAATAAGGATACCAGTGCATGCAAAATAGATGTTTTTGCAGGTAAGATTACCAACCTTGATGCCAAACAAAACCAAGCATTTAATAATGAGTGCCATACCATGTGCACTAATCAAACAGGTGGCAAGAAAGTAGGGGCAAGGAGGCACAACACAGGTTATGTAGACAGGAAACACAGTGTCAGACATAAAGATCTCAAGTGCCTATATACAAATGCACAAAGTCTGGGGAACAAACAGGGTGAACTAGAACTACAAATACATGAAGGTAAATATGATATAGCTGGAATAACAGAAACTTGATGGGATGAAACCCATGACTGGAACATACTGGTAGAAGGATACAAACTATTCAGAAAAAAAACAGACCCCATAAAAGAGGAGGTGGAGTTGCACTGTATGTAAAGGACCACTATATTGCTATAGAAATGCATGAAATGCATGAAACCAAAGATGAAAACCTCCTAGAATGTATATTATAGGCCACCCAATCAAGCAGAAAATGTAGATGTCCTTTCTGCCAGCCAACTAACAGACATATGCAGGAAACACACAACAACTGTAATGGGAGACTTCAATTATCCTGATATCAATTGGAAAACTAATTCTGCCCCAAGTGAGAAATCAAATAAGTTCCTAACCAACCTAGCTGGCAACTTTGTTGTCCAAAAGGTAGAGGGTAAAACTAGAGGGGCAGCCATACTGGACTTAATTCTAACAAACAGAGAAGGAGTGATAGAGGGAGTTGAAACTGCAGGAACCTTGGGTGAGAGTGATCATGTCATACTAGAATTCAACATAACACAAACACAAGCAACAGAACATAATGACACCAGAGTCTTGGATTTTAAAAGAGCTGATTTCAATAAACTCAGAGAGAATTTGGGAAAGATTCCATGGATGAAAATCCTAAAGGGGAAAACAACTCAAGAATCTTGGGAAACTCTAAGAAGTATGATCTTAGAAGCCCAGACCAGCACAATACCACTGAGAAAGAAAAACAAGAAATCCAAGAAGAAACCAGCATGGCTGCACAAAGATTTATTTGGCAAATTGAAAGAAAAAAAGGACAAGTATAAAAAATGGAAAGAAGGACATATAGCTAAGGCAGAATACCAGCAGATAGCCAGAATCTGCAAAGACGAAGTCAGGATAGCAAAGGCTCAGAATGAACAAAGACTTGCAACAAAAGTCAAAGATAATAAAAAAAAGTTTCTTCCAACATATAAATAACAAGAAAAAAAAATCAAGGAAACAGTCGGTCCACTAAAGAGAGAAGATAGCAAGGAAGTAACAGGCAACAGAGAGAAAGCAAAACTGTTTAACTCATTCTTTGCACCCGTCTTCCCACAAAAAGAAACTATAGCTCAACCTACCAAAAACATAACTGTAAAAGACAATAAAAGTTAAAATAAGCAAAAAAATAGTAAGAGAACACCTGTCTGATCTTGATGAAAACAAATCACCGGGGCCTGATGGATTACATCCCAGAGTTTTAAAGGAGCTGGCAGAGGGCACCTCAGAACCACTGCACCATATCTTTCAAAAATCCTGGAGCACTAGAGTACTAGAGGACTGGAAAAGAGCTGATGTGGTTCCCATCTTCAAAAAAGGAAGAAAAAAAACCAGACCCGAAACTACTGACCAATCAGCCTAAAATCAATAGCCAGGAAGATACTGGAAAAGATAATAAAAAAACAGATCTGCCAACATCTAGAAACAAGTAAAATAATAACAGTCAGCAGGGGTTTGTTAAAAACAGATCATGCCAAATCAATCTTATTTCATTCTTCAACACAGTGACTAAATTAGTAGACCAGCAAAATATTGTGGACATAATATATTTAGATTTCAGCAAGGCATTCAACAAAGTAGACCACAACCTACTTCTTAGTAAGCTAGAAAAAAGTGGAATAGATAGCACCACCACTAGATGGACTCGCAACTGGCTGGCAAATCTTACTCAACGAGTAGTCCTTAATGGGTCTAAGTCTACATGGCGGGAAGTAAGCAGTTGGGTGCCACAAGGTTCTGTCTTAGGTCCAGTACTCTTCAATATCTTCATTAAAGACTTAGATGAGGGAATAGAAGGGGAACTTACCAAATTTGCAGATGATACTAAGCTGGCAGGAATAGCTAACACCCAAGAAGATAGGCTCAAGATTCAGATGGATCTTAACAGACTAGAACACTGGGCCATATGTAGAGAAAACTTAGGCAAGAAAAACCAAAAGTACACATATAGACTGGGTGAAACCAGGCTCAATAGCAGTAACTGTGAGAGGGATCTTGGAGTCTTAGTGGACAACCAGCTAAATATGAGCCAGCAGTGTGCAGCAGCCACCAAAAAAGCTAATGCAATCCTAAATTGTATTAACAGAGGGATACAATCAAGATCAAGGGAAGTACTAATACTACTCTATAAAGCCTTAATAAGACCACACCTAGAGTAGTGCATCCAGTTTTGGTCACCATATTATAAAAAAGATGTTGAGACTCTAGAAAAAGTACAGAGAAGAGCAACCAGGATGATTCGGGGACTGGAGGCTAAAACATATGGTTGCAGGAACTGGGCTTGGCTATTCTAGTAAAGAGAAGGACCAGGGGAGACATGATAGAGGTTTTCCAATATTTGAGGGGCTGCCACAGGGAGGAAAGGGTCAAGCTATTTTCTAAAGTGCTTGTAGGCCAGACAAGGAATAATGCATGGAAACTGAACAAGGAGAGATTTAACCTGGAAATAAGGACAAACTTTCTGACAGTGAGAACAATCAACCAATGGAACAGCTTGCCCTCGGAAGTTGTGGGAGCGCCATCACTTGAGACTTTCAAGGAGATTGGACTGCCATTTGTCAGAAATGGTGTGGGGTCTACCCCTTGGTGGGGGGTTGGACTAGATGACCTACAAGGTCCCTTCTAACTCTGATTATCTGTTTGATCTGTTTATTTTTAATTAATGATGAAACTTGTAATGGCGCTATTTTAAAACCTGCATTTTTACAGTAGAAATTAATTGTAGTATGAGATACAATTGAAAATGAAAAAAAAACTATTCTATACAAATCAATACCACATTACAGTACTCCTCGACTTACAACCTCAAATTTTGATCAGAATTTCAACTGTAAGTCAAAATTTTTAAAGTGTATCATCATATGACTGGACACAAATTTACAACCATTATTATTATTAAACAAATCACTGTGGTTCATTAATAAATGATTGTTAAGTGAAGCCATTCCACAATTGATACTACTTGCCAGAAACTGTCTAGAAAGGTCGCAAATCACCATCACATGAATTCAGGATACTGAACTGGTTGTAAATGTAAGCTGTTTTGTCATGCATCTGAATTGCAATTATGTCACTAGAGGGATGATGCGACTAAATTCAAGGGCAGGTCATAAATCACTATTTCTGAGGCCATTGTAACTTTGAACTATGATTGAACCAACGGTCATATGTCAAGTGGTTCTGCTTACCTCAGGAAAAAAAAGTCTGATAAAATGTTCGTGTAGTTTGCTATAGCATTTTTTCAGAATATTTTCAATTTCCCAATCTTACAGCTTTATTGTTTAACAACATCCCATCTAAATATTAACTAGGTCAGGTCTTGCTTATGCATTTTAAAGGGAGAAGGATGCTGGTATAGAATTAAAACAATGTTGTGTAAAAACTTAAGGCAATGTTGTGTACAAAATAAACTGAGAAGATAAGTGTAGTATTAAGTGGTAAAAGAAAGGCAGTAGAACATTAGCTCTTGAAAGCAGGATAGCAAAATAGTTGATTAATGGAGGGAGAACTGGAAAAAAGGTGATACATTATTATAATATCTTCATCATTTTATGCTGTCATTTTATACAAATAATCCTTAATTTACTACCACAATTAGGACTGAAACTCCACTCTCCAAGCAATGTGATTGTTAAGTGAGTTATTACATGACCAGACCCAACTTTACAACCATTTTTATTTCAGTTGTTAAATGAATCACATGGTTAAGTGAACATAATTTTTTTTTAAGTGAATTTGACTTCCTCCATTGATTTTGATGAAAGCGAATTGGGAAAGTCACAAATCATTGAAAGGTGCTGCAACTATTGTAAATGCAAGCCAGTTGTCAAATGCCTAAAAAGCAGTCGTGGCTGTGAGATGGAATGTAACACAACTTTGATAATGGATTGTAAGTCATGTTTTCCAAAACTATCATAATTTGAAACTGTCATTAAATGAATAGCCATAGGTCAAGAACTACTTGTGTATAAGTATGGATGTATTTTGCAAAAAACAAAACAAAATATATTCTATAATTATAAGACTGGAATCTATAATTCTAATTTATACACAGCCTTGTGTCATTTATATTTAGCATGAAGCAAAAACTGATGGAGCATCTATTACAGGTTTTCTCATCACTGTCTTTCTTTCAGGGTAGTAGGAAGAAAACAGAAGATTTCAAATAAAATAAAATAAATGATGTATGCACAATAGAGTTATCCATATTCTTATATACAGCTATGTAACATGTCTAGAATTATTAGATACAGAAGTATTAGAAATAGCAGAGAACCAATGTATGCCTCCTGTATTTCTAGGCAGAAATTTCTTGCCTGAATCAGAGCTCCTGTTCAAAAGATGGCTCAATACCATGTTGATATAAAAGAATGAAAAGCAAAATAACTTGGTCAATTTCTGGGACTTCTTTAAAAACAAGTTCTCAATTTCAGACTGCCCATTTTATTTTTATATATTGTTAATGAATATTATATTTAATAAATTTATTTTACATCATATATTTTATTATATAAACATTATATACATATTATATAAATATTATTATACAAATTTAGCTCTTAGGCTAAAGAATATTGGATTACTGCAGTGATATAATATGAAATTAAATTTACCCTGACAAAATATCTCATGATCTTGTTCTGGAAGTCCCCTGGAGGTAGCAATAAATACAGTAAAACTTCACACAGATCCCTTAGGAATCCTAAAAGTACAAGGTAAGAATGCTTATCAAAATCTAGTAATATCCATCTATCCATCCACCCATCTACTAAGTTTTTATATACTTTAAATATGATTTTAGATGTAAATATACATTTAGCCATAGAATTAATCTGAAACATTTTGCAACATTTCTACACTAACAGAAAAATAGTAGAGAAATATGCTTCTTTTCCCCGACAGTAAAATTAAATGTCATATCAAACTATCAATATAGACATTTAGACAAATTAAATAATTTCTTTTCCCCTTAAATAGTGCACTGCAGACTTTTAATTTTTTCACCAGTCATACAATTGTATTCTTTATTTTAAAGTATATAATTCTTTTATAATATAGTAAAATAATTATATAGCCATAGTTTGCACATAATACATATTAATACCTAATATTTTACTCCATGTAAATTATGTTTTAAAGCTTAATAAAAAGTAATCTATATCTATATTGTAAAATATAGATGATGATCAGCATGTTTCATTTATTTAAAACACAATTAAGAAAGAAAATAATCATATACCTTCTTCATCTTTGGGAGATGTGCAGACTAGATCACGACAGATGGTCTCTTCCATTTCAACTTCAACTTCAAAAAATGTATCTACAAAATCTTCTGCTCCATCTACACCAAAATTGAAAACTTGAGCAGATTTTATCTAGAAGAATTTTTGTCTGCAATAATCCCTATTACTGCATTCAGATTTCTCCTCCTTATTAACATATGTTATTTTATCATTTATGTATTATTTGTATATGGTTTAGTAATTTCTCTTTTCCTACATTTTCAAGTGTATCCAGCTGCTAATGAACACTGTCAATTTCGAAGAGTTCATTGTATGTACAGCTGTACTGCAATTACAATATATAGCGTATATAGTGCTTTCCACATCAGATTCAAAAGATAACAAGGAATATCTTCTTGTCTTTGAATGTATAACACAAAGCAAAAAAGAATAATAATTCTTACTGGTTTTTGTGCAGTAGGAAGCAAAGTGTTATTTGCTAGACTGTACTGCATTGCACATCCTGTATTTCCATTACCATTTTAGTTACTTTGCAAATCATGTGAGGATGGCCAAAATATTCTACATTCAAGACCAGCAATTCACGTACTCTACCCCTTCCATCCAGGGTTATGAATTTTGGCTGAATAGAAATTAAAAGAAAGCTTTTCTACAGAAGGCACATTTGTTTCTGGCCAGTGACTTCTGTTTATGCAGGAATCTACTGTTGAACTTACAAAACCAAAATTTTCAAATTCCTTTCTTTAAATTCCCCTGAAAATGCCTCTATTTTCCTTTCTTTAAAAAAAACGCAAGGTATATCATTGGGAAGCCAAAAATCAGGCTAAAGATGAAGAAAGCAGAAAAAAAAACAGTGAGGGGAGCAGGTATCTCTATCAAGCAGTATAATGCATGCCATGTACAACATGCCATTTATCTGTAATGTAAACGGAAGAGTGACTGAATTAAGGAACTTTTAGTGGAAAAAAACAAAGTGTACCTTCTGTTTCGCTGTTTCTACTTCTGGAACAGCATTGATCCCAAGGTCCATATGGCCATGACTTACAGGCAAGTCTTAAAGACCTGGAAAGACCTGACTCTTCTAGAAGGTACTGTATCAGGATGCTTTGTGAATTCACTGATTTAGTATTGGTTTCAAGTTTTCATACTCTCTGGATGCTTGTCTATTATGTTTACAATATTATTTATTGTTATATTGTGTTAACTTTTTTGTACAACACCTTGAATTCATCAAAATCAAATGGCTTTATAAATATAGTAAAATAAATATAAAATAGCAATAACTTTGTACATAAGACAGATTGAATTAATGCAACTTAGGAAAGAAACTGCCTTCAATTAATTTATTATAACATTTCTATAAGAACATATTTAGCCAGTACCTTTAATCTGATCATCTCTTTCAGTTATTCTTTGCTGAGCTTTTCTGAATACTCTAAGATGAGTAGTAAAATCATCTACAATTCGAGTAGTAAAATAAGGCTGCCAATCTATTTCTTTTGTCCTTAAAAATTTAAAGAAATTGACAATGTATTACATAAAAGGCTTCTAACATAAATTGACACTTTCTCTGATCTTAACTTGTTCATTGGATGATAATTTTAATTAGTTTTTTGACACTACAATAACATGTACTCTTTTGCTAAGATAGTTTTATTTTGATATTTCATAGATGCTTTTTTACAGTTTGTTTGGCTTTTGTATATCCAAATGTTATACAAAATGGAGGAGAAGATTTTAACAAAATTGTCCAGCTGGAGTGACATTGATCATAAAGACTTAAGACTTCTGCACAATATATTAAGTTCAGCCAATACTTGAATCTGCTTTGCCAAAGCCTGGCTTCTACAAACTAAAACTACCTTTAATTTTCAGTGAACATTTTGCACACAACAGAGTCATCACTGTATTTTTCTGCCAACATACTATTATGTTAATTCTTTTATCTCACAAAGCTCCCTCTATATTCTTATACAAACTTAAGTTCTTAATATGAAGGGAATGTTTTACGGCAATAATGATGAATCATAAATGGCTAATTAGCAATGATTCCATCCACTAAAATCCACCTAAATATCACTAAATTTAAGTTTATTAAGTTCCTATAAAATGCATAGATATTTAAATTATAGCTAACTCTTCACAATTTTAAGTCAAATGTGTAATAATGCTACTTTTTAAAAGATGTTCAGTTTTGCCATCAGCTTCATAAATGAAGTGGAATTGTCTCTTGGATGTGGCAAATGGCCCACACTGGATCTATCCTGAAATTCAAGGATGATTTCGGCATGGACTATTTGCAGTATGGAGCATTTAAAACCAACAGCCAGAGTCAAGAGACCTCCTTCTAGTTCATAGAACTGGCTGCAAATGCCCCATGTTGTTAGAATGCTTTTCAGCCAGCTGCAGCTTCTCTTTGAAGGCAGCAGTGGCTTGCAACCCTTCCTGCTACTTTCCCAGTGACTGTCTGGAGAAGCCAGCAGGGAAGATTACAAATGTCAATCACATGATCACAAGGTGCCTGGTAATCAATCATGTGAACAGATTGCCAAGCCACCAGACTGCAATCACATGACTGTGGGGGTCTGTAATGACGATAACTTAGAGTATGTGTCATAAGTCTGTTCATTCAACAGCAATGTAATTTCAAATAGACTCCGAACTTTATTAAGTTCATATATTGATTAAGCAAAGAAAACCTGTAACAGTATTTTTTGTGAAATACCTAGGTAGTTTTTGTAAATAACATGCATTTGAGGATATTCACATATTAATCTTCTTTTATAAAATATTGGGAGATTTTTACAGATTTGTTTGAAAACTACCGAAAATAATTCTTACCTAGAAGAAAACTGAATTAATGCATTTTGGAGAGTCTGCCTGATTTCAAGAAGAAAAGATTCATCATCACTTAGTGTATAATACCAATACTGGACATAGTCACGCAAGGAAAATTGAATGATCTGAAACATACATTTTTAAAGAAATCAAACATTAAAACATTCATAAAGCAATTACTTTTAACAAATATTTAGCAAATCAACTTCATAAAATAAAAATTTTTGCTTATAATGGTCTAGTTATGTTTGTATTACTTTATAAAAATGTATAAAAATGAAACTTCAAACAAGTAACACTGATCACTGTCTGAAATACTAATGACAATGTTAATTATAGAATACCTTTACTTTACAGGTAGTCCTCAATTTACAACAACAATTGAGCCCAACATTTCCATTGCTAGGCAAGGCATTTGTTAAGCGAGTTTTGTCCCATTACATTTTTTTTTGCCACAGTAGTTAAGGAAATCACTGCAATTATTAAATGAATCATATGGTTGTTAAGTAAATCTCACTTTCCTCATTGACTTAGCTTGGAGAAGCCAATAGGAAAGATTACAAATAGTGATCACATGACACCAGAACAGTGCAACAATCATAAATACATGGGAACTGACAAATTCCTGAATCTGATCACATAAGTATGGGGACATACAACATACCTGTGTGGAAACCAATGATAAATCACATTTTTCAGTTCCGTTATAAATTTGAACGGTCACTAAGTGAATGGTTGTTAAGTCAAGGACTACCTCTACAGCTTTTCAAATTAAGGATAAATAAGAATTTCATTTTATCCAGATTTTTAAACAAATTAATCTAATTATTCCTAAAAATATTTCAACAGATAGAATTATGCTGTGTTGTCTTCTGAACTGAAGTGGAACTGAACGAATATGAATACAAGAAGAAATAACATGGAACTGTTATAAATCAATTCTTACATCCTTAGATCTTTTAATTTTCTTTCTTGTCTGCTAACTTGGTTTTGTGTGTGTGTGTGTCTATTGTGTGCATGTGCAATCTTCATTTAATTTCCATTGCCAGCATTCTAATATAATAGTATTAATAATAGTATTAATTTGAATTCTGTTTTCAATTATCCTCTTTTGCCTTTTATTACTGTTTTCAATAGATTTCATATAGAAATGATTCTAGTAATAGAAATGAGTGCACCCATACTTGCCCCATATGTTTCCAAGCACTTACAACTCCATATTTTCTGATTTTTCATATTCTAGAAATTTCAGAAGTTGAAAAGGAAATAAGTGTAGGAAATGATATATTTTAGAATGACTAAAGAAGTACATATATATTGGCAAAGAAGGAACACCATTAAATGTGCTATGTGACATGCGTATTATCAGTGTTTCTATAATTTACCAGGAGACTATTTTGTTTGTTTTAATTTTCTCATAATAGCAATACCACTTTATAGTGCTTTACAGCCTTCTTTAAGTGGTTTACAGAGTCAGCATATTTCCCCCAATAATTTGGGTCCTCATTTTACCCACCTCGGAAGGATGGAAGGCTGAGTCAACCTTGAGCCTGGTGAGATTCGATATGCCAAATTGAAGGCAGCTGGCTGCAACAGAAGTAGCTTGCAGTACTTCACTCTAACCACTGCATCACTGAGGCTCTTATATAATCCTAGAATTAAGCGCTTATTTAAGAGGTTAATATAATTTGGATGGGGACAATGTGTGAACTTGCTAGAATATTGCAGCTACAATTGATTATTTATATTTTTGTAGCCTTAAAGTTGGTCTTTCTATCCCTATTAGAATCAATACAAGTTCCACATATTTTCTTCCATGTACTATTTCTCGTGCTCTACACCAAGGGTGGGATTCTACCATTCAAACAAGTTTGGGCGAACTGGATGTACATCTGATTCACTGAACCAGTAGTTGAACTGATCGTCTGGCCCCACCCAGCCTCTCCAAGAAGTCTCCATGCAGCCCATTTTGGATGCAGGTAAGAGATAGATAGAATTCTTTATTGGCCAAGTGTGATTGGACATACAAGGAATTTGTCTTGGTGCAAATACTCTCAGTATACATAAAAGAAAAGATACATTCATAAAGAGTCAAGAATCTTAAGGTACAACACTTAATGATAGTTATAGGGTACAATAAGCAAGCAAGTCATACTAGGGAACAGTCAATACGGATCGTAAGGATACAAGCGACAAAGTTACAGTCACAAGTGGGAGGGGATGGATGATAAGGAGTGATGAGAACATTAACAGTAATAGTAGTGCAGACTTTGTAAATAGTTGAACAGTGTTGAGGGAATTATTTGTTTAGCAGAGTGATGGCTTTCAGAAAAAAACTGTTCTTGTGTCTAGTTGTTCTGGGGTGCAGTGCTCTATAGCATTATTTTGAGGGAAGGAGTTGATACAGTTTATGTCCGGGTTGTGAGGTGTCTGTAAATATTTTCACAGCACTCTTTTTGACTCGTGCAGTATACAGGTCCTCGAATGAAAGCAGGTTGGTAGTAATTATTTTTTTCTGCAGTCTAATTATCCTCTGTAGTCTGTGTCTTTCCTGCTGGGTTACAGAACCAAACCAGACAGTTATAGAGGGGCAGATGACAGAATAATTTCTTTATAGAACTGTATCAGCAGCTCCTTGGGCAGTTTGAGCTTTCTGAGTTGGCGCAGAAAGACCGTTCTTTGTTGTGCTTTTTTGATGACGTTTTTGATGTTAGGTGTCCATTTTAGGTCTTGTGATATAGTAGAAGCTAGAAATTTGAAGGTCTCTACTGTTGATACTGTGTTATCTAATATTGTAAGAGGTGGTAGTATGGGAGGGTTTCTTCTAAAGTCTACCACCATTTCTACGGTTTTGAGTGTGTTCAGTTCCAGATTGTTCCAGTTATACCATGACGCAAGTTGTATAATCTCCTGTCTGTATGCGGATTCGTCGTTGTCTTGAATGAGACCAATCATTGTTGTGCCATCAGCAAACTTCAGCATTTTAACAGAGGGATCGTTTGAGATGCAGTTATTGGTATATAGGGAGAAGTGGAGAAAATACACAGCCTTGAGGGAGCCCTGTGCTAATTGTACAGGTATCAGATGTGATTCTGCCTAGCTTCATCTGCTGCTTCCTGTCTGTTAGGAAGCTTATGATCCACTTACAAGTGTGTTCAGGTACCACTAGTTGGTTTAATTTACTTAGAAGAATGTCTGGAATGATGGGTGTTGAATGCTGAACTGAAGTCTACAAAGAGGACCCTTGCGTAGGTATTTGGAGATTCAAGGTGTTAGGATGTAATGCATCATCTGTCGATCTATTTGCTTGGTATGCAAACTACGTGGGATCTAACAATGGATCCATGATGGTTTTCAGGTGAGACAGCACAAGCCTTTCAAAGATTTCAATAACTACAGATGTTAGAGCAACATGTCTGTAGTCATTCAGTTCCTTGATGGAGGGCTTCTTTGGCACTGGGATGATAGTACAGCGTGTGAAGCAGGAAGGAACATAATACACAGCACAATAGTGATCTATTGAAGATTCGGGTGAAGATGGGGGCCAATTGGTCAGAACAGACTTTTAAGCAAGAAGGAGTTACACATTTTCATTAAATTATGATTTTCTGTCTGGTCCTGGTGCTTTTCCTGGCTTTTGTCTGTGAAATAGATCTTGCACTTCTTTTTCTGTGATCACCAGAGGTTGTGAACCCAATGGATTGGGGCCAGTTGTAGGAGGCTTGGCTGTTGCTGGTGTGTTTGAGATGAGGGTTGTGGAGATATGTGGCTGTAGTTTCCTTTCAAGCCTTCAGTAAAACACATTCAGGTCATCTGCTAGTTGTTGATTTCCTTCTGCCTGGGAAGGAGGTTTAATGTAGCCAGTGATGTTTTCCACATGTCTGCTGGTTCATTTGTTGAGAACTGATTCCTTAACTTTTCAGAGTAGCTTCTTTTTGCTGCTCTGATCTCTCTTGTTAATATGTTTCTGGCCTGATTGTATAGCATTCTGTCAACTTTTCTGTGTGTAGGGTACACGTGGAGGCTCTGAAAGGTGAAAAACTGGAAGTCTAGAAACAGGCCTGTTTCTGGCTTCTAAAGGCCCTCTGGAGCCCAGGGGGAGCTGTTTTTGCCCTCCCAGAGGCCCGAGAAAAGTCCCCAGATCCTGGGAAAGGTGAACCCCCCTGGAAGTTCTGGTAGGCCATGCCCACCATGGCCACACTCACCCAGCAACTGGGCAGTGAACCGTAGTTGATATTTTTGAATCCCACCCCCGCTCTACACTAATTTTCATAAAATTATGATTTTCCATTCTCTTACAACAGAATGTATTGTTTCAAGTTTTCCCTAATTTGTAGCAATCCACCTGTGATAATTTTGTATTTACTTGAATATTAGCTTACTCCAATCATAGTTTCTGAGATTAGATAAGAGGTAAATGTTTCTGTCTCATTAGATAGGGAGAAGTGGTAGAATAAGCAAGTTACCTATAATTGACATTTTCTCATGTAAGCAAACCATAGCAGTATCTACAGTTATGATCTATTCAGATTAGCAGCATAGATAATATAGTACACCTGTACTATGCAAAACTAACTTTATCTAGCTATTTAAACTTCTAGCATACATTTCATCATATTCAAGAAATTCTGCTCAGAATGCATACAGTGTGCATAATTATTAGGCAAGTTATATTTTTGAGGATTAATTTCATCACTGAACAACTACTGTGCTCTTGATAAATCCAAAATATTAATAAATCTCGAAACTGAATATTTAAGAGAGTAAAAGTGAAGTTTTGGCTTTCTTAGGAGAATATCTATGTGTATACAATTATTGGACAACTATTAGTGTGAAGAATTATTATGCAACTAAATGAAAATTTGCCCATCTCACTCATTTATTTGCATCTGCTAAAGTGAGAATAATAAACAAACAACTTAAAATGTACAAATAAACATTTCTGTCATTTTTTTAAAAGTGACCAATATAGCCACCCTTCTTTTCAATAATAGTCATAAGCCTTCCATTCATGAAGTCTGTCAGTTTCTTGATCTGTTGACAGTCAACTCTTTGTGCTGTAGCAACCACAACCTCCCAGACACTTTTCAGAGGGGTGTACTGTTTTCTTTCCACTGTAAATCTCCCATTTAAGAAGGGCCTACAAGTTCTTAAAAGGATTTAAGTCAGGGGAGGAAGGGGCCATGTCATTATTATTTCATCTTTAAGGTTTTTACTAGTTAGTATACAGTGGACTATTTCAATGCATGTGTTGGAGCACTGCCCTGCTTAAAAATCACCGTCTTCTTGAAAGATGAAGACTTTTTCCTGTAAAACTGCTTGAAGAAAGTGTCTTCTAAAAACTGGTAATAGGTTTGGGAATTGATTTTGAGTCCATCTTCAACCCAGAAAGGTCCAACTAGCTCATCTTTAATAATACCATTATCACACCTCCACTTTTCTGGAGTCCGAGTCAAAGTCGAGCTCTGTGCCTATTACTGATCAAGCCATGTTCCCATTTATTTAGTCTGTCAAGAGTCACTCTCATCTCATCAGTCCATAAAACCTTTGAAAAATCTGTCTTCATATATTTCTTGGCCCAGTCTTGCCATTCAACTTATGTGTCTTATTCAATGATGGTTGGGTTTTAGCCTTCCTTACTTTGTCTGAGCACTTGTCTGAGCACACCTGGTACTTCTGGGCACTCCAGGTAGGTTGCAATTCTGGAATATGAGAGCACTGGAGGATAATCGGTTCCTGTAGCTTCTCATTTGATTCTTCTCAAATCTTTGGCAGTTAATGTGCATCTTTTTTCTCAACACATTTCTTGTGACCTGTTGATTATTTGCAACAAAAAAATTGATGGTTCTGTGATCACGCCCCTTAGCAATCTTCAGATCTTAGCAATTTCAAGAGTGTTGAAAGATTATTTACTATTTTTGACTTTTTAGAATCAGTTAAATCTTTTTTTTTATTTACTTTGCCTGAGGAAAAGAAACTACCTAATAATTATGCACAGCTTGATATAGGGTGCTGATCTCCTTAGACCAGTCCCGCCCTCATTACACAAATTCACCTCACTGATATGCTTAAATCCACTAAGCATTCAAGTTTATACAGCTTGGAGGTGGAAATATGCATTAAAATGATGATATGGTCAAAATACTAACTTGCCTTATAAGTGTACACACAATGTACTTATGTTCTGCAAATAATTGTGCCATTAGTTTTGAAATACCCTTCATGAGAACAATTAATTTTTCAAAACAAATCCTAAACAGTAATAGCAAGAGTTTCAAGAATAAGTTTAGGAGGGGAACTGGCACTAGTAACAATATAGGAAGAGGAATATAAGGGGAGAGAGAGAGAGAGAGAGAGAGAGAGAGAGAGAGAGAGAGAGAGAGAGAGAGAGAGAGAGAGAGAGCGCATCCACAATTTTGCTATCTTTGCTAGATGTATTAATCAAGGTTGAGGTCAAACTTATAGGCCAGAGACAATATCCCTCAGAGAGTCTGAAGACAAAAAAGCTAAATCTGATTCACAGAATAATTTCAGGAGAAAACAAATATTACTGTAATATCGGTAGCCGTTGTTTTGCAATGAAATTGGGACCAGCAGCTTTATTGCTAAATGATACTGTCACTAAGCTGAAAATTATATAACTGCATTTGTTTTATAATATTTACAATATTATTTCAGCTTTTCTTTTTTCCCACCCTTCCAGTCATTTTAGGGCTCAACTTGGGGTTAGGATAATTAACAAGAAGAGAATTAATGTTTGTATTTATATTCATTGGACAGGAAGGGAGTACAAGAGAGTAAGCAGGCATACAATGGAGAACACACTGAAAGAAATGTATTAGCACTGACTGCATATTATGCTCTTCGCTCCAAGCAGTTTAAGAACTGAAAATATATTGAAAGTATAACACTGATTAAAATCTTGTCAATTACAAGCAGTAATGAGAGTCAGCTAAGGTAACAGAGCTGAGTAAACTTGTGGTTAGTACCAGCTGGGAAATTCCAGAAAGAAAGGCAGCTCAATAATAGTTGCTTGTTTAACTAATGTAAAAAATGTTTTTTTTTTTTAAAAAAGAGGTCTATGTGTGTCAGGCACAGAATAACATGCTAACTTTTGATGATGAGAGAGGAGGGGGACGGGGAGGGGGAGGGAGGGAGGGGGAGGGGGGGAGAGAGAGAGAGAGAGATGTTGCCGACGTCATAAATATGGGCATTAGTTACGCATTAGTTACAGTTACTTTTTCAGTACTGTTGTAATTTCAAATGATTGCTACCCAAAGTAGTCGTTCAGTGAGGTCCTAGCTTGACAACAGAGAGAGAAATGCTGACAAGACACATACACTCTTCATGAGTGAAAGACTTTTGGGTAAAGTCAAACCATTTAGGAGAAGCTATATTTTATATTATATTGTGAATTTTCCTTTCCAGATTCAAAAATAGGTACTTCATACTGCAAATGACATTCATGTTACTTGTAACATAAATTATACACCGTACAATTTAAATACTTAAGATTATTCTCTTATCAATAATCTTTACATTTAATAATGTAAACAGAACATTATAGTAATAAACTTTTTAAAAATCAATGTTTTTCAACTCACTTGCTGAAGAGGTTCATCAATTATATAGGCACCAGTTAACCTCCTATCAATCTTAATAGGTTTGCTTTCCTCTTTCATTTCTTCTATGCACTTTGGGAAAGAATACACAAAACTAATGTCAGTTTAGCTTGCAATTTTAGTTCACATAAACACAAATTTTGAACAAAGTCTATGCTTTACAATATAACAGCAAAGTAGTATTTTCAAATTAGAGGTGGGATATAAACAAACAAATAATTGTTCTTTCTTTCATTGTTATTATTTCTTCTTAAATTCACCAGATTTTAATCAAGGTATGATAAAAACAAACAAACATACCTGCACTGTTATTATTTCCTCATAAACACTCCCATGCTTAAATTGTTATAAAAAGAATAACATATTGGACTAGGGCCAAGCAAGCCTAAATTCAAGTCACTTCATTACCATCATATTTAAATCAACCTTATTTACATGAATGGCATGAGGGGGAAAAAAACCCACTTATAGTTTATCTGACTCTTTTTGTTAGACAGATACTATTCTTCTAGAAATAACTCTACAATTTCAAATGATCACAATATATCAAAATATACTTAATGTATACAATATATCTAGATTCGTGTAACGGTAATATATGGATTCCAAGATCACAAAAATACACACAATTTTAAAACTTCTGAACTTTTCATTAGGCTAAATTTCTACAATCAGATGGATGAAAGAGAGAACATAAGTACAGTAAAAATTATTCTAAAACAAAATTTTACAGATTTCTAATATACAGCATTAGTTAATCTTCAACTATCAACAATAACTGGCAGCGGAATTTCTATTACTAAGCAAAGCAGTCATAAAGTACAATGATACATGACTGCATAGCTTAGCAACGGTAACCTCAAAGTCCTATTGCTATTTTTAAGCTAGATAGCATGTTGTTAAGTGTGACTTCTGCTGACTTCCAACAAACAAAGGAAATATATAAAAAGGGATCCATTTTACATTTAAAAAAATATTGTAAAAATCATGGGTTTTACCCCAATTGCAAAAGGTTATTTCTTAGTGTTCTGTGATACAAAGAGATTCACCTTGAGACAGTCAGGAAGAAAAAGTGAGTAACATCAATGCAAAAAGAACTTGGCATTGAAGTTTCATCATCCTGTCAGTAGGTATAAGGCTAGTACAATATATGTACAAGACTGTGGTAGAATTATCTAATATAAACCAAATGCTTTGGATATGGAGATAGTATGCCTTCCAAACAATAAAATGCTCAGGTTCATGAAACTACATGCCTTGGTCTGCCACTTATGATCAGAGGGTTCAGAGGTATGCTCTCCATCTTGTCATATATGTGAAAGGGATGAGAACATGCATCAGAGAGTGACATACAAAGATAATTTCTTTGGCAAGGTTCTTTTAGATCAGGCATCAGACTTCCTTGATACAGGGCAGAATCAGGAACTTAGAGAAACAGAATCAAACCCAGAAAAGTGTCCCATGCTTATAGTGAGCAAAACAAGAGATCAAATGGACAATTGGCAATTATAAAAATGTATGATTCAGAAATTACAGCATTAAAATTGTGGGGAAAAATTCTTTTTAGAGTTTTAAGTGGCAAATTAAAAAAAAGACCTTTTGAACGAAAAGTTTAACTGCAGTTCAATCACAAATCTTGAAAATCCATTAATAGTCTAATTTACACTTTAGGTAAATGTAACATTTCCCGAAGTCAATTGTTGTTTCAATTTTGTTGTGCAACCCAGCTTCTCCCTTTACAATACAGTGGGTCCTAGACTTACAACAGTTCATTTTGTAACCTTTCAAAGTTACAAAGACATTGAAAAAAATGACTTACGGTAGTTTTTCACGCTTATGACCATTATAGCATCCCCAGTCATGTGATTAAAATTCAGACATTTGACAACTGATTCATTTATGATGGTTGAATTGTCCTGGTGTCATGCGATCACCAAGTCAATGGGAAATACAGATTCACCTAACAACAGTGTTACTAACTTAAAAACTGATTCACTCAATAACTATGAGAAGAAAATTCATAAACTGAGGCAAATTTCACCTAACAATTGTCTAATTTAACAACAGAAAATTTGGGCTCAATTGTGATCTTAAGTTGAGGACTACCTACATTCACTTTAAAAGAGAAATACATTGATTGCAAGTTGACTTTAAATATTGTGCAAAAAGTTGTTTAAATATTGTGCAAAAAGTTTGCTTACTCATAAAAACTGGAGGGGTAAATGCTATATAATAAAACTTTTATTTCTTGTTGCTTACCTTATTAATGCCAAATGAGGTGGGAGGAAGAAAGGAGTGTTCACACTGTTCAAGGTACTTCTCTGAATTAGTTTTTCCAAACAGAAGTGTTACCACAAAGCCCCTCAAAAATAAATTATATAACAAACTTTGAGATAATGTAGTGACTAACATTCACAATATAGAACAACTACACATATATGCACATTTCTAAGGCTATTCCTATAATTTAAAAAACACAGTTGGTAGAATTAAGTTCTCCTTAATGCCATTAAAATTGTTCCTCTAGAGAGAATTGAAAATTATTATAATTTCATAGTATTGTTTACAGCAAATTTTAAAATAGAAATACACAATTGAGTAACTCATAACTATTCAGAAAACTGAAAATAGTTTCAATGAGTACATAGAAGTAATATTTGAAGGTAACAAATATTTATATATTTTAACTCAAGATGCTTGTGTTCCTTACAAAATATTGCTAAAAGGGCTGGGCAAAATGTCTAAAAAATTTAAAAATAAGCTTGTTTTGGTAAATATAAATACATCAGACTCTTTGGGAAATGTAAGTTACATATTTCTGTTATATTTTCAACCTCTTTGTCCTTGATTCCAAATTTAAGTTTAGGCATACAGAGAGATGATAATTTATGTAATATCTTGTTACTTGATCTACAATGTACATTATATATAAAATGTATACAATAAATTATATAAAACACAGTATAGGACAAGGCTCATATTATATCATAGATATAGACAAGTTGGCCTTTACACAGGATCATCTGGTGTTTGATACCCTTCATACAGACTCTCAAGCCCTACATATCTCATTGCTTGACTACTGTAACATACTTTACATAGGGCAAACCTGAAGATCACAAGCTTCAGCTCAGACAGAAAGAAAGGATGCCGCTGTAACCATTATAGCTTCATAAGATGCACTGGTTAACCACTTGGTTCAGGTGCAATTCAAGATGTTGGTCATTATAATCTCATACGATCCTATATTTTCAAATTTATTCTTAATTTTTGTCTACTATTGCATTTTTTATTTTCAGTGTTTTTATTTGTAATTTTTCAGAGTTGTTGGGAGTTAGGTGACATGTCAATTTAATGTAATAGAATAATAATGACACTAATAGAGATAATGCAAACAATAATAATTATAGAGTATCAATTTTAATTTTAATATTTCTTCACCCTGAACAACAAATCAAATTATATACTTACCCACCCACAGAACAGAGGATATAAAATGCAAAGTAAAATATAGCAAATGGTCCAAATGTAATTAGAAAAAGCAGAACAACAAGGCTTCCCCATCCCCATCTGGAAAGATTGGTCTGGAATAAAATGAGAGAAAAAATTGGGTTTATGTTTACATCTAACTATATTAGTCTTCCCTAATATTTTCTAATTTGACATAACTCTTATGGAACATCAAATAAACTCTTTATACTAGAATTTATTTCATAAAAACTTATTGTCAGGATCTTTTTCTTTTTTGTCTTTCATTGAAGATAATTAAAAGTAAAAATTAACTAGACTTTCACAGGTATAAAAGTAATGCAGTAGGAAAAATACTGCCAAAATAATAAATATCAAAGCTGAATATTTTTTCCTTTGAAATTTAGGATTTTTCCAAAGCTTGTTAATTTTTTTCACCAAATAAAGTTCTCACATACTTTATTACAAATGTTCCAATCAAAGATGAATTTCACTGTTCTTGTATATGTCAATGCAGTCACACTGCTTGCTAACCACTTGATCAGAAACAGTTAAAAGTTATGAAGCACAGAGAAAAGAGATTGTAGGCATCATAACATCTTCAAGATCATGTGATTGCAATTTGCATGTTTGGCAACTGTGATCAGTCACACAATGACCATTTCTAACCTTCACAGTCAACTTTTAATAAGCTAAATCAATGGATCAATGGAGAAAACATCAGGAAGTCACTAACTCGTAGTCATGTGACATCCCACTTAATAACTAAGGCTGATTTGTCTGAAAACTGCAGCTGGAGCTGATGATATAAGTCAATGCAGTCACATAGTTTTTACATCACAAGTGAATTGGGATCAGTTAAGTGCAAATCACTTGTATTTGGTAGTTAATACTGAGCCAACAAGCTACTTCTTATAATGCAACAATGATGGATTAATATACAATAAATTAATATTCCTTAGAAAATAGAGAAAACAAAACAAAGAATAAGTTTTTTTTGATTCTTTAAAGAAATTGGGGAAAAATGAAAAATGACTTTTGACCAAAGGGAATAATGTCACATTGCCACCAAACATATTAATATATAACAATTTGCTTGCAGTCCTTCTAGCAAAATGTAGGGTTTATGTCACATTTTCAGAATCTCAAAAAAGGATTGTTTTGTTGAATTCAAAAAGTTTATATTCCTAATAAGAATCATTTGTTTTTGGCAATTGGCAATAAGATATATGCTATTTTTTAAAGTTTAAAAATACTATTTTGAAACCAAGTAAGAATGTAACCAACCCTTCTCAAAAGTACATTCAACAAAATACAATTTTCTTCAATAATTAAAATATTAATGTGATGAACTTCTATTCTTCTTTATACTAAATAAATTTAATATTATTCTTAAAACTCTTAAGTATTATTTATTATTAAATAATATATGGTGTATGCCCAGGCACATTTTCTAACTGCAGGTTAGTAGCAGAAGTGCACAATCAGTTTAGAAAGAAGAGGTGAGATGAAAAGCATGTAGCAAACAAGTAGGCCTTGTAGAGGCCTATATAATATTTCACAATAGGTAAAAAGGGAAAGACAGTGAAAGAAGGCATGTATTAGGTATCAGTCTAAATGCAATTTGGAAACTAGACAACATTACACTGACATGAAGCCTAACCATTAAATTTCCACAACAGCCATGAATTATTTATTTGCTTATTCAATTTATGCTGCCCATTTAAAATCAATGATTCTGGGTAGCTAACAATCATAAAAACAATTAAAATGGATAAAATGCAATACAAGAAAGATATTAAATACAAATAGTATTAGGAAATATTATAATCTGTCAGTGGCAACAAACCTAGGAAATGTGGCTCTTTACACCCTAAGGTTCTCAGGACTGGGTGAATGGCTAACAAACAGAGCCATCCTAATTGGAGAAGGATGTTTCAGAGGTAGGCACGATGGCAGAAAAGGCATGTCTCCTGATCCCCATCAGCCAACATTCCTTGCCTCATCCTAATAGTTAGTAAGTTATAGTTTATGAAATAAGGCCATAGTCAAAACATATATGTTAAAAAAATACACTGCACTTCACCTAATTTAAAACGAAAACAACAGACCAAAAACATGCCTGTACAAAAACTTCTGTTTGATATAGCAATGTTATAAAAGTTGGGTCAATATTAGAGACTTTTAATTCTTTAGTATGTAAGGCACAAGTGCTATATGAGAACTGTTTAAGTAGTTTTAATAGGAGGGAAATTAACTCTGATCTCCAAACTGATAAGTACAGTATTTTATATCTATTGAAAGTCTGAAATAATACATGAATACTCTTAGCAAGAGAAACTATTTTTTTCACCCAACAGTACTATTGGGGAAAAGCATCAAGTATGCCAATTCAATGTAATTAATAAATGGTACAGTGATGAGAAGAGGTGTTGGCTTACCTGATAGGCCCTTTCTCAGCATGTCGATGGAGCACCCACACTCGAGTTGACACATGCCTTTCTGGCCAGAAACTGAGTCCTCAATCTTTTGCCACACCTCTCCATAACCATCATTGTCCTAGTTTTCGACGAAGGTATAGCCATCTGATGGACTTTTTGATTGGTTCTGTATGTCCTGGACAGTCACCAGGGTGGGAGTGGATTCTTCATCGACATGCTAAGAAAGGGCATATCAGGTAAGCCAACGCCCCTTCTCCAGCACATTGATTGGAAAATCCACACTTGGGACATACTAAAGCCAGCTGTTCCTATGGGCGGGGAGTGGTCTGGTCCCCGTATTGGTATGCGCCCGTTGGAGCATCCTTCTGCCAAAGGCCATTTCAGTAGAAGTGAAGGTGTCCAATTTGTAGTGCCTTATGAAGGGAGATGGGAAGGGCCATGTCGCTGCTCTATTGATGTCCTTAATAGAGGCCAGCGTTGCCCACATGGCTGTAGTAGTTGTACTTCTTGTGGAATGAGCGGTTACTCAGCTGGGTACTGGGAGAGCCTGTGTCTCGTAGGCCTTGGCGATATACGCCCTTATTCAACGGCCTATGGTCGATGATGTGACCTTGGTACCCATTGAAGATGTTAGAATGACACAAACAAGGATTCTGTTCTACAATGAGAAGATGTTCTTTTGATATATTTGAAGAGTGCCCTCCTCACATGCAAGGTGTGTCACCTCTGTTCCAGCACATGAGATGATCCTGGGCAGAAGTTTGGTAGCACTATTTCCTGGGCTCTAAAGAACCAGAAGTTAATCTTGGGGACAAAGGAGGGGTCCAATCATAGAACCACCCTCTCTGTGTGGAAAATACAAAGATCCTCTCTGAGTGAGAGGGCTGCCAGTTCCGATATTCTCTTGGCTGAGGGGATGGCCACTAAAAAGGCAACTGAAAGCCAGGTATCACAGGTTCATAGTCCGAAGTGGCTTGAAGGATGCTGAGGTGAGAGCCTGTACTACCTTGGACAGGCCCCAGGTTGGATACCTGTGTACTACAGGCTGTTTTAAGTTAACTGCACCTCCGATGAATGTATGTACCATAATGGGTGAGGGATTCCAAATTCCCATGTTAGCACCATGGACAAGGCTGCCACTTGTCTGTGAAGAATGCTAGGGGAAAACCTCTTGTCAAGACCTTCCGGTAAGAAATCCAGGATCTGTGGAATAGATACTGCAATGAGGTCTATGTCCTTCCTGGCACACCATTTGCAAAGCGCCTTCCAGGTAAAGGCATAAATTCTGGAAGGTCTCCTGGAACCCTGGATTGTCTGTATCACCTTCCTTGAGAAGTTGTCCTTCCTCAGGATTCTCCTCTTAAGTGCCAGATGGTCAGTGGGAGCTAGTGAGACTCCAGTGGACCAAGACTCTCTGGCTGAGGGAGATCCTGTCCTGAGGAATCCTCCAAGGACGAGATACAGATAGGCTGACCAGGTCTCCGTACCATAGTTGTCTGGGCCAATGGGAGCGAGAAGCAGAATTTCCACATTTTCCAATAGAAGTTTCCTGATCACCCCCGGAATGAGGGGAAGAGGAGCAAAAGCATATAATAGGCCCTTGGATCAAGGGCTGCAGAGGGCGTTGACGCCCTTTGCTCTTGTCACAAATCTTGTGAAAAATCTGGGCAGTTGCGAGTTTGTCAGGATGGCAAACAAGTCCAGGACCAGGTGGCTGAATCTCTTGGATAGTTCCCTGAAGAGGTCCAGGTGCAGCCACCACTAGGAATGGTCCACCATGATCCTGCTGAGATAGTCTGCCTGTGCGTTTGTCGCACCCGAGATGTGCTCCGCCTTGATGGAAAGCAGGTGAATCTCTGCCCAGAGACCCAGCTGGTCCGCCTCGCACATGAGGGACCTGGAGTGGGTTCCCGCTTGGCGGTTGATGTGCACCTTGGCCGTCAGGATTAGTATACTTTGTCCCAATACAGAGTTCTGAAAGTGCCGTAGGGCAGAGTGGACTACTTGGAGCTCTAGCCAGTTTATGTTGTTTTTCAAGTCTGCTTGAGACCACTGTCCTTGTGCCAACTAGGACTGGAGATGGGCTGTCCAGCCAAAGAGGCTGGCATCCAAGGTCAAGGTCAGGCGGCTGGGCTCCTTGAACAGGGTTCCCTTGGTTATTGCTGGGGAAACTCATCATCTGAGGGACCTGAGTGAATGAATATAACTTTATTATGGTCTTAGACCAGCAACAGACATCACTATTTACAATATACATAAAAAACTGACACATTATAATACATTAATAGTGGATAAAAACATCTGTTAAGAAAATACATGTTCTCAAACAGTTTAGGGGCACTCCCTGATTTATATGAGTGGAGAGCCAATAAGTATGTGTGTAAATATCATTTTCCAAAGTTTGTTCTATCTCCAAAAATGGTCACAAATTGACAGCTATAATTCTGTAACCAATTTTTTTCTAGTAGACATTGCAGCAACACAGAATTTTGCCACTGCACACGTAATAGCTGGGTTTGAATCCTGGAGGAGAAAGTCTACATAAAAATTGTCTGCCCTCCCTGGCAATCTCTCTAGTAAGGGGAGAATATATAATGACCTATGTACTCTGTATAACTCACAGTACAATAAAACATGTGAGATATCTTCAACTTCTCCTTTACCACACACACACACGTTTGTTTTCTTAAGTTTTCGCGGGTACTTACATTTATGGTATTCGGCTTTGTTCAGGTATTTTCCCATGTCATTGTAGTTGTGCTTTTAAAGTTGTAGCAACGTTTCGGCAGAATCTCATCTGCCATCATCAGGCTTCTGTATTGTGTTCGTCTGTGAGTCAGACTTTTACAGTGGTTTCAGTTTTAAATTTGGGGCTAGCCTACTGCTGTGCCAGAATGGTTTTTTCTTCATCCTCATTGGTTGGGAGTCTTGGTCTGTGTTTATTGGTCTTGGAGTTTGCTGTGTTCTGCTTAATTGGTGTTTCTAATATCTTCTGTCTGTTTTGTGGCTTTTTTTGTGTCTTGATTGGCTGCCAACATTGTGTTCCTGTATTGGAGGCTTTTAATGAAGCTTGGCTCCGAGTAAATGGATGGCCATCATTTGTTAGGAAGTTAGGTTTCATCTGGGTGCCTGGTTGGGGTGTGTTTGAGCTGGAGGTATCAGGGGGGATCTGTTTGTGCCCGGGTGTTTGCCTGGCTAGTGGTGTGGAGATTTTTTTGTTTGTGAGTGCAGGCTTCCAAATAATTGACAGTTTGGTGGAATCATCTCTTCTATTCATGCTTTCAGGTCTTTTTTCAATCTTTATGGCTTCTCTGATAATTCTATGGCTGGGGTTTTGTATAGTGGCTAGGGTTTTGGTGCCATTGAAGTTGATGCTATGACCTGTGGCTTTCATGTGTTGGACTAGTGAGGAAGTGTGTTCCAGCTTTTTTACTGCATTTTTGTGTTCATCCAGGTGGGTACTTATTCTTCTATTGGTCTGTCCAATGTATGTGGCAGGGCATGATGCACAGGGGACTTCATATATGCCTTGGTTTTCCAGGTCAATTTTATCTTTGGGGTTTCTAAGGATGGCTGCTATTATTCTGTCTGTTTTGAAGGCAGTCTTGATGTGATGCCTGTGTAGTATCTTACTGATTTTGCCTGTAGTACCTCTTATGTAGGACAGGACAGCTGTTCCATAGGTCTGTTCATATTCTAGGTCTCCATTATATCTCAGTGTGTTTTTGTGGATCAAGCCGGTGAGTTTGCTTTTGTGGAAGCCATTGGCTGTCAGTACTTTAGTCAGGGTGCATAATTCAGTCTTTATATGTGTCTTGTCTGCCAGGTGTTTCCCACCACCACCCAGCACAGATAAACTCCATGGCCAAAATACTAATTGCTAGAACCAAACTCCTGGCAGACAAGACACACATAAAGACTGAACTATGCATCCTGACTAAAGTACTGATAGCCAATGGCTTCCACAAAAGCAAAATCACCGGCTTGATCCACAAAAACACACTGAGACATAATGGAGACCTAGAAGATGAACAGACCTACACACACACACACACACACACACACACACATTTTGCTATTGATGTTTTCTTATACCTGCTGATGGTAAAATATTAAATTTGGCTCTGAAGAATGCTATTCTTTGTTTTGGGAAGATCAGATCATTTAGAATCTTGTTGACTCCCATATTCCCCGTTTAATTCTGTCCCTGCTGTGGCGAGCCAACCTATTTAGTTCTTCTTGGAACTCCATGTCCTTCATTCTATTGATTACTACTTGCTTTGCTTGGTCAAAGCCTAGGGATATTAAGAATACCGGTGAGAGCTCATAAGAGCCAGCTTGTGGTCTACTGCCTGTTTCCAGGGGGAGGGATAGTTATCAGTCAGTATTAGAGGGGTCAGTCCCTCTGGGAAGAAATGCATTTTTAGCCAATGAATGATCATCATCTTCCAGGCTCTTATCTGAATTTGAGGCATGCCTGTCTCAATTCTTACCTGGACATTTGGAGTTCCTTTGGATGCAGCTAAGATGGCTTGCAACAATTTGGTTTGTATAGGTTCTAGGAAGTCTTTTTTTGCAAGGATTCCTGTTTGTGCCCCATGCAGAATTGGTGCCAATGGTTTGGCTTTAAAAAGTTTTAAGGCCGCAGGTACTAATTGCCCTCCACTGGTGTAAAAAAAGTGTTTAATTGCATTTGAGGACCTATAGGCTGCTTGCGCTGTGTGATCCAGGTGTGCCTTCCACATCCCTTGTGAGTGGAAAACTATCTCAAGATATCTGAATGCCCTGAGCTGTTCTAAACTATACCCTTCTATTTTCCAGGAGTATTGTCTAGGTCTTTCAGGAAAAACTAAAACTTTTGATTTATCAAAGTTAAGGACCAGCTTATTCTCTTTACAAAATTCAAGTGCTGCCGTAACTTAATTGCTCTTTTCAGTCCTATTGGAGTTTGTGAGATTATAGCAGCAGCATCGGCATATAAGAGAATTGGGATTTTATGTTGTGCTATGTTTGTAAATCAGGGTTCTGTAAGAGGTTGATCAGAGGGTTAATGTAAAAGTTTAAAAGGGAGGGGGATAGGATGCAACCCTGCCATACCCCTTTTTGTACCCTTACTGGGCTGGTTAAAGTCCCTTGAAATTACACCTCACTTTCAAGGTGGAATTATCATACAATTTTTGTATGAGGAAAAGGAGGCGTTTATCGATGGTAGTGCATTTTAATTTCTCCCAGAGAGTGTTCCTAGATATTGAATCGAAGGCCTGGGGGACCTGAGTGTTTCTAGTGGACCTTGGTGTTGGAGTTGCTGTCTCCTGCCCTCTGGAATGGAAATAGGAACCATTGCAAGGATCTGGAATGTAGCCGCACCCAAGGTACTATAGCTATACATGATACCATCTTTGCCACGAGCTGTGAAAGCACGGCCAAGGAAATTCTTTTCTGATTTGATTCACCAAGGACTAGATGCTGTCCTGGCACTCCTGAGAAAGGTAGACCTCGCATAACCTGGTATCTATCACTGCACCTAGGTGTAACAGGTGAATGGATGATAATAGGTGGCTCTTTGGAAAATTGATAGAGAACCCACAGTCCTGAAGGACATGGATGGTTGTCTCCAGGTTCTTCTGTGCCTAATGATAAGAGCTGGACTATATGAGAATGTCATCCTGGTACCAATGGACACCAACTGGAATTGCTCTGAGATGCACGGCCAGCGCTGCTAGCACTTTTGTAAAGGTCCTGGGGACCAAGGAAAGGCTGAATGGCAGAGCTCTGTACTAAAAGTGGTGGCCTGAATAACAGAACCTGAGGTACATTTGATGGAAGGGAAAGATTAGGACATGGAGGTAGCCCTCTGTCAGGTCAATGTACATCAGGAAGTTGCCAACCAAGATGGATTGCAGAGACTGCATTTTGAATCTCTGGTACATCAAGTGGATGTTCAATTTCTTGAGCTCCAGAATTATTCTCCACCCACCCCTGAGGCCTTCAGAACTGAATGGGATTGAGTAAAATCTATGCCCCGTTGGTCATCCAGAACTGGTTCGATGGGCTGGATATCCAACAGGTGTTGAATCACTTTATCCATGAGGCCTCTCCTGATGGTATTTTTGGAGATGGGGCAATGGATGAAGTCTTGGAAGTGTGGAGAGAAATTCTAGGGTGGGGCCAAATCGTGCTGTATTTAGGACCCAAAAATCGGTGGTGATGTTCTCCCATTGATTCGCAAATAGGACCAGGTACACCAATGGGAGGAAGATCCTGGCAGTCACTTGGAGTGGTGAAAGTGGTGGCCTCCTGAGCCATGAAATGGCCACTTGGCCTGAAATTGTTGTCTATACCTATCTCTAAACCCCGTTCTGTCCACCTGGTGGTCAGATCTTGGAGGGTATGAGCATTGAAATTGACTTTTGTAAGCCTCCATGTCCATCAGGTGAAAGAACTGCGTACAAACGTATGGAAAGGCATGCCTATCTGCACATCTGGTTAGTGATGACAAAACCTTGTGTTTTTCCTTGTTCTCAGCAAGGAATGAGTTCAATGCCTTCCCAAAAAGGGAGGTACCTCCATAAGGGGCGAGCCTTCACTTGGTTCTAGCACCCGCCTGCCATTGGAGAAGCCATTGTAAGTGGTGGGAAGTGACATTGGAAGCGAGACCCCTGGATGAAAAATGAGCTACATGCAAGAAAATTCAGTGGCTACCACTAGCTTGTTAATATCCTGGTGTATCCGAGTTTCCTCCAGAGGCACTCTCACTTGTAGCTGGCGAAGCCAGAGTAAAGAGGTTTGTCAGGATTCTAGCAATTACTCTTAATTAATTCATGATTTTCAAGCCAAGCTTCAAAAAACTTCAAAGGATTCATTAAGGTGACATACTGGCACTGCCCTGTATGCAGCCAACTCTCGCATATGTAATTTAGAGTCACATGTGACCCTGCTTTCCTCCCCCCGGATGTCTCATAAGTCAAATTCTCCAATTGAGCATGTTCACAGGCTGGGTGTCATCATTCATGCTCTCCAATTAAATATATTTGCGGGCAAAAGCTCTGGTATTTTAGATACAATCTTTTAAAGGTAAGAGTTGGAATGTACTTTTGCTTTTAAACTGCTGCACTGCTCTTCCAGATTTCCTTCCTCTCCACCCTTTTTTATGACAACTACTAAAACAAGCATAAGAATGTTTTATGAGTTGACATTTGGCTCCTCTCACTTCTTGATGGGGACCTATATAAAGCAAAAACAAACAGAGTGCAGATATAGAATTTAGGGTTGCGAGCGCCCCCTAGGTTTGGTTGGATTTTCTGCATGGAATCCTGTTATAAGGCAATCAGCTTGGACATTCCTACTCTTTACCCAAGATCCCTCTGATAATGCCCTTCCACTTGATTAAGTATTGGAATTTTCTCCTGTGCCACCTCGAATCAAGGATTCACTGCTCCTCATAATGGGTTTGGCCTATGAACACGGGGTCTGGGGACTCATAAGGTAGGGGCCTCAGGGCAATTATAACTAAAACTGAACAAGAAGCAAATGATATTGTTTATAGATTACAGAAAAAGTTCAGAATTAGAAATTTAGGGGATATTAAGCATTATTTGGGTCTTGATATAGTGAAAACGAATAAAGGTTTTAAAATTTTGCAAGCCAGAAGATTAGCCAATTATTAAAGCGCTATAACATGGAGCATTGTAAATCTGCTAAGACACCAATGAGTAAGGTATTTACACAGTGATATCAAAAGCCTTATGTTTGATAAATAAATATATCAATCCTTAATCGGTAGTCTATCATATCTGAGTAATCAGATACATCTTACAGTGTAAACCAATTGGCTAGGTATAATGCTGAACCAAATGAAAGGCATTGGCAAGCAGCTAAGCGAATAATTAGGTTTTTAAAACATATAATCCATTATTTATTATATTTAGAACCAAGTAATGAATTAATGTTAACTGCATATGCTGATGCAAGTTTTGCCACTGATATAACAACTCGTAAGTCAACATCAGATATAGTGGTAATGTTGGGTAATGCTTTAATAGGATGGAAGTCTATTAGGAAACAACATATTAGTTTATCCACCATGGAAGTGGAATTCTCATGTTTATCATTAATATGTACAGAATTGATATATTATAAACAATTGTTGAAGGATATTGGAATTACCATATGTGATCCGTTTATTGTTTATGAAGACAATCAATCTGCAATTTGTATGGCTACTAATTTAGCTGTTAAAACAAGGTCTAAACATACTGATTTGAGATATTTGAACGTTAGACAGTGTGTTCAAAATAAATTAATTCAGTTGGAATACTGAATGACTGAACATAATATTGCAGATCATTTCACGAAAGCTCAAGGTGCAATTAAGCATAAAGAGTGTTGTGAGAATTATGGTTTAAAGGTGTAATGTATTATATATTGACCTACCCAAAGGGGAGAATGTTAAGAATCTGTCCACCAATTAATTGGGTTGGCAATATATAAACCAACAATGTGTGTTTGTAGATTTAAGATAAAATCACTGTATTGATTTATACTAATATTCCGATTGTTTGATTATATTGCAAATTACCATAAGAGGGAGCTAGAGATAATAGCTTGCTCTCTCTGGCATTCTGTCTCTATGACATTCTGTTGTTATCGAAGGTTCTCTGTTGTATTTAAGCTGTGCTTATACTTTGATATTTTTATTTACTGGAAATGACAAAGGCAACTAGCACGAAGACTTTGTAATTGGATATTCTTTGGACTCTGAAATGTATATGACCTGGACTGTTTATTGGACTGTGCTATTTCTTAAAGTAAACTTTAACTCAATTTAGTGTATCTGTGTGTGGCTGGATAATTATTCATAACTACTCTCATAAACATTTCCATGTTCATATCCTTGTTTCTCAAGGGTTATTCTGTACATATCATAATAATATGGACCCGTGACCTAACTGCCTTAGTTGGGAACCGGTAATGCTAGATCATCCGATGTTACAGAGGCCGGATGGCCTCTAATTTGAAAACTAGTAGCAACGCCATGCAAAATTGCCTGTCATATGAGGGACTTAAGTTCCTCAGACAGGCCAGATCCCTGCCTATCCAGTAGGCAAAGCCCCACCGCAGTGGGAGTAAAGGTGGCCTTCAGGGCATGAACTCTATCCCTAAACTGAGTTTGTGCAAACTCAGTTGCCATGCAAGAAAAAGGGAATTGTTCTACATCATTTTCTTCTTCTGCTATTAGAGGAAAAGGCAATTGTTCTCTATTGCCCCCTGGTGACCAAGCCACAGGAACTGCAAAATTTAACAGAATCAACTGCTGCAGCTGCTGAAGGCAGGAAATGGCAATTTCTATCTGAGAAGGAATAGAGATCCTTTCCTGCTCTGCCTTCCTTTCGGCTCTGGAGATTTGTTTCTCCGGGGCTTTCTGCCTTCTGCTGGCATCTCTCTCTTCAGTTTTAGATGTCTTTCTAGAATAAATGGCTTTAGCTTTAATTTTGTCAGCTGCATCCTTGCTAGCTGATGTAGCCTTTCTGGAGCTATGTTTTGTCAATTTAGATGATGAAAAGGAATGTTGCTGTTCCATGCTGTCTGCTGACACTGTGTGTTCAGCCATCTTGACAGCTTCAGCCCCTATTAGTTTTTATCCTTACAGAAGAATGCTGAGACCATGCTCTGACCAAATGGGGTGTGCCAAAGTGTCGGGCAGTAAGCCTAACTGTGTGAGTTATCAGATTGATCTGGGGCTCACAGTGGTGGCGGCAAGACTAGATGAATTGGGGAAGTCTGCACACACACTTGTAGCATGAGGAAACAGTGCATCTATTAGATTGGCAGTAACTAGGCTGGCTGATTGGCTAGACTGGCACACCTCAATCAGCTGGGAAATGCTGTGGTCGCAGGTGTCGTCGACAGTTACTCGGGTGAACCAACTGATAACATCCGATTAATTTTGCCAAGCCAGCTTTTTGAGCGTTGTTCAAGCTGGCCAACAGCTGTTAAACTGGAGCCGGTATGCGAGCCAGGAGGGAGTGAGCTCAAGCCCGAGGTTCAGCTGGCGGTCTGTTGTTAATTAGCTCCGGCCATTTTGAACTAAGGGCTGCGATATCAGCAATTCCAGGAAGCCGGAAACGGTGGTAACTGGAAGCCTCTTCACTTGTCAGACTGTAACCAAAGCCCTTTGAACCCTGTCGATGGAAGAATCCAGTGCCTTTCTCTCCAAAGTTTCTGAGCCAAGACTGAGTTGAGGGAGAGGTGTGGCAAAAGATTGAGGACTCAGTTTCTGGCAGAAAAGGCATGTGTCAACTTGAGTGTGGATTCTCCAATTTATGTGCTGGAGAAGTGCTAATTTTATCTACTTGTAAATCAAAATTTAAACTTCTCAGGTTACATCCAAACCTAGCATGAATATACAATGTGCCAGGTTATCCATTGTTGTTCTTTTAATGAAAACTATTGCCTGTCAGAATTAATAGAACCAGTGATTTATCTCTCAATATTTCAACTGGCAAAGTTGTAATCAAGCCTCATCTCAGTGCCTGTAATTGAGCCTCATCTCAGATGGAGCCAAGTTCTACTTAGACAAACATATTACAAACAAAATAGGAACTCAAAGCAAGCATTTCAGAAATTTAAATTAAAGGCACAGTTGTCTTTGTAAATGCAACATTTGTGTGCCATTCAGCAATAACATTCAGCAAATTGGTTTCAAAAAATTAAATTGCTACAGGCACATAATTGTTATCCTTAAAAAGCTCTCTTTTTCTGACCCTGTAGTTCCTTAATTTGGGGTAGAATTGAGGTGACTGGATGGATCTGAGAGTTTACTGGCAGGATGCCCCTTCTGAAGCCTATATGGAGTTTGCAGCAAATACTTTTTTCTTTGCAATGTAGGTGAGAAACTTCTGGTACTACCTGACAATGAACTCTTAATATTCCGAGTGGGAGGCGAGAGTCTTCCTCACTATGCTACCACTCCATTTCATATAATTATTACATATGGGTTAAATATCTCCCAATTACATTACAGGAAGTTTGGACTCATAATTAAAGAGATAAAGAGTGAAGCTTTTAATGAGAAGATGCCTGGAATTAGATGCCAGGATGCTTGAAACTTGAATATGATAGTTACTGATCTTCCAGGCATGAGATTGTCATCAAGAAAGCCTCACAAGCTGCAGTGTTTTTAGATCTCTGTAAGCAAGTAGGCAGGTATATAAATTTTCTGAAATAAATGAACACACACGCACAGTAATATAAAAAGAAAAGCAAAGAATGTACATATAGATTAAAAATTCATGTCCCCCTTCACACATATTATTTACCTCAAGAATCACACTTATACTAGTACATGTGTAGATACATGTATATTTTTCTCCTCTATAATGTTTTTACTTCTATGTGCTTATATTAAGGAATAGAAGTAATAATTATAACTCAAAATTTTATTTGAGACAGAATAATAGAGTCAATACTACACTGCTTATCTATAATGCATTGTATTTCTTCACGATTCTATAAAGGACTTTTTTTTCCTAATCCCTTTACATGAATCTAATTTTTGTTGATACAGTCCATATGTACATGAGATAGGAAAGGGAGTTGGTTCTATCTGACACACCTCTTCTCGGGGAGTTGAAGAGAGAATCCAGGCTGGGACATACCAAAGTTGCTGTTGATTGTCCTACAGGCGGGAGTTGGTCTGGTTTGAAGTCCCCGCCTCTACAAGTACATCTTGCAGGATTCACCTGCCAACAGCCACCTCCACCGAGGTGAAAGAGTCAATCCAATAAAGTCTGATGAACGATGTTGCAGACAAACATGTTGCAGCTCGACAAATGTCTTGAACTGAGGCCTGCATTGCCCAGGCTGCAGTAGTTGTTGCACTTCTGGTAGAGTGTGTGGTGATTCTCCTGGGAACTGCAGGAACAGCCTGCAGTTCGTAGGCTTTTGTAATACAAACCCTGAGCCAACGACCCACAATGGAAGGCGTCACCCTGCGGCCCAAAGTTGACGGCTGAAAGGAGACAAATAGGAACTCAGTCTTCCTGAAGGAAGAGGTTCTCTTGATGTAAATATGGAGGGCCCTCCTGACACCCAAGGTGTGCCATTTCCTCTCCAGAGCATGTTAAGGCTGTGGACAAAAGTCAGGCAAAATCAACTCCTGTGAACAATACAATAAGGAGTTCACCTTGGGCAGAAAGGTAAGGTCCAATGGCAGGACCACCCTGTCCACATGGAAAACACAAAGGTCCTTTCTGATTGATAAGGCTGCTAACTCTGAGATACACCTGGCTGATGTAATGGCCACAAGGAACAACATGTTGCACGTGAATAGGCGCAGGCTGGTTTCATGCAAGGGTTCAAATGGAGAAGTCAGCACCTGCAAGACCTTTGGCAAGTCCCAGCTGAGATAATCGTGAACCACCAGTGGCTTCCAATTCGTGGCTCCCCGAAGGAATGCTCTCACCCTGGGTGTTGGGAGAGTGTTTGATTCCTCGAACAAAAGGGGCGTTGGTTCTTACCTGATACGCTTCTTCTCGTAGAGCTGTGTAGAGCGTCCAGGATGGGAGGTGCTCCAGTCTTGGCTCTCACAGGCTGAGCTTGAAATTGAGGAACGCTCCTCCCCATCACGTGGTCCTCGTAGCGTTCCCCAGTTTTGCGAAGACGAGAAGGAAAGACCCTACTCTCATCCTAACTAAAAACTAACCTATTGGCCGAAACGAGATTCTCCACCAGACGGGTAAATGGGTGGGGCTGGACGCTCTACGCAGCTCTACGAGAAGAAGTGCATCAGGTAAGAACCAACGCCCCTTCTCCATAGAGCTGCTACGAGCGTCCAGGATGGGACATACCAAAGCTTGGCGAGTCCTGCGGGCGGGATCCTGTCTGGTGCGGAATCTCCCCTGGAACCTCAAGAACCCGCTGAAGGACCCGCCTGCCAAAAGAGGCCTCAGCAGAGGCGAATACATCGATTTTGTAATGCCTGATAAAAGGGGATGGGGATGCCCAGGTGGCAGCCCTACAAATGTCAGTTATTGAAGCTTGGGTGGCCCATGCGGCAGAAGTAGCCCACAGTGGTAGGGGTCACTTTGTGGCCGAGGGACTTAGGCTAAAAGGACACAAACAAGGCTTCTGACTTCCGAAATGGTTGGGTGCGCTTGATGTATATTCTTAAGGCGCGCCTCACATCTAGGGTGTGCCACTGTCTCTCCCTCTCCCGAGAGGGTCTGGGGCAGAAGTTCGGGAGGATGAGCTCCTGAGCTCTGTGGAAAGCTGAGTTGATTTTTGAGAGGAAAGTGGGATCAGGTCGGAGAATGACCCTATCTGAATGGAATACACATAAGTCCTGTCTGATGGAAAGGGCTGCCATCTCCGAGATCCGGCGAGCGGACGTGATAGCCACAAGAAAAACAGTTTTGAGGGTCAGGAACTGGAGGGAGGCCTCCCTGATGGGCTCGAAGGGGGGCTTGGTAAGAGAGACCAGGACCTTATTGAGGTCCCAGGTGGGAAAACTGTGTGTAGTCGGAGAATGCAGGTTGGAAGCTCCCCTGAGGAAGGCCCGGATAAGGGGGTGATGAGAGAGGGAACCCCCACTATCGGAGGAAACGACGATTGCCAGGGCCGCGACCTGTCGTCTTAGGGTGTTAGTGGATAGGCCCTTATTGAAACCCTCCTGAAGAAATTCCAGTACCTGAGCAATGGAGGGAGAGAGGGGATTGATCTGGAGTCTGTGAGCCCAACTGCGAAAAGCGACCCACGTGGCATTGTAGATTCGTGTGGTCGAGGGCCGTCTGGCTGCCAGGATGGTGTCTATGACTTGGTTAGAGAAGTTTTCTCTCCTTAAGCGGTCCCGCTCAACCTCCAGACGGCTAATTGGAGCCATTGGGGGTTCGGGTGTGTAAGAGGGCCCTGGGACAGGGAAATCTTGTGTGGGATTCTCCAGGGGGGGGCACCGAGAGGTTGCAAAGGTCCGCAAACCAGGGACGTCTGGGCCAATAAGGGGCCACCAGAAGAATTTCTGCTTGTTCCAGGATCAGTTTGTGTATCACCCTGGGGATAAGGGTTGGGGGGGGAAGGCATAAAGGAGCCCTGGGGGCCAAGGGCAACGGAGGGCGTTGTGGTTCTCCGCCCCGTGAGAGGGGTACCTGGAGAAGAACCTTGGTAGCTGGGCGTTGAGGGGAGATGCAAAGAGGTCCACCTTGGGAAGACCGAAGATTGAGACTGCCTCCCTGAATAGGGATGGGTGGAGGTGCCATTCTGCTTGGTCTAGGGTGGCTCTGCTGAGCCAATCTGCCTGGATGTTTAAGGCCCCCAAGATATGGTCTGCTTTGATGGAAGACAGGTTTGCTTCCACCCATCGGCATAGACGTTCGGCCTCTCTCATGAGCCGTATTGATTGGATGCCCCCCTGCCTGTTGATATGGGCCTTTGCCGTGACGTTGTCTGTAAGGACCAGGACGTGGCGCCCGCGTACTTGAGGTAGGAAGCTGCGAAGCGCCAGGTAGACAGCGTGGAGCTCCAGCCAATTTATGCTGCAGAGTCGTTCTGTCTCCGACCATTTGCCCTGGGATGAGAGGGAGAGGACGTGAGCGCCCCATCCGAGGAGGCTCGCGTCTGTGGTGATAGTCAGCCTGTCGGGCTCCTTGAAGTAGTGGCCCTTGTTGATGGCCGGTCTGGTCCACCAAAGGAGGGACGTGAGGACTCTTGGAGGGACTCTGACCTGGAGTCTTGAGTTGCTCCTTCCTGAACGCTGATGCGGAAGCAGGAACCATTGAAGGGACCTGGTGTGGAAACGGGCCCAAGGGATAACAGAGATACATGAAACCAGCTTCCCCAACAGTTTTGACAAATCTAACAGAGACACTTTTTTTGCCCGCCTGATATGCTTGATGGATTGTTGGATGCTGAGCCACCTGTCTGGGGACAGGAAAACTAGCTCCTGAGTGGTGGCGATCACCGCCCCCAAGTGAATAAGCCGGGTGGAAGGGGAAAGGTGACTTTTCCTCCAATTTATCAGGAACCCGTGGTCCTGAAGGGCAGCAAGGGTGAGCCTGGTGTCTCTTTGAGCCTGATCTTTTGAGGAGGACAGGATGAGAATGTCATCCAGGTAACAGTGGAGACGGACAGGGAAGGATCTCAGGTGGGCGGCCAGGGCCGCCAAGACCTTAGTGAAAACCCTGGGAGCGGAGGACAGACCAAAGGGGAGAGTGACATACTGGAAATGTTGCTTATTGTAGGAAAACCGTAGAAATTTGTAGTGGGAGGGTCGAATTGCAATGTGTAAGTATGCCTCGGAGAGGTCAATTGAGGTGAGCCAGTCCCCTCGCCGGGTTCCCAGGAATATTGATTGCAAGGTGTGCATTTTAAATTTGCGAGGGGCTAGGAAGCGATTCAGTCTTTTTAAGTCTAAGATAGCCCTCCAGCCCCCCGAGTGCTTGGGCACTACAAACAAATGGGAATAAAACCCTCGTCCCCGCTGATCTGCGGGAACGGGTTGGATAGCCTTTATGTCGAGGAGATGGCTAATGGCGGCGTCCATGAGGGCCCTCTTAGCAGGGTTCCTGGAAAGGGGGGAGGACATGAAAAAATCAGGAGGGGGGGACTGGAATTCAAGGGCAAGGCCGAAGCGGACCGTGTCCCTGACCCATGCATCGGTAGTGGTGGCCTCCCATCGGCCGGCGAAATACTTGAGGCGGCCGCTGATAGGGGGGAGGACGGTTGAGTTATCTTGAGCGGCGGAAGGGCCTATTCCCGGATCCCCGGAAGGGCCTTTTATAGGGACCACCCCTTCTGGACCTCTCGGTTGGGTCCGCCCGGTCTTGCGGAGGAGGGGGTCTGTAGGAGGGGGATCGGAAGTATCTAGGGGGGAAAGAGGCCTGGAAGGAGGGCCGAAAGGAACCTCGACGAAAGGAGGCGGGGGCTCTGGGGTCAGACCTCCGAAAAAGCGAGGGAAGGTATTTGTGCTTGTTGCGGCTCTCAGCCAGGAAGGGGTCAAGAACCGGGCCAAACAATTTACCTCCCGAAATGGGAGCGGATGCCAGTTTCACCTTGTTTTTGACGTCCGCTTGCCAGTGGCGGAGCCAAAGCAAGCGGTGAGCAGTGACCTGAGAGGATATGGCTCTGGTGGAAAATTGCACGGCCTGATAAGTAGCGTCGGCCAAGAACTCGGCCGCGGCCGTGAGCTTTGCGATGTCCTGCTGCGCCCTGAGATTGGACGCGGAGACATGTTGCTTAAGCTGCCGGAGCCACCTAATTGAGGATCTGGTGAAGAAGGACGCGGCCGTGGCCGCTCTAATAGCCCAGGCGTCAGATTGGTGGGCACAGCGCAGGGCTAGCTCGGCTCGCTTGTCCTCTGGTTTCGGGGCCTCTAAGGCATCGCTAGGGGTCGAGGAGGAAGCCAGACCCACGATAGGTTCGTCAACAGAGGGGGGATTGAGCAGAAGAGAAAATTCCGGGTCAAGGTTAAAGAAACGTTTGTCCTGACTGGAAGGGGCCGGAGGCGCCCCCGTGGAGGCCAGTTGTCTGGAGACCAGATCAGAGAAGATAGGTGGGACCAGAATGACATCGGTCTCTACCATGGGCTGAGTGAAGATGGAGTCGTGGGGCCCCCCTGAGGCTACAGGCTCAGGTGGGGGGTGAGGAGTCAGGCCAGAGATGTTTTTGGCCTTGAAAAGAATTGACCTGAACAGGTGCGGTTTAAACAACCCCACAAAGGTGGGCTGGTCCAGGGTGAGGCCTTCATCCTCTGACATCTCCCTCTCCATTGGGTCTGCCCCCGAGAGGGGTTCGCTGTAGATGATGGACCCCAAGTCAAGATCCTTCTCTTCCCCGAACTGGGTGGGGCCCCCGTGTTCCTGCGCCTCCTCCTCCTCTACCCCCAGAGAGAGAGGCAATTCCCTCTGGGATACTACCTGACCATGCGAAGCATCCGACCTGGAGAGCGATCTGACGGATGGAACCTGGGTTTCAGGGGCTGCAGGCCGCGGGGCCGGACCGGCCATCTGCTGGAGCCCTTGCGCGATTCCCTGCCGGATGGCAAACTCCATCCATAATCTCATGTTCTCAGGGATTTCAGCCATGGGATGTTCAGGTGGCTCTTCCGGGCGCAGGCCAGCAGCAGTGGGGGTGAAAGTAGCTTCAGGAGCTTGCCTAGGCAGCGAGGCTGAGGATTGAGCAGGAGAGGGGGGGGAGGAGGTTGGGAGGAGGTTGAGGGAGTGGCGGGAGGAGGAGCCAGAGGCACGGAGCTTGACTCTCTAGACCGCCTGTCTATTTCCCTCTCTAGTGCCTTGTGGCGTCTGAGGGCATCCTTCTGGGAGGCTTTGGAGGTCTCCTGTGCCTGGTTGCGCAGGTAATGAGATTTGGATTTGGCCTTCAGAGAAGGGCCACGTGAAGCATTGTCATCTGCCATCTAGAAGAAGCTGGAAAAAAAATTATTTAAGTTAATATGAGACGGTTGGCTCGTCTGGATGCGGCCTACACCAAGGCCGGGTATCACCACGGTTGTTTCACACCCTCCTTTTAGTGAAATTTTTTTTTATCAATCCTGGAATTGTTCTGGTTTGTTTTTTTGTTTGTATTTTATTTTATTTTATTTTTTTAAAAAATAAGGAAGCTGGGACTAGCCCAAAGTCTCGTTGCTTGTTATTAGAGGTCCAATTAGCTGAAAGAACGCCAGGCCTGAGTAATATAATGGCCTATTGCAGCTATCCCCCAGACGAAAACCGGGGGGGGGGGAATAAATGCTGCTACATCGCCAGCTGAGGAGGCTGCGGAGTCAACGGACCTTCTGAGTGCTCGGGAACCCTCGAAAGCCTTGAGGGAACGAGCTAGAGCTATAAGCAGTCCTTGGGAAGCTGCCTAGTGAGGGATTAATCACACAGCCTGTTAGACAAGGCCCCAAAATGGCAGTCGGCCATGCGGCCGCATCCAAAATGGCGGACGCCACATGGCCACACTCAAAATGGCAGATGCCACGTGGCGCCCAAAATGGCGGTCGCGAGCTATGCGAGGGGCTATCAGCGGCGGTACTCTCCCATTAGAGAAAGAGGCCTGAAAGGCCCTAAAAGAACGTGAGGAGCAGGGGATGATTATCTCCCCTAGCCTAGATTATGGCGTTCAGTGGAGGGGAAACAACGAAGGAGGCAGGAACGAAGCGGCGCTCAGCGGTGAGTGAACGAAGCGGCAGGCGAGGGGGTTGTGGTGGTGGGGGGCGCCAGCAACTCGAAGCGCTGGAGACTTGCCCCCGGGAAAACAGTTAAAGCTTCTCCCCCTTTATCCGAATGGGGAAAAAGACTCCCATAGGGAGCTCGAAGGCCCCAGGGAAACTGCGCAGAATAAGAATAAAAGGTCCAACCTGATCGAAGTTCTGGAAAGAAACCTGAATCGGCCAAGAGCTAGGTAGAAACACAGCCTGACTGTCACGAGGCTGAGCTAAAAACTGGGGAATGCTACGAGGACCACGTGATGGGGAGGAGCGTTCCTCAATTTCAAGCTCAGCCTGTGAGAGCCAAGACTGGAGCACCCCCCATCCTGGACGCTCGTAGCAGCTCTATGGAGAAGCACCAAGGCCAAAGTGGTCACCTGTCTCTTTAAAGTATTGGGAGAGAGACTTCTGTCCAAGACGTCTTGCAGAAACTCCAATCTGCCACCGACACCGAAGTGGGATCCAAGAGGTGGCTCGAACACCAACTGCAGAAAATCTTCCACATGGCATCTGGTCGTGGAAGGCCGTCTGGTTGCCTGGATCATCTGGATAACCTTTTTGGAGAACTTCGCTCATTTCAGGAGCCGCCGCTCAAGCAACAAACAGTCAACTGGAACCATTCTGGCTCTGGATGGCTGATTGGACCCTGGCTGATGGAGACTCTTTCTGGGGAATCCTCCAAGATCTGGAGATTGACAGGCCTATAAAATCAGTGAACCATGGTTGCCTGGGCTTGTAAGGGGCTACCAACAAGACCTCGGCCCTCTCCAACAATATCTGATTATCCCTGGGATCAGGGGAAGAGGGGAAGGTATACAATAGACCTTGGGGCCACCTGCACCGAAGAGCCCACTGGAGACTGGGCAGCACATAAAGGCTCTTGGGGGAGGAAAGAAATTTCAGGGAAAGCCCTGATTGAACGGTTTTCTGGATCCACCTCCCACTTCCCCCAGAAGAGACCCAGACGGTCCCCTATGGGATGTATGTCTCTGGCATCACTTGTTGAATCTAAAGAGCCTACTGGAGCCCTGAAAGGACCTTTTGCCCTCTGGCACCAAAGGCTGATCTATTGGCCTGAGAAGATCTCTGGAAGAAGAGCCTATTTTGATGGGGAAAGCTCACCCCAGTCTCCCCTGTCTAAAGGAGGGCCTCCTAACATAAGGTAATCAAAACGCCACCCCTGAGAAGGGAGTATTTTGCTCTTGCCTCTAGTCTCCATCAAAAATGAATCCAGAGATTTCCCCAAAAAGCCTCTTAAAGGGGGCTGATGCTAGCTTCCATTTGTTCTTGGAGTCCATTTGCCAATTGCGTAGCCAAAGAAGCCTAAGTGCTGTTACAGAAGAGGCAATGGCCCTAGAAGAAAATTTGGCTGCAGTAAGCGTGGCATCTGCTGTCAATTGTACTGCCGCTATGATCTTATTAAGATCCTGATGTACTCTAAGGTCCTCAGGTGGAATTCTGCCCTGCAACTACCTCAAGCCACCGCAGAGGCTTGTGTGGAAAAAGAATGCCATCGTGGAGGCTCTGATAGCCCAGGTGTCAGTCTGATGCACCTTCTGGTCCTTCCAGTCTTCAATACACCCTCTACATCCAGTGGTATGATCGATGAGGATGCCAGAGCTGCTACTGGGGTATCCACCTTCAGCACATCAATAATGTCCAAAAGTTCTTGGTCCACATTAAAATAGTTATTTCCGACCCACTAGGACAGGTGTATACCCCTGTGGGCGTGGCTTGGTGGCATGGCATAGCTTGGTGGGCGTGGCAGGGGGAAGACACTGTAAAATCTCCATTCCCAACCCACTCCAGGGGAAGGATATTGCAAAATCTCCATTCCTTCCCCATCCCACTAACCTGATTTCCAGCTCTGTTCTCCTGTGTAGAACAACAAAAGACCCAGCCAATCAGCTGGGATTCGGGAGGCAGAGAATAGATGGGGTGGGGCCAGTCAGAGGTGTATTCCAAACTACTTAAAATTTCTGCTACTGGTTTTCTGAATTAGTCAAAATTTCCGTTATTGGTTCTCCAGAACTGGTCAGAATCTGCTGAATACCACCTCTGCCACCACTGATGTTTTCTCAATGAAAATATAATCCTTCTGTTCCTCTCCCTTTGGAGGGTGGTCCTGGGTGATGTCCTTCTTTAGATGGCAGTGCTCATAGCCTTAACAAGCAGAGGCTTAAATAGAGCCGGCTGGAAAAGGCCCTTAAATGTTTGGGTGCCTGATGCCTCTGTCTCATCTTCTGACAAGTCCCTTTCCCCTGGGAGGTCCATTTCAGAAACACAAGACTGGCTCCTCACCAAGGGGGATGCTGAACATCTCTGTGGTAGGCCAGCTCCTCTGAGGGTTGCCAGTGATCCTGTCAGCATAGTTGACAACTGGAGCTGCTGGTTCAATTCTGCTGCTATTTCTTGTCTAATGGCTTGAGAGATCAAAGCTCTCATAAAGGTTGCATCTCTTGACTCTGAGCCTCCTCTGGGCTAAGCTCTGCAGCCATAGCTGTAAAAGTGGCCTCTGTCTCAGCTTTTACTCTACTGGAGAATTGTCTTCTCAGTCCAGCTGTCATAAGCCCTTCTGACCGCTCAGCATTAGAATCAGCAGCCTCTGCACTAATTTGGAAGTTTCCCTGCAAATTTTGATTAACTTAGCCACTTGGTAACCAGGCTGTCAAGTACTGTCTAGTATTTGCCAATTGGTCTTGCTGAATGGCTTCATGAGGAACTTGTCACTACAGTCAGCCATCTTGGAGACCTTCAGAGCCTTGTCAAATTCTTTATCCAAGGCTTTCTGTCTTCACTTGGCCTGTCTTTCCTCTGCCCTAGGAAGTCTTTTAGGAGCTAGGGCCTGGCTCTAATTCTGGCTGCAACCTCTAAACCAACTGACCTAGGCTTGGTTGAGCCTTTGGCAGCTCTCTCTTTAGTCTGCTGAGGTGCTGAGAACTCCTGATCAGCTTCCCTGGCCGCCATCTTGTGCACGCCAAAAGTAACTGTCAGTGACAGAGAGAGGAAATGAAAAAAAAAAAAAATGAAAAAAATTTAAGCCAAAGGCTAGCTGCGATGGCTAAAGCAGCTGTCTACCACTTTAGAAGGCAAACCAAACCACTTCTTGCAACCAAGAAGCTGGTAATTATCTCAGTGCAGCTCCCCAAGTGAGGCAATTCAAAAAGCCGAAAGGAAAAAATACGGACCTTTTTAAACTGCAACAAGTCCTGATGGATCAGTGACTTGTGAGCCAAAGTACTGGCTGCACTGCAATTAAAAAGGGGCAGACTTAAGCATCTCACTGCTGCCATGGTGCTCTGGGGGCTGTCAAGAGAACCGGACCTAATATCCAGGTCACAAACCCCCCAAAGTTAGACAAGCCTGGTCAAAATCAGGACTTGCCACCAAGGGCTGAGATAGTCACTGTTAAATTAGACAGTCTCAAGCGACTCGCGGCTGCTGCAACTGTCAAAAGGCAAGGAAAAAAGTCAGAGACAGACTGAAGAATCAATACTGATTCCAGCCCCCAGTCTGGGCCATACGGGCTCCTGGGGCATTCACAATCCACACCAAAAACACAATAAACAAGCAAAAGAAATTAAAATCAAAAAGGGGAAATTTTAAAGGCGCGAAAAGGAAAAAAGGTGCAAAAAACAAAATATAGCTGAACCGATAAAGTCAGACAGCTGTCAAACCTTTCCATTAAGTTAAACGATGAGAGGAATCCAAGGAGCAGAATAATTCTTCGATAAAGTCAAATAATTCAGAACCCTTTAAGGGTGGTCTGAATGAGCTGAGACCAAGTGAAGAACTGGGGACCATTACTGGGGGGGTGTCCTCAGAATTCAACTTGGTCTGTAGAGCAACGAGGCTAGAGACTACCCAGCCTGGATTCTCCCTTTGACTCAATGGAGAATAAAACTTCTCTTTTATTTTTATGACAAATGTGGACAGTCCTTGTAGGTCCTTAACGCTTATCCTACTCAATCCCAAGATTTTAACAATGAAAATTGAGACATTTACTTATTCATTGCTCCATTGTTTTAACTAGAAAAAGGAGACTGACAATCTCATTAGTGACACTATACTGTACTACAGTATCTTTCTAGCTATCATGTGATGTCACACTTTACAGCCATATGTTTAGTGATGACAATTCTAGTCCTAACTGGTGTCATAATTTAAGGATTACCTGTACTACTCCATAACAGCCAGTTTGATGTAGAGCTTAAGAAAACAGGATAGAAAGTGGGAGACTGTGTGTCCTCAAGTCCCCTCCTCAGCCAAGAAACACAGCTGGGTGATTGGGCCAGTCACTCTCTTTCAGCCTAGCTCAGTTCATGAGGTTATTGTTGGGGGGGAGGGGGGTAAGAGGTAAGAAGAAAACATGATGGATATGTTTGCCACTTCAAGTTATTTTTAACCATAATAAACATGGCATACAAATAAATGAGCTGTTTATATCTACTACTACTTTACAAAAATCATTTTCAATTCAACTCATTTTCAACTTCTACTACTACTTTTTTTAAAAACCATTTTCAACACCTAGTTTTGGCACAATAGTTACAATTAGCATAATACAAATGTAATACCAGTCCAATTATCAATTTAGCAGCCATAAGCTATACTGAGGTTTATAAATAATCTTCAAATATAATGATATAGACAACACAATATTAATTTTACAAAGCATGGCTACTAAATGCATAATTTTGCCTGTATAATCATTATTAGTATACCAACTTAATTTGATAAAAGTTGCGACAGAAGCATATCTGCTACTATCAACAAAGATCAATAAATCCTATTCCATTAGTTAAGTTTCCTCCAGCATGAGATAAACATCATTTTCTTTAGCAGATGTTTCTTGACTCAAAATATCTGACTTGTCTGGATTGGCAAGATTATTGGATTTCATCCAGTTATTATAGGGAGGCACTCATTTAGTTCTTCTACCACTTCTCTTTAAATCGTGCAGAAGGATAAAGTAGGGTAATACCACAAATTGATGGCAACTGATTCCAAATCTCACATTACCTCAATCAATTATTTCATGTCGATACTAAACAGTACATAGAACATCATACAATCCTATGAAATAAATAACATAAAATCCTAAAGAGCTGAGCAGTAGTCTTCCGTGAATAAACTCTTCAGGCATGAATAGAACTACTGCCAAAATGTCTTTAACTCGAACCACAATTTAATCCTAAAGGATAAAATGGTGTGACTTCACTAAAAACTGTTGAGAATTCTAGGAAAAATAGTTATTTAATATTTTTCCTGAACTGTCACCTATGACAACAGTAAAGATGATTAGGCAAGTGGTTCTGAAATGACCTGTAATTGTTCAAACACCTTGCTTACCACCTCAAAAATTTAAAACTCAATATAGAATAGGTAGAATTTTGGACATTACTACACCCTATCCTGGTTTACAGCTAGTATAATCATCGTTTTTCTACAAATATGCCAGATTAAGCTTCCAAACAGTTAAATCCCAAGCCATAGGGAAATGTTACTAGATGGTGTTATGGAACATAACATTGTCCAAGAAGAAATTATTTTTTCAATACGTCAGCAGTATCTCAAATACAAAATCTAGCATTAGATTTTACCTTTTTAAAATTTATTTATTTCCTAACTATAATCCAACCTGCTTCATTGCCTTTGTTGTCCAGAGAATTTAAGGGACTGATTTAAGTAGGAAACAAATGAAATAACCTAATTACTGAGATCATAACAGAATGGCTATGGTAGGGTCAATAGTTCCAATAAAATCAACTAGAAATTCTGCAAGGACTCTCTAGAATCCTATGGATCCATAAGCAGGCTGATGTAGACCCTCTTAATTGGTAATTCATTTCAGTAAAGAAATACCGTACATGCAGGTTCTCAATTTATATCCAGAATTGATCCAAAATTTCCTTTGATAAGGAACACAGTTTCTAAGTGAATTTTGTCCCATTTTACAGTTTCTTTTGCCACCGCTGTTAAGCAGATCACTGCAGCAGTTAAGTTATAACATGACTGTTAAGTGAATCTCACTTCCCCATTGATTTTACTTGTCACAGGGTCGCAAAAGTGACCTTGGGACTCTGGGATAAATATATTGCCAGTTGCCAAGTGCCTGAATTCTAATCATATATGAGGATGCTGCATGTTTTGTGAAATACTCTGGAAATATCTCTGTACAGACTAGAGACATCTTTGAGTTATTTCATTTAACTATTCATTAATTCTTAGGAAATAGGATGGGTAAAGTATAATTTCCTTTTCTAATAAAGGGAATCATGAATGTTGTGTTAAAAAGTTACTATTAGGTTGTTACTAAGCATTAGGAATACATACAAGTAATCCCTGAACATTACACAATTGATCCCCAAATTGAGACATTTATTAAATGAGTTTTGTCCCATTTTATGACAATTTTTGCCACAGTTGTTTCTTAAATGAATCACTGTAATTGTTAAATTACTGATAAGGATAACATCTTTTTTATAATGTGGTGAACAAAACTGGATGCACTACTCTAGGTGTGGTCTTACTAAGGCTTTATAAAGTGGTATTAGTACATCCCTTGATCTTGATTGTATCCCTCTGTTATTACAATTTAGGATTGCATTAGCTTTTTTGGCTACTGCTGGCTCATACTTAGCTGGTTGTCCTCTAAGACTCCAAGATCCCTCTCACAGTTACTGCTATTGAGCCTGGTTTCACCCAGTCTATATGTGTACTTTTGTTTTTTCTTGCCTAAGTGTAGGACTTTACTTTTCTCTATATTGAAGTTCATTTTATTAGATACAGCCCAGTGTTCTAGTCTGTCAAGATCCATCTGGATCTTGAGCCTATCTTCTTGGGTGTTGGCTATTCCTGCCAGCTTAGTATCATCTGCAAATTTGGTAAGTTCCCCTTCTATTCCCTCATCTAAGTCGTTAATGAAGATATTGAAGAGTACCGGGCCTAAGACTGAACCTTGTGACACCCCACTGCTTACTTCCCTCCATGTAGACTTAGACCCATTAAGGACTACTCGTTGAGTACGGTTTGCCAGCCAGTTGCAAGTCCATCTAGTGGTGGTGCTATGTATTCCACTTTTTTCTAGCTTACTAAGAAGTAGGTTGTGGTCTACTTTGTCAAATGCTTTGCTGAAATCTAAATATATTATGTCCACACTATTTTGCTGGTCTACTAATTTAGTCACTGTGTTGAAGAATAAAATGAGTCAGTTGCCAAGCATCTGAATTTGGATCACATGTCCATGGACATGCTGCAATTATTTTAAGTCTGAAAAACAGTGATAAGTCACTTTTTTCAGTGTATTATAACTTCAAGTGTTCACCAAATTAACTACCTGTAATATGTGTTCAGTGTCTATGGAAATTCTCAGTGATTCAGGTCATGGTTGTCCCAAAGTTGATTTTTTTTCAAGAAGCAATTGGACTTTCTGATTATTTTTTGAAGACATTTTACTTCTCATCCAAGCTTCTTCAGCTCTGACTAGATGGAAGGATTTATACTCCTTTCAGACAGCTGGTCATTTGCATTCTTTTAACAGGTTGTTAAGGTCATCTGGAGGTTTGTCTGTGTCATCAGAGTCACCTGAGTGGTGTAAATATGTGGAGCCTTCTTGGAATTGTTGAAAGGACTTTCTTGTAGATTGGAGAGAAATATTGTATCCCTCCCTCTCTGTTTGGAAAGGGTTGTTCAATGCTATCTATGCCCTCTCTCAATAGATGGGGAGGGATACAACATAATCTATCTCCAATCTACAGCACAATCCTTTCAACAATTCCAAGAAGGCTCCACACCAATTTGCACCATTAAGGTGACCCTGATGACACAGATAAACTTCCAGCTGAACTTAACAACCAGCTAAAAGAATGCTAATGATCTACTCTGCAAGGAGTATAATCCTTCCATTCCCCACCATCCAATCAGAACTGAAGAAGCTTCTTGGATGAGAAGCAAAATGTCTTCAAAGAAAAACCAGAAAGTTTATTTGCTCTTGGGAAAAAATAGCACCTTTGGGACATATCTGTTCAGAGCTTCAACACACAGGAAAAGTGGAGGTTATTTTAACTAACTCATTTATGTAGGACCATATAATATTTTGTAGGTGGAATGTAGGAGATAAGAAGATAAAGAAAAACATTTCCTTCAGATCCTGTAGACATAAGCAAAGTACTGTGTATCAGAGAGCACATAAATCTTATTCTAAATCTGTATCATAAATTCTATTTCTAAATGTTTAGTGATGAATTTCTGTCTTTGTTCTAATTATTTCAGATACTTTAGCCCTTATATTATGTTGACATTTTTCTGAAACATGCCTATATTTGATCTGTACTGTCTTGTGAATTGTCTTATTAACATAATCCTCTTAACCTTGTTTAGAATAAGTCAGCATGGAGAAAAGTATTCTAGAGTCTGCAGTAACCATGGATGGTTGTCTTTATTTTCTTTTGGGATTCAGTTGACATTTTCTGCCTGAAAAAAATAGACAAATATTTTACATTTTTGTGAAGTTTGCAGCTTATATAGTTAAAAAAATATTTTTGAGCTGCATCAGAATTATAGCTTTACAGTACTATGGATGATGATGTGGAAAGAATTGCTGAAAGTTTGGATGCATAGATTTGAACAGATAGAGAGCATAATATTGTAATCTGTTTTATCTGATATCCTTCATATTTTCATGCTGCTTTTTAGTGAAAAAGTTTCCAAAGCATATTTTGAAATGACAAAATTCAGATAATATATAACCTATAGGCCAGCAGTCACCAACCGGTGGGCTGTGGCCCATTGGTGGGTCATGGAAAATTTTTGGTGGGCCACAGAAGAAATGGCCCTCAAAAGCAATTAATCTGGGCCATGCAGTTCTCGTACCTCCCGGCTCTCCAAGGGACCCCCGAGTCAGGTGCCTGAGATGCACGCGCCAATCAGCTCCTACACCTGGTGGTGGCAACAGCAGTCCCCTCCCCCAGCGCCCACTGTTAGTTCTCCCCATTAGTTCTCTAGCTTTGAATTGCTCCCGCCTCTCTTTCCTCTTCCCCCGCCGCACCCACCTGCAGGCAGGAAAGGAAAGGAGCCATATGCAGCTCTCCACTCTCCCACCCTCGCTGCCTCTCCCAACATCGAAGCCTTGGAGACGCAGGTAAAGCCGCTGCTGCAGTAGCGTCCTGAGTTGCCTTAGCATGCTCGGTTAGTTAAGAATCGCCCTACCCAGAGAAGGAAGTGGTGCTGGAGGAGGAGAAGGCAGTAGTGGAGAAGCAAGCAACTCAGGGCGCTACTGCTGTGGAAGCTTTGCCTGCGTTTCCGAGGCTTCGATGTTGGGAGAGGCAGCAAGGGCTGAAAAAGGGGAGAGCTGTGCACGGCTCCATCTTCTTTTCCTTTCCGGCTTGCACGTGGGCGGGGGTGAGGAAAGAGAGAGAGCCAGGAGCAATTCAAAGCTAGAAAACTAATGGGGAGAGCTGGCAGCGGGCACTGGAGGAGGGGACTGTTGTTGCCGCCACTGCCATGTGTGGGAGAATGCATCTCAGAGACCTGAGCTGGGAGGCATGGGAACTGCAAGTGGGAGTGTTTGATGATTTCAAAGAACTCCTGGAACACGGCAGATTGGCGTTTTGTAGGTCTTGGTGAAAGAGTGAATTTTGTTTCACTTCCTTTCCTCCCCCGGTAATGCGAGAGATGCTTTCTCTCTCTCCCCTCCCCCACCCCCAAATAATCATTGGCTGTGGCTGGGTTTGGCAGCAAAGTGTTAAAGCAAGAGAAGTGTCCCCAGGGACACCTTTCCTTGCCTGTCTCCAGGTGAGTCTGGAAGAGCCTCACCCCAGCTTTTCCTCAGCTGCAGATCTGAGCCTCTCAATCCTCCACCCGGGATCTGAAAAGAGCTCCCACTTTCTCCCACTCCCCTTCCCCAATTAATCAATAAGGGCAGCAGTCCTTCTGCAGGCAGATGCCTGCTGAGAAGCCCCTGAAGTGGCAACCAATGGGCACTGCCCCCCAAGGAGAGCAAAGCCCCCTTTCTGCCTCTGCTTCTCCCAGCAGCACTTGCCCCAGGCCCCTCAGCTCAGATACAGACACACACACACATCCTGCCCGCTCTTCTGTCTCTTTCGAAGGTGCCAGGTGGGTGGAGGCTTCCAGCCCAGAGAGTTTTATTTTGCTATCATTAAGCATTTACATCTTTGTTATAATTAAATAAGTGTGTTTGTGTGTGTGTATAAGTGTGTGTGTGTATCATGTATGTATGTGTGCATGTGTGTGTGTGCATGTATATATGGCATTCTGCTTTGTTCGGGTATTTTCCCACATCATTGTAGTTGTGCTTTTAAAATTGTAGCAACGTTTCGGCAGAATCTCATCTGCCATCATCAGGCTTCTGTATAGTGTTCATCTGTGAGTCAGACTTTTACAGTGGTTTCAGATTTAAATTGGGGCAGCCTATTGCTGTGCCAGAATGGTTTTTTTCTTCATCCTGATTGGTTGGGAGTCTTGGTCTGTGTTTATTGGTCTTGGAGTTTGCTGTGTTCTGCTTGATTGGTGTTTCTAATATCTTCTGTCTGTTTTGTGGCTCTTTTTGTATCTTGATTGGCTGGCAACATTGTGTTATTTTATTGGAGGCCTTTAGTGCAGCTTGGCTCCGGGTAAATGGACGGCTATCATTAGTTAGGAAGCTAGGTTTCATCTGGGTGCCTGGTTGGAGTGTGTTTGAGCTGGAGGTATCAGGGGGGATCTGTTCGTGCCCAGGTGTTTGCCTGGCTTGTGGTGTGGAGATTTTTTTGTTTGTGAGTGCAGGCTTCCAAATAATTGACAGTCTGGTGGAATCATCTCTTCTATTCATGCTTTCAGGTCTTTTTTCAATCTCTATGGCTTCTCTGATGATTCTGTGGCTGGGGTTTTCTATAGTGGCTAGGGTTTTGGTGCCAATGAAGTTGATGGTATGATCTGTGGCTTCCATGTGTTGGACTAGTGAGGAAGTGTGTTCCAGCTTTTTGACTGCACTTTTGTGTTCATCCAGGCGGGTACTTATTCTTCTATTGGTCTGTCCAATGTATGTGGCCGGGCATGATGCACAGGGGATTTCATATATGCCTTGGTTTTCCAGGTCAATTTTATCTTTGGGGTTTCTAAGGATGGCTGCTATTTTTCTGTCTGTTTTGAAGGCAGTCTTGATGTGATGTCTGTGTAGTATCTTACTAATTTTGTCTGTAGTATCTCTTACGTAGGGCAGGACAGCTGTTCCATAGGTCTGTTCATCTTCTGGGTCTCTATTATGTCTCAGTGTGTTTTTGTGGATCAAGCTGGTGATTTTGCTTTTGTGGAAGCCATTGGCTGTCAGTACTTTAGTCAGGGTGCATAGTTCAGTCTTAATGTGTGTGTGTGTGTGTGTGTGTGTGTGTGTGTGTGTGTGGGTGGGTGTATACACACATGCATATATATATGTTTTCTTAAGTTTTCGTGGGTACTTACATGTACGGTATTCAGCTTTGTTCAGGTATTTTCCCACGTCATTGCTACGAGTTTAAAAGCACAACTACAATGATGTGGGAAATTACCCGCACAAAGCTGAATACCATATATATGTATGTATGTATGCATATTTAACATAAAAATTATATTAAATATATTAGCTTTTTAAAAAATTCATATTAGTGGTCCTCGGGATTTAAAAGTATGAGTTTGGTGGTCCTTGACATCCAAAAGGTTGGTGACCCCTGCTATAAGCCAGCATATGGAATGGATAGTTTGTGTGTACAGTTCATGTCATCTTCCCTTTCTACTTTTTGTATAGAGCAGGGATGTCAAACTGGCCGCCTGCACAGGCTGCACCCACCCCAGGTCCGCAAAGGGGAAAAATATTGCGATATGTCACATGATGGTAACGTGACACTGCAAGTTTGACACCCAGGATGTATGACTTCTCATTATATTAGCAGCTTAAGAGATATCTGAAACACAGTGTGAATAAATTATTACTGGGGTTACAATTAAAATAATATAAAATAATTAGAATTACTAAGTAGCAATGATTTTTATGACCACTTGTGTAATTGTCTTATGTGATTATTTCACATTTTTTTACATAGAGAAGAAAAAAGTGATCTATTTTTTTCCCAAGTTACATCAATCAGCTTAGTGAAACTGAGAAGTCCAGTTTATTCTGTTGCATAAAGGTCTAAGAGAAAATAAATACTGGAACAAGAAAATATTAAGTGAATGATTGTGCAATTGGGTTTAAGAATTAGCTGGCAAGAAGCTCTAAGTATCATGTGACTGTGTTTCTTTAAAAATAAATTCACTGTCTTAGCTTAAAATTTCTTTAAAATTTCAGAAAGAAATCTGAGTGGACAATCCTGATGCAGTTATCTTGTTCACTCAAAAACTCTTTTTGAAACCATCAAAACACAATGCCTAAAAGTATTTCCCTTGCTGCAAGCTAAGATTTTGCTTTGAAGAAATCCTAAATATCTACAAAAAAGAGAAGCATTTGACATTCTAAAAATGGTGTCTTACGATAATGTAGAGAAAAAGTTAAGTGCTCATAAGGTAGAAGGAAGAACTAAAGCTTTGCTGAAGGTGCCCAAATAATGCAGTTGAAAATAAATGGGGAGACCGCACTTAGTATGTAGAGGTTTAACAAGATCATTGGGAGTATAACTTCCAGTTTGGGGTAATATCCAATTATATTTTTTGAGGCTGTTGAGTGAGGCTGTCAAAGTCTGTCCCAATGTCTAAGGGCTGTGCAGGCTAAATGGGGAGAAGATCCCAATTTTCACTTTGTGTGAGAAATCAGTTCCCCCTTTCAAGCGTAATGCACAATCTGATGGTCATGGACTTAATAACTCTTGCTTGATGAGCAAGTGGCATATCTGACCTAGAAAGCCTTTGCAGTTTCATTTGATGCACCAATTGCACTTTTCCTGGATTGACAGGTCCTTCAAACAAGCATTCATTCCTTAGTGATCTTGAAGACTGACTATTTTAATGCAGCCTAATCATATATACCCTTTAAGTTGAGTTGGAAATATTAGCTGGGTGTCCCCATGAAACATTTTGCTTCACAAACTGCACTGGTTACTAATCTGTTTCCAGATGTGATTCAAGATGTTTCTTAGGCCTTCATGGTATAGTATGGGACTTGGTTATTTCTCTGTTTATCTCCCATGATCTCTCCTGGCCAATAAGAACCAGCAAGGTTGGCGTGTGTTTGGTCTCTTCTATTAAACAAATTATCTTTTGGGACTAAGGAAACAAGCCTTTCGTCGTACCACCTGCACTCTGAAATTAAATTCCCCGTGTAATCTGGGTGCCTCCTGTCCTGATGGCATTCCAGAGAACTTGAAACCTTTGGCTGGAAACCTTTGTGAATTTTGTTGAGGGATGTTTCACCATTCTTTATTTCTTTTTCTTTTTTTATTTATTTTAATAATTTGCATTTGAATTATTATATTTTATCTTTTGTTATATTGTAAGTGGTTGAGATTTGTTTAGAGACAGCACCTAATTATTTAAATATTATATTTTTTCAGAAGTGAGCCAATATATGGATGCAGGAAAGGTTTTGGGAGATTAGATCTTTGTGTATAGGTAGTCCTCGACTTATAACCATTTGTTTAGTGACCGTTCAAAGTCACTACAGCACTGAAAAAACATGGAGTTTTGTAAACTTATGCTGCTGCAGCATCCCCATGTCACATGATCAAAATCTGGGTGCTTGGCAACTGGCACGTATTTATAATGGTTGAAGTGTACCAGGTCCTTTTGCGAATTTCTGACAAGCAAAGGCAATGGGGAAGCCAGATTCACTTAATAGCCATGTTACTAACTTAACAACTGCTGTAATTCACTTAATAACTGTAAGAAAGGTTGTAAAATGGGGCCAAACTCATTTAACAAAGGTCTTGCTTAGCAACAGAAATTTTGGGTTCAATTATAGTCATAATTTGAGGACTATCTGTACACAAAAGCAGAAGTCACAGCTTCAGTGCTGAAGAATATAACTGGGCTTTGAATCAAAGGTACTAGAGAACATTTGACCAGGCTTTTGACACAGGGTTTTTGCTCTGTTGTTTTTTTATCAGCTTCTGACAGAACTTATGAAATGCAAGAATAAGCATCATTAGAATCTCTTTCTCCAAAATATGGACACAGGCCAAAACTGGTCCTAGAGACATCCTTACTTAATTTCTACAGATGATGACCAAAGTTGGGACATTATTAATAATTAGAGAAGTATACTAACTTGAGAATTCCACCATTTTAAACATACACTGAGATAATAAGTGTTCAAGAAGTGATGTCTCTGACTTGAAACAAGAAAATGAGGATCCAGATTGTTGGGGGCAATATGCTGACTATGGAAACCATTTAGAAAAGCCTATAAAGCAATGTGAAGTGGTATATAAGTGCTATATATCAGATGCTTCATTCTATGATATCTTTCTCTCAACAGGTGAAATGGAATAGCAGATCTAATATTTTATTTATGAACTCTCTATATGCAAAGATATCTCTTTCAGTAGCTTTCTGAAATTTGTATCTAATTTCCCTCTCTGCTGTATAGTCTGAAACTCTAATTAAAAAAAACCAAACTAATCAGTATTTATATAGCATATTTTGTCGAATACGCTCGAATATAATGCCAATTAATGTGCTAAAACCAAGAATAATAAAAAGATTACCTAAAATCAATATGCCTTGTGCTGGTCATGGACAAATACATTTAAGAGCTATTTAATAAAAGGATGAAGTTTTCAAATTTTTACACAAAATTTGCCAGAGCAGGGGTGTCAAACTCAACGCATCACATTGTCATCATGTAGCGTATTGCAACTTTTTTCCCCTTCGCTAAAACAGGGTTGGGCATGGCCAGGTGTGACACTCTGCCATAGAACAATTTACAATCTATAATAGTTTAACTTATTATCTATTTTAAAAAAAAACACATCTTGATTTAATTACTGGTGAACTTCATATGTTGTAATTATATAAAATGTTTATGTACTTTGAATTCCAGTTGCTTTAACATAATTATTTCATTTTAAGCAATCTATATAATATCGATTAAGTATAATTTAAAATAAAAGTGATATGTTCAGTTTCTTACTTGTTTTCCTCTACATAATGGAAAGTATCTGTGAATTTTGTATTTGACATTTGCAATATTAAAACAAAAGATATAACAAATATTTTTGCAGCATTTGAAACTTTTTAATATCCGATATACTATAATAGATTATTTCAAATGTAGTTAATGAATAGTATACATGCAGTATAATTATCATTTACATTGTTGCATAATATTCTCATTATAGATTGCATCATTCTTCTCTCAAAGTTTTATGTGTTTTTACTTTACATTTTATTAGAAGCGTTTCTAATGATATCTTGTGGTTTTGCTAAATCATAGGGCAAGAATTTGAAAAAGTGACTTGTGTTTTATTAGAAGTAATAGGAACAACTTTTCTTGTGGTATGCAAAAACTAATTAGAAAAATGTACAGGATTAAGCCATTTTCTACTATAAGGAAGATCAGTAATAGAAAAATTCAACTGTTTAATAGTACAATAACATCAAAAAGCCTCCTATCTTTCACCTTGCAACCTTCAAATAAAGCTTTTAGAATTCCTGATGTTAACAATTCTGTTCCAAACAGTTTAATTTGCACACACATATTATTCCATATATTTACTTATTTATTTATTTAATTTATATTGCTGCCTATTTGCCCATGGTGACTTGAGGTGGCTTCACAATGTAAAACCACATTTAAAACAAAAAAATAAAAGTAAAAAAACAATAAAAACTAACACAAAGAATCAACTAAATTAATAAAGTACAATAGAAAAAATATGGAAAAAAATTTAATTTTAAAAAATTTAAAACTCACCCCAACTACTACCCCCCACCCTGATGACAGATCACACTAGCCATTTGATGGGCTCTATCCCGCTTGGGGTTCCCCAGGCCCCCTTCAGTACCTTTCAAAAGAGTGCTAGAGTGAGGGCCATTCTAATTTCTGGGAGAATGATATTCCAGAGAGAGAAAGCCACCGCAGAGAAATCCCTTCTTCAGAGTCCCACCAGGTATATCTCCCTCAGGGATGGGACCCACAACATTCCCTGTCTCCCCGCTCTAATGGGTCAGGTAGATATGACCGGCAAGAGACATTTCCTCAGATAACCCAGTCCCAAGCCATGAAGGGCTTTAAAGGTGACAACCAGCACCTTGAATTGCACCTGGAAGCAAATCAGCAACCAATACAGCTCCTGCATGAGAGATGACACATGGGCATACCAGGGTCTGCACAAAACCATGCGGGCCGCTGCATTTGCATCAACTGGAACTTCCGGATGTTCTTCAAGGGCAGCCCCATGTAGAGCATATTGCAATAATCAAGAAAGGAAGTGACTAAGGCATGAGTGACTCTGAATGGGGACCATTGGTCCAGGAAAGAGCGTAACTGGTACACAACCAGCAGTTGCGCAAAAGCCCTCCTGGCCATGACCACCACCTGCTCTTCAAGCAGGAATCGTGAGTCCAGGAAAAACCCTCTATTATGCACAGGGTCTGCTTGGGGTAGTGCCACCCCATCCAAGACAAAAGAGGCAATTGTCCCTGAGCCAACGAACTTCAAACCCAGAGCCACTCAGTCTTGCAAGGGTTTAGTTTCAACCCATTGCTCCCCATCCAACCCCTACCCTCCAGGCACTGCAAGAGGGACGACTGAGCAACACTTAACTCACCATGGGCCGGGACCTATAGATGAGTATCATCAGCATATTGGTGATATCTCAGTCTATGGTGATGGATGATCTCACCTAGCAGCTTCATATACATGTTGAACAGGTTGGAACCCTGTACAGCAGTTGGTGAGGGCTGGATCTCTCCCCTCCTATCAACACTGACTGAGAACAGCCGTAGAGGAAGGAAGTAAACCAAAACAGCACAAGGCCTCCCACCCCCATCCCCCAAAACTGCCCCAGGAGAATTCCATGGTCAATGGTAGCAAAAGCCGCCGAGAGGTCAAGTAGAGCAAGGATGGGTGCACTATCCCCATCCCATTAGCACCAGAGATCATCCAAAAGTGCGACCAATGCAGTTTCTGTCCCAAATCGAGGCTTGAATCCTGACTGGTAGGGGTCGAGACAATCTGTTTCATCCAAAAACCTCTGGAGCTGCTACATGACCATCTTCTCAATAACCTCCCCCTCAATAACCTTCCCAAAAAGGGAAGATTGGAGACAGGTCGGAAATTATCCAACTGGGTGGAGTCCAGCGATGGTTTCTTTAGAAGAGGGCGGACCACAGCCTCCTTAAAGTGCTGGGGCACCGTCCCTTCCTGTAGAGAAGCATTAATAACTGCCAGTCCACCCGCCTGTCACCTCCTGGGAAGCTTTCACAAGCCAGGAGGGACATGGGTCTAAAACACAGGTGCTTGTGCACATACTCCCTAGAATCCTGTCCATTTCCTCAGGAGCAACAGGGTCAAATTGTTCCCAGATAACAGGCAAGTATTTAATTTAATTGATAATTTATATCATCAAAAATTAATTCTACTTTGTGAACTAGTTAGATAGAGAATGTGCAACATCTCCCAATTGTCATTTTTTTTGTCATTTTGATTGGATACATTTCTCTAGAAGAGCAATTCCAGTGAAAGTATATAATTAAATGAGTTTTAAACAACCTATGACAATTTGGTAACTCACTGAATAAAAGAAATCAAATTTTCTTCTGTGAGAGGACTGTACTAATATCCTAGCTATATTTAATCAAAGCTGAATTAACAAGAGTTAAAGAGCAAACATTTGTTATATGAGCTTTCCAATGCGTTTCAAACACCGTTTTCCAATTTTTCTGTTTTAAATGAAAGTTCATTGTTCAAGGGTTACTTAATGAGATAGCAGGCTTTTATTGCAACTTAACCAAGTTCTGTTCCAGCTGATTTCTGTATCCTGCTTGCAAAATTGGATGAAGCTGAATTTTACTTCTACTTAAGTAAAGCTGGTTAGCAACGTAATAGATAATCAGCTTTTCTGATGCTATTAATCTTTTATAATCTCAGTACATTCCCTTGCTTCTATTCCATATCAGTTCAGATTATTTGAGGGGAATGATACATGAACAAATTGGCAAATAACTAATAAATATGTTAAAAGGGAAGGCAGTCTCTTTATATTAAGTCATTCAGATGAATACACTGTCAACTGCATTAGAATTCAAGTTAGAATAGAAGTGGCAATTTTCAAAAAAAATTCTAGATCAGTGTTTCTCAGAGCAAAGAACCCAAGAGCCTGGTAGTATATGTCCTCGAATGAATTATATACTGACCATAAAATGAAAAAAAATAATTGTGCAGCATACCCCCCCCCCCAAAAAAAAACACAGATAAAAATTTCTAGGATTTGTAGAAGTCTAAAAACCATCTTTAATATATTAGGAGAGATTCAATATCTGGATTGTAAAGTTTATGTTATTTAACCCCTAAGGGTGAAAGGTTATTTAGAATTATGTACAGACAGAATAAGAGGGAGAGTGGAGTTCTACCTAGTTTCAGCAATGATAAATACATAAATACAAAGATCATGTTTTGACCTGTTTTTATAGTATGCAATTCCAGGAGTCATTTTCTAGGGTCCAGGCTTGAGTGTTTATTTGTTCAGTTTGAATATTATCAACATCTGTACCAGATTTCATATGTTTAAAAGTATTTTCCATCTCCATCACTGAAAAACATATTTAGAATAAAAGTAATTCGAGTTATGATTGCAATCGGAAGCAGAATTATGTTACTAAACAATGCAATCATAAAAGTGCATGTCACATCCTGTTGTCATTGGTAAGCAAAGGCATGAATTGTTAAGCAATTCACAACTTCCTGCTGACTTTCAATAACTGAAGTCATTAGGGAAACAGCTAGAAAGCTGCCAGTCAGCTTGAAAGCAGGCCAGCAGGCAGGCAAAGTAGCTGCTGCATCTGGAAGGAAGGGAGAGGATTCACAAGTGTTTGGGAGGCATGGAAGAGTGGGGCTTGGGGTGATTGCTGCTAGATGGATAAGTTACACAAATAGCCAGAGAACAGGTTTGAGAAGTATGTACAAGGCGCTTGGACTGGATGCTGGGAGAGGGTTAAAAAAATGGCTGGGGAAATGCGGCACAAGTCCAGCAAGACTTGGGAATGGTGCACAAAAGTGAGAGACAAGTGTGAGTGCAGCAGGGTTGGGTGGCTGCTGCCAATGGGAGAGGACATGCAAGAGTACACAAATGGGTAGGGAGACATGGACAAAGTGCAGCAGGCTTAGGATTGTTGCTGTTAGGAAGAGGAAGGCATGAGCAATTGAAAAGACTGTACAAGGGACTGTAAGTAGCCAAGTTCAGGGAGAGTGCATGAGGATGAACAGATAGCTGACAAGGCACAGGAGGCTTACTCAGGAAACTTTTGATCTTTCTACCAGGTTTCTCACTGATTCTGCTTGTTGTAAATGTGGATGCTGCAATTATCATCAGTACAAGCAATAGTCAAGCAGCTAGATCAGGCCTGTCAAACTGGCGGCCCATGGGCCAGATATGTCACGGACAGGCCACGCTCACCTCAGCTCCACAAAGGCAAAAAAACATGTCATGATTCTGCCCGTGATGTGATTGAGTTTAACACCGGTGACCTAGACCATGTTCATGTGGTTGCGGGGTGTTGAGATGAGACAGTAGAAACTTTGGTTCCCATTTGTTCAGTGCCATTGTAACAGTAGGTCATTAACTCAGGAATACTTTCACACATGCTCTGGATATTCATACTATTTCATTTTTTTCCTATAACATTTTGGTAATTTACATTTAGAAGAAAATGGAATGCTGCATATTTGTTGCTGTTAGTGCTTCTCCATCTTGCTTTGATATTCTTCAACTTTTCAACTTGTTCCAAATGTTAGCGCGGTTGTGTATCAGATTTATCTTTTAGTAAATTGCTATTAACTTCTATATGATTCTAGTTTTTAACTGTAAGCATTCCTGTGGAAAATGCTGTAAAGACAAGTTCTTTTAATCATAATAAAAATGAGGTTTAAGTTGTATCAAATTATTTCAGAATACATGATCTTACTTTAAAATAAGGTTATCGAACAGATAACCTTATCCTTATCCTTAAATAAGGACATTTTGTTGCTATAACATCATGACATGTAAAATTAATTTAATGATTTAAATTAATTTTACTTCATAACTTCAAATCCTAACACATTTGCAGAATGCTGGGAAGAACATTTAAGATCATTGTTATTTTCTATCACCATTATTTTTTTGGATAACAGTTAAGGGAGCCTGCAGCACACGAGTACAACTTACAACACTTCATTTAGGGACTAAGGCACTGAAAAAAGTGAGTTATGATCATTTTTCACATTTATAATTATTCCAGCATCCCTATGGTTATGTGATCAAAATTTGGAGATTGGCATATTTATCACGGTTATAGTGTCCTGGGAACCTGTGATCAGCTTTTGCAATCTTCCTATAAGCAAAATAAATGAGAAAGCCAAATCTCGTAACAACTGCATTACTAGCTTAATAACTACAGTGATTCATTTAACAACTGTGACAAGAAAAATAATAAAATGGGGCAAAATTCACTTAAAATGTTTCACTTAGCAATAGAAATTTTGGGCTCAATTGTAGTTGTAAGTGGAGGACTACCTGTATTCTACTGAACTACTCTAATAATTAAGACCACACTTCTATTCAAATTACATTGTTATATTCAACTTACCCTCCACCTATTGAAATGAATCAAGGTAACTCTAAGAGTTAAGCTGAAGTTGCTTAAATCTGTCAATTCAAAAAAAAATCTACAGGATATTAATATACAAGTGAAATACATATTATAAAATTATTCCTCCAAAACATAATGTTTTTAATACACCCTAACTGTATTTTAAGATATTGTAAACTTGTGTATAAAGGGCATTATATGTCAAAACAACTAGACACAGAGACAATTTTTTCCCTTGTGCCATCACTCTGGACACCTAATCCTTAAAGTACTGTCTTATGTCTAAGTATATTCATTCATATAGTTGTGGTATTATTATCCTTCTCATCTTCTCTACTACTCCCTCTTACTGGTATCATTATTATGATTACCCATTGTTGTTTGTACACTGAGAGCTTCTGCACCAGAGACAAATGCCTTGTGTATCTCACTTGGACAAAAAAAAAAATCTCTAATATCAAAGAAAAGCTACTCATGCATAGTACTTATTATTACCATGCTGAAATCAAATCAGATCAAATTTCTATGCAATAAACTATGAAGCTAATCTAGAATTTTGTGTGCCATTGATGCTTATAATTCTCATTGTAACAGAAGCAATACACAAAAATGAACAAGTGTTCATTATACAAGACAGCTCCATCTCTCTGCTGGTAAAGAACAAGTAGCATCACACACTATACCATCAATTGTAGAAAGTGCATATCTGACCAAGGAGATAAATCAAAAGATTATCTCACATGTAATATGTAACAAAACATGTTTAAAACTGGGGGGGGGGGGGGGGAATACATTATCTGAAAAGAAAAACCTTTTCAAATAGTACTTCATTGATATAATTTCAAATTCCTACTGGAACAAATAAATATTAACTAATCATCATATGAAAGGTAATTCCACATAAACTCTGGAATGTTTGTGTTTCCATCTATTAAGTATGCTTATTTTTTTACACTTTAAATAAGAAAATAGTATCTAAATTCTCTTATATGATTCATTATAACAATTCAACATTACAAATTAGTGCTAAATACATTAGGATTATTACTAATTTGGGACCAGTTTTCTTCTCTCAGCCAACCTACCGGACAGAGATGCTGCTATGGGAAAAATTGACAAAAGCACAATATATGCCACAGTGAACCAATAAGGAATCAAAACAGAAGTTGCATCGAACTGAAGCTCTGACAATTTTCTCAATATTGCACACGTGTACAAAGTGAGAGGAATTGTACTGCAGTGTGATGATTGCTGTCTTGACTTTTTTGATCCCACCATTAACTTATAGGTCACCCTGAGCTCCTGAAAATAAAGGAAGCTGAAATATAATAAATACTTTTATTTTTACATAGGTACAAAGGTTGATTATGTTGTAGCCATTTTGCTGATGAAAAGAAGTTCCAAATCATCTTCACACGCAACAGATTGTTTTCTTGCTTCAGAAATTGCATCTTTCTGAAAAAGCTTTCTCTTTCTTTGACAAGCCAAATACCTTTACTAATAAGAGCAGTGTACTTGTTTAGAAAGAATTTTCAATTTACAAAATTGAATTTACAAAATATTTCAAGTAAATTATCTTAGGAAAACTCCACAAAAATGCAATTAATGACAAATAAACCAACCATAGTTTATAAAGTTGCATGAACAAAACTATGTGGTCAAATAATGTCCAGTTCAGTATGTCATGAAAATTCATAAAATGGGGCTGAGTAAACTATGTTTATGTTAACCATGGATAATTATGATTTGAAAAGACAGCTAAAGAAAGCATACCAATGAACTGACAGGATAAGGCAGTAATAGCTAACCTTTTCCACATTGTGTGCCAAAAGTGCGTATGAGTGCCTGCACCCATGGTGCAATACGTTCATGACTCCCCCCACCTCCTGCACATATGACCCCGTGAGTGCACGTGCAATTCTGCACATCTGCACGCAAAGCCCCGCATGCCTCTGCGCATCTGTACTCAAACCCCTGCATGATGCATGCCTCTGCGCATGCCTGCGCATCTCCCAAGCGTGCGTTTCCTCCCATGCATGTGCAGCATACCCGACAATCAGCTGGCTGGTGGGGGGCATGCACGGGAGCTCTTCTGGGTGACTTCTTGCATGCCAGAAGAAGTGGCTCTGTGTGCCACATCAGCACTCGAGCCATAAGTTCGCCATCACGGGGCTAAGGCATCATACTTATCTAATAAGCATCATATACCATATATGCTATGTTTGGGTTCATGCCAATACAGAGTACAACTGTATTTCAAAAGTTCTAATAACCAGATTTCTACTACAGATTTATACAAATATACCAAAAATCAGTTAAGAGAATAGCTTAAACCACTCAATAGAAGAATTAGAATTTTCAGAAAACAATTATGTATAATTTATGAACCAAGAAACATTTTTAACAATGCTGTCACACTGTGTTATAAACCTTACCTTATGGTAAAACAGTTATCAATCTTTACAAAAAAGCATATTGCTGGCATTCAACCAAGAATGAGCATACAGTACAAGCACTATGAACTCAAAGTGGTTGAAAAACTAGCAGACACTTGAGAAACAGAATCAATGTTGTGCCTCTCTCTTTTTTAAAAATCCCACTTTCACTGGCATGTCACCTCCAAATAATTTTCCGACTTCTATCTGCACTAATAAACGACTGTAAAAACATCAGCTCACTCGGCCCTTGCTTTGGAAAATCAATTGCACCATCATATGAAAGAAACTGAGGCAGACACAGGATGCAATGGGGGCACTGGAAGTTAAAACCAGCTATTGGGATCGTCTCAGCTGATGACACAAAGCAACTTCAATTCTGGGATAACAGGGAAAAGAAAAGGGACCAGTGTTATTCATGTAAAAACAAACTTGAAAGTAAATACCCTTCCAACAGAGGCCTAGGGGAGAATAGTTCTTTTCAGCAGGCATTAGTAACCTAATCACCTTGACGTCTTTTCAAAGGCCAAGCAAACTCTCGGCTTCACTGCAAAGCAAGCGTCCAGAAAAATCCCTCCCTGGCAGTAGCAGCCCCAAAGGAACACCCTAAACACAATACGAGATAAAACTCATCCGAGGCCAATCTAGATCAGGAAAGTGATGCGGCGCTCTGATTGGGAGCAGGAAAGTGGGCCTAGACAGTCCGAAGCTAGGAGATTGGGTGAAAGAAGTCTTCAGAAAGCAGAAGAACTCCAGAAAGAGAGGAAAATAAAGCACAAACGCCTCCACCGCGGACCCCACCAGCCTTTCTCTGTTTTCCAATCCGCCCCTTCGACGCCGAATTTTTACCTCAGCTAACATCATCACTGACGGTGGAAGCCTCCGGCTCTAGCTCCGCCGCATGGTGCAGCTGACCCCAGCCTCAGGCCAACGCACACCACTAAGGAAGGGGCCCCGGCAGCTCTCGGCCTCTTCAGCGATCCTTCCGTAATGCCAAACCCATTCCAAACAACGCCGCCGCCGCCGCCGCCGCCCGCTCAACAGGGGCGGCCATCTTAGCTACGTGAGACGCCGCAGCCGCCGCAGCTCTTCGTGGCGCAGCCGCCCAATGGGGCAGTAAGGCGCGGGGCAGGTCTCTCCTTTGGCTGGACTCGTTGAGTTTGGCGCGGTTTCCTTTCGCGCCGAGGCAAGCAGACGTCAGATATAAATTCGTTCGTACTGTCTGCTGCGCTTCCCAGGACGGGGCTTGTAAAGAGGATCTGGATGGAAAGAGTAGGACTAAGCCCGGATTGGTACAGACTGTAGGAGATCCGGCTTTAAAGTCGCTCTTATAGAGAACGGGATGTGTCTGCCTAATAATTCTTACTCAGTAATAAAGGGGCCGGAGCAGGGAAAGGACATTTCACAGTATTTATCATCTTAAAGAATAGAGAGTGTAATATTTAAACTATATTGGAAAGATTAGCAAAGAAGAACAAGAGAAGAGGAACTGCAACCAGCTGCAGGCAGAAACATAACTAACAAAACTAACCAGCCTGAAGCTGACAGCCCAACCCAGTCCTGCAATGGATTTAACTCCACCAAGTGGTGATGTCCTTATTTACAGTGTTCGTGTTTGGTTTTTCCTTTTTTCCCACCAACATCATCAACCTGCAGGAAAACCTCCCCATCCAAGTCATAATTAGGGGCTGAGGACAGAGAGATGGTTTATATTTGGCCATCAAGACTTGCTCTGACTTTGTACAGGTATTTTTAAATAGAAACCTTCAATAATTTGCCATTTTGGGATATGTTATGGTTTTCAGGTAGGAGCTAAATGTGGATTGGGAGTTCTTGCAGAAAGTTAAACCTCTGTTCAAAAGCAGACCATTCAGTTATGGAAACACCATGATTTAAACATCCCCAGTCTATAATACCAAATGCATCATTTCTAGGATTATGTGGCAATTGCAAAGGGCTTTCACTGCTTTAATAACCTTTACACAAGAACTACATTTGATACATTTTCTCCTCTGAAGCATCTTCTTGTCTTGTACCTGAAGTGCTGTGGAACCCTATTATTTACAATAAACTAAATTACTCTTTAAATACTTGTGCTACCAATTCATCAATACAGGTAATCCTCAATTTACAACCGTAATTGAGCCTAAAATTTCTGTTGCTAAGTGAAAAATTTGTTAAATTAATTCTCCCCATTTTACAAGTTTTCTTGCCCCAATTGTTAAATGAATCACTGCAGTGTGAAAAATTAAGCGACAGTTGTTAAGTGAAATTGGTTTCCCCATTGACTTTGCTTGTCAGAAGGTTGCAAAAGGGAATCGCATGATCGTGGGACACAACAATTGTCATATATATGAACCAAGCATCTGAATTTTGATCACATGACTGTGGAGATGCTGCAATCATAAGTGTAAAATATGGTCATGTCACTTTTTTCAGTGATTTTGGAGGACTACCTGTATGCTGATGACACTCAGTTATATGTCTCAGCTCATGGTGAGTTAAGCTATGCCGCAACCTCCCTCTCTCAGTGCTTAGAGGCTGCTAAGAGCTGTTAGGGCTGAAACTGAACCCTGACAAGACAGAATGCTCTGAGTTGGAGTTTTTTACTCTGTAGAGAATTGCTATCTCTCAGTCTTGGGTGGAGTGGCACTGTCCTAGACAGGCCTATAATCTAGGAAATATCCTGGACTCATGACTCCTGCTCGAATCATGGCCAGAAAGACCCTCATATAACTGTGGATTTTGTACCAGTTATGCCCTTTTCTGGCTCAGCAATCCATGTCATAGTCACTCATACCTAATCACCTCCTGTCTTGACTATTGCAATACGCTGTACATGGGGCTGCCCTTGAAAAGTATCCAAAAACTTCAATTGGTTCAAAATGCAGTGGTCCTCATAGCTTTGTGCAGGTTTAATGTGCATATGTATCATTTCTCCTGCAGGAGTTGTATTGGCTGACAATCTGCATCTGGGTCCAGTTCAAGGTGCTGGTTCTCACCTTTACATGGCTTGGAAGCAGATTATTTGAAGGACCGTATTTTCCCATTTACAATTACCTGACCCACAGAGCAAGAAGGCAAGGTATGCTACAGGTCCCTTCTCCTAAGGAGTCCATGTAGCAGAATTTTTAAAAAACAAACCTTTTCTGTGGTGGCTCCCTCCCTATGGATATAAGATTGGTCCCCACTTTGCACCACTCTTTCACAAGGCTCTGAAGTTTTTTTCCAGCAGGCATAGGAAATCCAGAGTAGATACAGTCAATCAAATAGCTTATTTGATTGACTGTTGTCACCTGGGCAGTAGTGGTTATTACTTTTTATTGTTTCTTATTTTAGGATTTCATCTATGTAAACCACACAGAGTTATATAAATTTTATTAAATAAATAAATATTTACTTTGTGAGGTAAATATAAATTTTATTAAATAAATAAATATTTACTTTGTGAGGTACCTCTGATAGAGCTTTTTGAAATAGAAGTTTGTTGGATATCTGCTTCAGTTTGGGAGTGAGTGCCTAAATGTGGTTTTTGGCAAATACCACATTTCCATAAATGCTGACTTCACCTTTTTAAAATGAAATAGACAGTGGAGTGTAATGGTGTACAATAGACAATTCATTCTGTAGCTTCCCCTTGCTCCAGAATCGTAGTTCTCAAAGAGTGGTCTGGGGATTTTTGAGAGTTTCAGTAGGCTTATAAAGTCAATTATTTTATATTTCTCAGTTTTTATTTCTAATATAGTACCTATTGATAGATACATCCCTTATAAATTATAGCTCTTTGGGTCTTGAGTCATTATTAGGAAGGTAAATCATAAATTAATTGAACTGAAAATAAGTGAAATGTGTTGGACGTAATTTGGGGCCCGTTGTCAGACACTAACACAGTGGGTAGCCCATGTGTTGCGAATAACCTTATTAATGCTTTTATTACGCACTCTGATGTTACTGAATGCATAAGTGTTAGTTCCACCCATTTAGAATATAAGTCCACTATTATTAAAAATGTACACCCTTTGAAGGGCCCCGCCAAGTTGATATGCACTCTTGACCAGGGGGCTCTATCCAATTGCCATTCGAAAGGGGTGGCCATGGATGGTGCGGGCCTTGACAACTGACAAGCCTGGCAGGCCCCGACTGTTTCTATGATCGCAACATCCAAACCAGGCCACCAGACATAGCTTCTAGCTATAGCTTTCATCTTGGCCTCCCCAGGATGCCCTTCATGTAGACTTTCCAAAACCCGGGGTTTGAATTTACTGGGGACCACTACCCTACATCCCCATAGCAGACAGCCCATTTGGGTAGACAAGTCATGTTGTTTGGCTTTACATGGAATGAATGTGGAGTCCAACGTCCCCTTAGGCCACCCTCTCCTCACCCAGTTCAATACTGTAGAGATTACCTCATCTTTAGAGGAAAATTAAGCAATGTCATGTGCTGTAATAAGCAACTGGTTGTCTTTTCGATCAAAATGACCGTCGTTGTTGTGGGGTCTTTGACTTTAACTGGAAGGGGGAAGTGACTCAATGCATCAGTGTTACTTAGCAGTTTGCCGGCTCGATAGGTTAAAGTATATGAATAGGCTGCTAAGAATAGGGACCAACGAGTCATACAAGGTGAAAGGATGGCAGGGGTTTGCTGGTTACCTGCTAAAAGTCCTAATAAAGGTTTGTGGTTGGTTATTACTTCAAAAAGATGTCTAAACAGGAATTCGCGAATTATATTTATAGCAGCTACAACAGCAAAGGCCTCTCTGTCTAACTGGCTATAATTTCTCTCTGTACTCGACAATGTTCATGAGAAATAAGCAATAGGTGCCCCTTGACCGTTAGGTAGTCTGTGGCTAAGGACTGCGCCAATGCCAAACACAAGAATTGGAAGCTCGCAGTCAAATTGAACTAAAACACTGTCAGAGGACAGTAATGCTTTGACAACTTTGAATGAGTTCACTTCCTTTTGGCCCCAAACCCATGGCGTTTGAGCATCTAAAAGCCTATGAAGTGGCTCAGCGACTGATGCTTTGCGCAGCAGGAAGGAACTATAAAAATTTAAGAGTCCTGCAGCTCCGTCTTGCAGGTCGGAGTTGGGGCTTCTTTAACAGCTTTAACATTTGATTCAATGGGGTGGATTCCGGTTGCATCAATGCAGTACCCTAGGAAATCCACCCGAGGAATGGCAAATTTGCATTTATTTTTCTTTAGTTTTAAACCGGCTTTTTGGAAACAGGACAGTACTTTCCTTAAATGTGTGATAAGTCCGTTGCGATTATTGGCGGAAATAAGGACGTTGTCAATATAGGGCACGATGCTGTCCATACCTTGAAGAAGGCGTTCAATGATGCTCTGAAAAATGCCTGGTGCAGTGCTTATGCCGAATTGCAGGCGTGTGCATTTAAAGGCTCCTGGTGAGTGACAATAGTTTGGGCTTCGGCTGCCTCATTGTCCATGGGAAGCTGCTGATATGCCTGAGCCATATCTAGCTTTGCAAAAATAGACCCCTTCCCTAAAGAGTGTAATAAATGTTGGATAACTGGCACTGGATATGCATTTGGGTGCAAGGCTTTATTTAAGGTGCTCCAGTAGTTGGGACACAGATGAATAGATCCATCTTTCTTTAGTGGGGTCACAATAGGGGTTTCCCACCTTGAGAAATCCCCTGCGAAATTAACTTATTTAACTCCTCATCATTTCGCAACGCGAAAGGAACTCTCCAAGGCTTGAGTTGAATAGGTGCCACTAGAGGATCCAAACTTTGTCGCGCCGAACGACCGGTCCGTTGTTCCGTCAGCGTCCTTCCGCTGCCTATGGAATTCCCCGCAGGGAAGAAGTTTAGCGGGACCCTCGCAAGGGTGAATACCAATAACAGACACCAGACATCCGATTGTTTCAAATGAGGAAGCACATCGCGCCCGGGGCAGATGGAATGGTCCAGGCAGCCCCGATTGTTTTGCACAAACCTCTTTTATTATTTTCTTGCAAGCGGGCGGGGGAGCACACAGGAGGTAGCAGAATTTTACCTTATATGGGAGAAATCATAAACAAAGAACAAAGAACAAAGTATGTGATAGTTTGCAAGCTTGCAAGTATGCTTATCATACTGAGCTAACGTGTCCTGGGACAGAGAATACCAACAGTCATTGTTTCGCGATCGTATTGAAACATTTTGCAGTTGGCTAAAACAAGGTCATCAGATATGTGCAAACATCCCTGTATCCGTGTTTGACAATGTCTGCCTAATGGTGGAATAGCTACAATTCCTCCTTTTTTATTATTTTTGTGATGCCGTCTCCAGGTAAAGTCCTTTTTCCTCTGAAATGGATTCAAAGGGTGGCAACAAACCCTTCAGTTTGCTGAGACCCTGTGGCGCCAGTTCGTACGAGGAGGAACACTCACCTTCTGATTCTTCATCACTCATATCCAATAAGGCTCCTTTGGGAGCATAGGAGGCATTTATATCTATTTCATTCTCTGACTCTTGGTCAGAAGACCATTCCAGCAGAGGCTGTTTAACAGAATCTTTGGATACAATAACAGATGTGAGAAAACTGACCATTTTTTGAGTATTATTGATTTCACTATCAAGTGCTTGTAAGCGACCTTTTAAGAATTTTAGCAATCGTCCCATAACACATGGACCTATTAAACAGTCAAGGCATAGCAATATCAGAGGACCGGCTACAGCAGACAACAAGGTAGTTAACCATGGAGAAAAATTGAACATGCCTTGATACCATGCTTGATTCTGCTGTCGCTCATTTTCTCTATCCTTCAATCGTTTGCGTAATTTAGCCATTGAATCTTTAACAATACCTGAGTGATCCGCATAAAAACAGCATTCTTCTTTTAAGGCTACACATAATCCCCCTTTGTTTAAAAATAGCAGATCAAGACCTCTTCTATTCTGCAGAGCGACCTCAGCCAGAGAAGTGAGCGAGGCCTGGAGTGCAGAAATCGAGGTCTCAATACGTTGAAGATCCTCATCTATTTGTAAGCTGAGTGCTGCTACTTGTTGATGACCAACAGCCAGAGCTGTGACCCCAGTTGCTGTGCCGGCAGCACCAAGGCCCAACAACACAGACAATGTGAGAGCTGTGACAATTTCTCTTTTTTGATGAAGTGGAAATTTTGGGGGTTCTAACACATTAACAAGTTCCGGCCCTGGGTAATAAGTTATCTTGGGGAGCAATTTTACTTGTATGCAAAAGGATTTTTGAGCAATGAGAACGTCCCCATGAACACAAGCTGTGGCTCCCGTGGAGCATGCCCAAACAGAATTGTTTCCCGGAATGAAATACTGACCCTGGAGGCGAGCAGTTATGTCGCCTCCAGAAGAGGTATATAATGGGCTATATCCACCATGCCCGGTAAAGGATGTGATGGCTAGCCGTTCTTTGGTCAAATAGACTTGGCAATGATAACCTGATGAAACATTATGACAATACTTGGAATAATTAGCAGGGATATTTCCCAAACAGCATCCCTGACCTATTATGTCAGTAACCGTGATGGAAGAAGTATTCCATCGGCATTCGTTATCTGAGGTGGAATTACGAATGGGTTCATCTGAGGCTACTGCATCATAAAAGGATGGCAGGTCAGATAGGCAGAGCCAGCATTGGTCCGTTTTGGAGGAGTCATTAAGGGTGGCTTTTAATAATGCAAAAGAAGAATTAACCAATTGAATTAATGGATTGGCCTGAGTGTCAGATTTTTGTAAAAAGGCAGACTTCAAATTTTGATTTGGACCTATGTCATACGTGGGCAAAGACATTGTTAAATGAATAGTGAAAATGTTACCTTCATCCCTATGACCATCCCATTGGCGTCCCCCCCATATAAACCCTGACATCCATTGTTGTTGAGTTAATGTCTTCCCTTTTTCAGTAAAGGTAATGGTGAGCGGGTTCAGTCTCTGGCCACAACATGGCCACGAAGAGCAGTGAAGCTGTCCACGAGTGCGGGTAATGTGGATATAATCTCCTTTGGTAGGGGGTGTCCACCGAATGTGGCCAGTGGACACACAGTTCCATTTTTTACAATACCTATCAACTGGACCACCACAAGCAGAGCGGGATTCGCCGGTACTGTGAGCAGGACAAAAGTACAAAGGAAAGTTATCAGCAGGAGCTGGAGAGCAAGAACCCTGTTTATCCCATTTATCAGCTTGCAGTTTTTTGTCAGCAAATTTCTCGACCCCAGTACCCATTTCAGCAAAGTCCATGGATAATGGGGGAAACCATGGCCACCGAGTGTAGTTGGTGGTGCTATTAAGAACTTGTCCTTGAAAGTCCAGGATAGTCCAGGTATAGGTATGTGGCTGATGTTCATTCGTGGAGACTGCTCGAGGGAGTCGACGGACACGATGAGTGATGTGTGGAGCGTGCTGTTGATACAAAGTGAGAGTCAATCGGGAGGAAGTGGCAAATCCATTGACCATTTTTGTAATTTCACACTGGTACTGTCCATAGTCAGCCAATCGCACATGGTGAAGGGCCAGGGTTGTAGCACGGAAATGATAAGTGATGGAATATTGGGTGTCATCTGTCAACAGAGTATCATTTCGAAACCACCTCCAAATAGTTCCCTTCTTTTTTACCGGAGAGCGTTGGACACATTCCATGGCGTTGGAAATGGAGCTGAGACCCGGAACCGCAGGGTATCTGAGGCGATGCGTCCGGATGAGTGTGGTTGTTTTATAAGAAGTGCCATTGAGGATGAAGCGGTGTCTGCGGTCCGAGGGTGGCTTATAACGGCCTGGCCAATAAGATGGAAGAGTGGATCTCCAAAGGCAGGCAGCGGAGTCGCAGGGTGGAATGCAGCAGTGAAGGTGTCTCTCCATGCGTTCCGAAAGAGGAGAGACGTTGGAGTCAAGCAGCTGTAGCCAGGATAGAAACGGTGGGGATAGGGGAGGAAAAGCAGAAGAGGGGGTAGACAGTAAGAGAACAGTATGATTAAGGTAAATATGATTAGAAGAAAAGCCTAAACAAGAATAGGAGCCAATTGTTCGCGAAGTTACCTGTATAGTCAGAGAAATGAAGCAAGGGAAATAATAATATGAGAGAGTGATTTCTGAAGCAGGCAGAAGAGGGCGGCCATTATGCTGAAAGGCATAATTGCAGGCAGGAAAAGAATTGTCTTCATAAGCAAAGGTTACTGTGCTGTGAAGAGGGGCTAGGATAACCCCCGGAGATGCATTAAAGAGTGAAAAGACTGGAAATATCATTGTCAGCAAGAGGGTGAGAGATAGAGGAGATGAGGCCACTGGGTGGCCCATGGTAAGGGCGGACACAACGGGCAGGAACCCAAAGCACTTTGTCAGGAAGTTGTACTGCAGCGTATCCTTTTCCCCACGTGATGAGCTGCGCAGGGCCTTTCCACGCAGGATCCGGAAGTTGCCTGAAATAGACAAGAGGGCGAGAGGAGGGGGGCACTGGCTTGGTAAAATGGCGAGAAGCAGCCGTAGAAGAGGGAGAGCCAGTGAGGTTAAGAAAGTTAAGAGCATAGAGTGTAATGTTCAAAATGTTTTGTAACGCCGGGAGGTTCGGGGGGCCTAAACCCTTTTTTCCTGTTTGCCGATCAAGGGCGTTTTTCAGAGTTTGGTTTGCCCTTTCCACAATAGCCTGACCCTGGCTATTGAATGGTATACCGAATTTATGAATGATGGCCCACTTATGACAAAACTCAGCAAAGGGAGAGCTGACATAAGCAGGACCATTATCTGTTTTGAGAATTTTTGGACATCCCAACGTTACGAATGTTCGAATACAGTGATTAATAACATTTTTAGTTGCCTCTCCTCTTTGCAATGTTGCCATAATAAACCCTGAATAAGTGTCTACGGACACATGAATGTATTTCCAGGGAGCAAAGGGAGGATAATGAGTGACGTCCATCTGCCATGTGTCACAAGCTTGGATACCCCTGGGATTAACACCCTCAGGGATACCTCTAGCCTGGAGACTACATGTGGGACATTGTTGGATTATTGCTGTGGCTTCCTGGTACGTAATCCCGAATTGCTGTACCAGGGCCTTCTTATTTTGATGGAAATAGTCATGACTCTCCCCAGCCGAAAGTGGTTGAGGAAAAGGGGAGGAGGTCATGATTTTGCAGGCCTCATCGGCCATATGATTGCCTTCTGATAAAAATCTGGGCAAGTGTTGATGACTTCTAATGTGAGCCACAAATAAGGGCTTACTTCTTTCCTTCAGTAGAGCTTGAAGCTGTAAAAAGAGTGTCATGAGAGGGGGAGGGGTAACAGGGGAAATATAGGCATCAAACATGCAAACAGCCATTTGAGTGACATACATACTATCAGATATGACATTTAAAGGTTGCTGTGGAAAAAGAGACAAGGCCAATGAGAAAGCAGCCAACTCAGCCTGTTGTGCTGATCTCTGCGGGGCAGTTAAGCGTTTGTTCCATTGAGCATCTATGTACCACACACAGGCCCCAATAGTCTTAGAGCCATCAGTGAACACAGTAAGGGCTTCTTTCAAGGGCTGCTGAACAAAAGGTGACTTCAGAACAAAAGGGACTGTTCGCAAAACTTGCAGCCGAGTATCAGGGGGAAGATGGCATGACACTTGACCACACCAATCTTCCAATGCATCCTGCAATACCATGGAGGTTTGCAGGAGAGGTTCCCATTGAGCAATCTTAAAAGGGATATATAGTGTAAAAACATCCATTCCCATCAAGGCTTTGGTTCGTTTTTGCCCCTTCTCTATAAGGGAAGCCATCTGAGCTGTTCTAGTGGTTATAGATGTCTTGGGAGTGTGTGGTAGGTGTAACCATTCCAAAATATGGAGGCGTTTTTCATCCGAAATTTGGATCACTATAGCAGTTAATAGCTGTTGGGTAGAGAGAATGGCAAGGGAAGGTGGTCTATCAGTGAGGGCACGGTCCACCCATCTAGTGGCCAGGGCTATATTTACCTGGTGCAAAGCGTGTAAGTGTTGTTCTGAAAGATAAATTTTGTCTGCTGGATGTTTTAATCCTACTAATGCCTGAAACAGGGGTGACAGCATATGTGTGGTCAATGCAAGATAAGGTCTAGCCCAATTGATGACCCCTAGGCATTGTTGCAGCTGAACCAAGGTGGTTGGTTGAGGAAGTGTAAGCGAGGGAATAGATGGAGAAGCCGTGGAGGCTAATACCTTGTGACCTAAATACTGCATTGGGTAATGAGACTGGATTTTTTCAGGTGCTATGTGTAACCCTGCTTTTGCTAATGTGGTCAAAAGGACTGGAAAGGTTTTCTGAACTGTTCCTTTTGGTCCATCTGCAGCAATCAAGATGTCATCCATATAATGATAAACAAGAAAAGTGGGAAACTGAGACCTATAAGGCTGTAACGCCTCGTTAACAAAAAATTGACACATAGTTGGTGAATTTAACATGCCTTGCGGAAGGACCTTCCACTGGTACCGAGCCGTAGGCTTTGAGTTGTTGAGCTCGGGTACTGTAAAGGCAAAAATGATCCTGTCCTTTTGTGCTAAAGGTATGGAGAAAAAACAGTCCTTCAAATCTATAACGATAAGATCATATCCGACAGGAATTAAGTTAGGATTAGGCAAGCCACACTGCAGAGGTCCCATGGGCTGCAAGATAATATTGACAGTCCTGAAATCCTGCAGGAGGCGCCATTTGCCTGATTTCTTTTTGATGACAAAAACAGGAGTGTTGTAAGGACTTGTAGATGGCTCAATATGCCCCTCCGTAAGCTGTTGCTGAACAAGAAGGTGCAATGCTTCTAACTTTTCTTTGGTAAGAGGCCATTGATCAGTCCATACAGGCAAAGATGTTTTCAATGTGAGAGCTAATGGTGCAATAGACATATTGAAAGAAAGCAAAGATTTTACACAGAGGTGTTAGGGTAGCTGGATATAGGCATGAAACTGAGAAAGCAAATCACGTCCCCACAGATTGCAGTGCAGGGGAAGAACATAAGGCTTAAGGTATGCTGTTATAGTTGAATGTGGAGTAGAAGCAGAGAGCCAATTAGAGCAGACCTTAGCGGCTTGAGCTCCGCCTACGCCTTGCACTGAGGCAGCCTCGGTAAGAGACCAAGTAGGTGGCCACTCAGCAGAGCAGATGACAGAAACGTCAGCACCGGTGTCAATCAGGCCATCAAAAGTGTGACCATTCAAGGTAACAGACAGGGTAGGTTTAGAAGCGTGCACAGGTTGCTGTAATGCAAACAGGGAAGGCGGATCAGTAAGTGGCATTAAGATAAGCGTAGCGACCACAGTCCCCTTTTTTAAGGAAAAACAGCGATCTCCTATTGCAGCGAGAGCCAGGTTATTGAGAGCAGAGGAGTCATATAGATAAGGAGCAGCGACAATACCTTCTATGGTAAGAGTGGAATTGGGAATGAGCAGAATAGGCAACGAGGGAGGCAAGGGTGTTAAAAGAGTTGCAGTTAAAGGAAGCGTTACAACAGCACCAGGGTCATCATACACAAGGTCTTCAGATAACACTACCGGGAAAGTGGTAGTGGGGAGGTCAGCCTTGGTAGCGGGGCTAGCTGAAAGCCCCATAGTTAGTTTCCCGAAGGCAGAGGAGAAGGGGGGTTGCTACGACACTGCGAAGCCCAGTGAAAGCCTTTACGACAGCGAGGACAGATAGTTTTTGGTTTTGCTTTAGAATCAGGAGGCGGAGGGCCCCTAGCTTGGCCGCGGGGTGCCCCTCCTCCTCCCGGCATCCGACACTGATTTTTAAAATGTCCAGGCTTGCCACAATTGAAACAGTTGCCATTACGAGTTATAGCGAAAGCGTCAGGAGAAGAAGCAGAAGTAGGGAAAGAAGAAGAAATAGCCGCTGCGAGCGCATCCATTTTATGGGAGGTTGTGCCAACAATTCTACAAAGCTGGAGAAACTCAGCCAAAGTAACCCCTGGTTTGTTAGCGACAGGTTGCAAAAAATTTTGACAGTCATGATTAGCATTAGAAAAAGCCAATTTCATGAGTAATTCCTGTTTAGCAGTAGCGTTATCAATCTGACGATCCAATGCAGTTTGTAAGCGACTGATGAAAGAGGCATAGGATTCATCAGAATTCTGCACTACTTTTAAAAAGGCTTGGGTGGATTGTGAGTCTGTATCATCCACTCGTTTCAAGGCATTCATTGCACACATATGAATGATGGCGAAAGCACGGCGGGGACAATTCTGTTGTTGAGCTAAAGTGGCAAATTGTCCTGTCCCTTTAAGATGGCCTTCCGTGACTGCTGCCGGCAGACCTCGCCGTATTTCTCCATCAACAAATTTTTCATATTCAGACTGCCACACAACATATTGTGCTGGGGTCATAAGCATAGAGAACAACATCTTCCAATCATAGAGCAACATGACAGTATTACCAGAAACCAAGGAATCAAGTATGCCTCTAGTGTAAGGTGAGTGCAGTCCATAATTAGTTGCCGCATCTTTTATGTTTTTCAAGACCTTAAATTCAATGTTAGTATGTACAGGGTTGCCGCCACCTCCCGGGGGAAGGGCAAGAGGGAAGGCAGAAAGAGTTTCAGAATCATCTAACGGTAGAGGGGAGGAAAGGAGATTGCTAATAAGACCTCCTCGAGGAATTAGTGGAGAGGAAGAAGGAGTAGGGGCAGAAGGGGGAGGATTAGAATTTCCGCAGGATTGGTGTAAGGTGGTGGAAGAGAGGGAGTTTCCACCTGTGTCACAGGAGGATCTCCAGATTTAGCAGGGTTGGTAGAAGAAGAAGAAGAAGAGAGAGGGGGAATATCAGAGGTAAGAGGTGCAGCATTCTCTTTCGGAGGATAGAGTGTGTTTAATGCTGCCATGACAGCCCGCCAAGATGTTAATATTTCGGGCGGGGCTCGGGGAATATCGTGTAGGTACTTCCCCAATTTCTGCCATGAAGAGTGTCGGAGCGTTCCCTTCTCAGGATAAGATGGACAATGTGCCTCTATATATGCCAATAGGTTAGTCAATGATTTTTTTGAAAGAGGATATATAGTGGTGCCATTTATTTTTTGAAATGAATTAGCCTTCTTCACTATAGTATAAAGTTCGTCCCTATGACCTGACGAAACTTTGGAAAGTGAGGAGCCCATTACTTACGATTGTACGATGCCTTTGCCAGGTGCGCAAGAACGTGAGTGAAGGAGATGCACCTCTAGACAGAGATCACACCTTGAGACAGCGAAAGGCAGACGGATCCCGGACGAGCCCCCAGTTGTCGCGCCAAACGACCGGTCCGTTGTTCCGTCAGCGTCCTTCCGCTGCCTATGGAATTCCCTGCAGGGAAGAAGTTTAGCGGGACCCTCGCAAGGGTGAATACCAATAACAGACACCAGACATCCGATTGTTTCAACTGTGGAAGCACATCGCGCCCGGGGCAGATGGAATGGTCCAGGCAGCCCCGATTGCTTTGCACAAACCTCTTTTATTATTTTCTTGCAAGCGGGCGGGGGAGCACACAGGAGGTAGCAGAATTTTACCTTATATGGGAGAAATCATAAACAAAGAACAAAGAACAAAGTATGTGATAGTTTGCAAGCTTGCAAGTATGCTTATCATACTGAGCTAACGTGGGGTGCTTATGTATTTGCCCATTTTTTTGTTAAATACATCAGTTTAATAAATTGTCTATGTCTTGGCTATGTATTGAATGGACCAGTTACTTGCAGGCCCAGTGCAGAGAACCAATCTAATCCCAGAAGGCTGGGCAGGGTGCCTTCCACGATTATAAGGGCGAGGCAACCCATAAAGTCCTTGAACTTAATAGAAAACCTGCCAGACCCTATGACAGGAATGGAGTTACCTTGATAGTCCTTGAGCGATATTTGGCAGGGTTTCAGTTGTTTTTTTAGTAATGGCAGAAATCAATTGTTTTAAGGTGCTCCAGGATACAGTAGAGAGGGACAATCCTGTGTCTACTTCCATGTGACATGGTTTTTTTCTGTTGACTTTTGAGTCTATGTATGTGTTCTTCATCAGTTAAGGTACACTCGGAGAAAACGTCCTCAGAATGGATGGATGCTTTAGCAAAAGCAGGGTTGACAGTATGACAGGTAGAACTTTGAATCTTGGCAGCTGAGAGCGTGGATTGCTCAGTAGCTTGTGATTCTTCAATGGCTAATTTTAACATGAGATCGAATCTAGCCAGGAGACAACGCTGCAATAGTAGATCACGTATGCCATAAACTAACTGATCAAGTAACATATCATCAAGGTCTCTGAATCCACAATGTAAAGCAGCAGTTCCAAGGGCATCCATGTAAGAACTAATGGTCTCTCCTTCAGCTTGGGCTCTCCTTCTGAAAGCCAGCCGTCTTGCTATTCGCGATGGTTTTGGAGAGAAATGGTTGCTCAAGACTTCTTGTAGGTTCTCCCAAGACACAGCCCTTACAGTTTGAAGAGCTAACAAGGCAGTTATGGTATCGAAAACCGTTGCACCGCAAAAACTCAGAAAAAAAGCTTTCTTCCTCTGACTGGGAATTTCTGACAAGTCAGCAGCGTCGAGAAAACAATCAAATCGGTTAATATATGACTCCCAAGTTTCAGTAGTTGGATGGAAACAGGGGAAAAACGGCGTGAACATCATCGTTCAGTGTTTGTGAGGAGAAAAATTTTTCTTCAAGCAACCACGTCTCTGTAGGTGGGACTACGCTTTAAAGTGATCCCACCTTCATTGCCAGTATTAAATTGGTGGTGCCAGTAATTGTAGGCAAATCCTTTTAACAGTTAATAACATTTATTGAACATAACTGGTTACCTGCGGCTGCCACAAGTTAATTCATTCATGCATAGTGGTGGGCAACAGCTGACACCTTCTGACAGCCCCTTTTATACTGCAGCTGTCAGACCAGCCAGCCAATGAACAACAGCTTCAACTCCCACCTGAATTGCGGACAGGAAAAGGACTACGTTAGTACGAAACAATCTCCTAAATCTCCTAAAACTGTTGGAGCCAATCTTCTTTCTTTCTTCCATATCCTCCTCTTCAAAGCAGTTCCTCTGCTTTTTCATGCCAGGCTTAGTGTGGTAAGTTCAGAGTGGGTTTTGTAGATAACAGCTTACCTTTAGGACTAATTCATTTGCTCAGTTTCAGAGCATACATTACACAATTTCCAAAGCATGATTCAGACTATTCAGCAGTTTTCCTAGCTGTTGCTTCATTACTTCTATTGCTGTCACAACCTTTATGGAGTCCAATGGCCTTTTAAGTTTGACAAGCAAAAAAAAAAGTAAATATTTCTTACAAATATTTTCCCTCTTCCACTTTGTGGTTCAATATTTAACATACAAATTATGTACTGTGTTCAGGCAGTTTGCAAAAAGTGTGTTTTTTATTATTGGAAGACAACTCTTTAATTTGAAGATGGTGATAAATTCTTGGTAATAAAATGGCAAATAGAAAAGGCTCACTTTTACTTGCCATTTAGAAAGGGTTAGAAAGAATGAGGAGGTTAACCTTTGCTTCTATTCTCCTTTTATTGACTTGGTCTTCATAAAAAGTAGCTTTGGAATTGAAGCCCTATGTGTTAAAATAAAGTTATTTCTGTTTAAGTACAAGTATGCAAAAAGTTTCAAGATTAATCCAAGATGTTTAATGGCTTTAAATATCTGGGTGTTATACTAAATCAGAGGTCTTCAAACTTGGCAATTTTAAGACTTGTGGACTTCAACTCCCAGAATTCTCCAGCCAGCATAGCTGGGAGTTGAAGTCCACAAGTCTTAAAGTTGCCAAGTTTGGGGACCCCTGGTTTAAGTAGAAAAAGGTTCCAGCTGAAAATATACAATGAATAGCTAGAGATACATGGTAGCTTGATTGCTTGCTTGCTTTGTCTTAAAAGGAATAAGAAAGAGGGAGGGATGGGAGAAAAAAAGAGAGGAAGGGAAGGGAGAAATTGGGAAGGGAGAAAGAGGGAAGGGAAAGGAATGTGAATGAGATATGGATGGATGGATAGAGGGAGGGAGGGAAAGAAAAAGGAGAGGAAAGAAGGACCACAAACCCTGGCACTAAACACAGCTTCAGAGGATGCTTTAAAAACAGCGCAGCAATCCAGGGCTGAAAGGGACCTCAGAGGTCATCTAGTCCAACCCCACACCAAAAGCATTGATAAAGTGAGTTTCTATCTTTTGACCCACCCAGTCATGTGACTACCAAGCCACGTCCAGCCAGCAAGCCACGCCCAGCCAATCACATGATGAGCAAACCACACCCATAAATTAGGACACGTCCACAGAACCGGTTGTTAAGAAATATGAATCCCACCCCTGTACAGTTCTACATTTAGACAAAAAAAACCCCAAATGTACAGGTATAGAATAGGTGGTACCTTGCTGAATAGTAATAAATGGGAGAAGAATCCTAGTGGATTGTTAAATATGAGCCAGAAGTATGCTGCAGTTGACAAAAAAAGCCAAAAGAGTACAAGATTGCATTAACAGAAGGATAGAATTAAGATCATGTGAAGTGTTAATACCATTTTATAATGCCTTGGTAAGACCACACTTGGAATATTGCATCCAGTTTTTGTTGCTACAATACAAAAAAGATGTTGAGATTCTAGAAAAAGTGCAGGGAAGAGCAACAAAGATGGTTAGGGTTTTGGAGTCTAAAACATAAGAAGAGTGGTGCAGAAATATGTTACATCTAGTTTAATGAAAAGGAGAACTACAGGTGACATGATAGCATGACATGATAGCAATGTTCTAATATCTAATATCTAAGAGAGGGGAGGTTGTCAACTTATCTAAAGTACCTGAATGCAAAACAAGAACTGAATTGAATTGATTTGTTGTCATTGTATGTATACACACAGTACACATACAACAAAAATCCTGTAACACCCAAAGATCAAACCCAATAAGCATACACACATGACAATCCACCAAAATTCCCCGCCCCCTAAAAACACATAAGCATCCACACAACAGACCAAGTAATACTGTCCAACAGCTCACTGATGGTGGTCCTTAAGTTAATTGTTAAGTACAATTATAGCTCTGGGATAAAAACCGTTCAGAAAATGTGTGGTCCGAGTTTTAATTGTTCTGTATCTTCTGCCAGAAAGTAACAGTTCACAAAGATTGTAAGCAGGATGGGAAGCAGAGGTGGTATTCAGCAGGTTCTTACCAGTTCTGGAGAACCGATAGTGGAAATTTTGAGTAGTTCAGAGAACCAGCAAATACCATCTCTGATTGGAGATTTTACAGTATCCTTCCCCTGCCATGCTCACCAAGCCATGCCCATAGAACTGGTAGTAAAAAAATTGAATCCCACCACTGATGGGAAGAGTCTCTGAGGATGTTGTGCAACTTTCTCAAACAGTGATATGTGAAGATATCGTCCAGAGCTGGTAGCTGGAGCCCAATGATATTCTTGGCACTTTTAATGACCGTCTGTAGAGCTTGTTTGTCTGCTACAGAGCTACTCCCATACCATATGGTATGGGAAGTAATGCATGAAAACTAATCAAGGAGACTAAAATAACAGGAACAATTAGAATAATTAATCAGTGCTTCCAGAAGTTCACTTGTCTTCACATAAGAAAGTGGAGAAGAGATTGGGCAACCATTTGTCTGAAATGGTATAGTGTCTGAGTTTGAGCCTGGGGTTGGACTAGAATAGGGGTGTCAAACTCGATTTCATTAAGTGGGTGTGGCCAGGGTAGGTGTGGATGGGGTGGGCATGGCCCGCTTGACATCATTCATGTTGGGGACACCTGTGATGGCCAAGAATTAAGGCAGATGCTCAGTGCTAAGGCAGAACTTCCCTCACTCTCATTATAATCTTCCTTCCTTCCTTCCTTCCTTCCTTCCTTCCTTCCTTCCTTCCTTCCTTCTTTTCTTTTCTTCTTTTTCCTTCCCTCTTCATTCTTCTTCTTCCTTCCCCTCTTTACTTATTTTCCCTTCCTTACTCTCTTCCCATTTTTCCTTCTATTTCGTTGTCCTTCTTCTTTCCCTTTCTCCTTTCCTGTCCCTTCTTGCATGCACAAATGAAAAAGGGGAAACATTTCTTCTTTTGTTTTGTTCATTTTGATAGCCCTCTCCTAGCAAAAACGGAGCCTGGGGGGCCACGCACATCACCCCAGGCCCCGTTTTTGGCTGCAATGGTCTCCAGCAGCCTTCTGCCAGTGTAAATGGAGCTCAGGCTCCGTTTTTGCTATTAGAAGACTACAGAAGGCTGTCGCATCCCTCTTGAACTCCGTTTTCACTGACAGAGAACTGCAGGTCAGCCTGTTTCCAGGGCGGCCCTGCGGGCCAGATCTAAGCACCCTGCGGGCCACATCTGGCCTGCAGGCCTTGAGTTTGATACCCCTGGACTAAAGATCTTTCCAACTCTATTATTCTGTAATTCTATTAAGGTAAGGAGTTCCTTAGACCAAGATGTTTGAGAACTGTTGCTGTACAGCAGCACCTTGCAAAACCTTCATCACTTCTTTCAGCAGAGTTCTCTGCAACATGCTTGACTGTTTCAACTGTGGATATAGCAAAGTGTCCCAAGAGCATGGAGTTTTGTTCTGCATGAAATGACAGATGGATTAGAACCATATACAAAATAACTATAGATATAGAAAACGCTTTACCATAGAGACTTATATTCATCAACTAGTGAGAAACGGTAGGTTATCTTTTGCACCCTCACACCCATACACGTTAGCTCTATGAAATTCCCCCCCACACGCATATGAAGTCCTTAAAGTACCTTTGTAAAAGAAAAAAAAAACATTCACAGCAAGCTAAAGCGATCCTGAGTGGAGACAAAACTAAGAGTTAGTTAGGAACTTGTGGCTTGGTAAATCAAATTGTTGACCATATCTGAAAGATGGTATGGCTAGCAACTGACCCAGTAGTAAGGTGTAAACAATAAATAGGTCACATGAATGGGTTTATCTAAAATATTAAAATGTCAAGCTGTACTTTCCATTGTGTCTCCTTGTTCTTTGTTGTGTCTGCTTTTCTCTACCTTGTAGCGTAGTGTATGAACAATAAATAGGCTGTGGTTCTTCTGTTATTCATAACTGCTAAGTTATGAATAACAGAAGCTTTGCTGAGTGTCCAACATATTTTGTAATGTTGTTTGTTCTCAAACAAGCCCAGAGTCACCTTTTAGGGGAGATAGGTATTAAAAATATCAATCAATTAAAAATATATCTGTTCATACAGGTAGTCCTTAGTTGATACAGCTGGCAAAAGAGCCAATGCAGTTCTGGGCCACATCAACAGAGGGATAGTATTAAGATCACACAAGGTATAATTGCTGCTTTACACTGCACTCATGAGACCACACCTAGAATACTGCATCCATTTCTGGTCACCATAATACAAAAAAGATGTTTAGGAAACTGGAGAATAAAACATACAAAGAAAGTTGCATGAACTGGGAATGTCTAGTTTAATGAGAGAAGGACAAAAAGTGGTATGATAGCAGTCTTTCAGTATCTAAGGGGGTGTCACAGAGAGAGTCAACCTCTTTTCTAAATCTTCTAAATGCAGAAAAGAAATGATGGAAACTTGTCAAAGAGAGATCCAACATAGAACTAAAGAGACATTTCCTTACAGTGAGAATAATTAGTAGAATGACTTGCATTCAGAAGTTATGTGTTTTTAAGAAGAGATTGGACAGCCATTTGTCTGGAATGGTACAGGGTTTTCTGCTTGTGCAGGGGGTTGGTCTAGAAGACCTCTAAGGTTCCTTCCAACTCTGTTATTCTGTTATAATGTTAATGGCTGCTCATTCAACAACAATAGCACTGAATGGTGGTTAGGATTATTACAGTACCCCTGCCCTCAGTTTGAGTGCCTGGCAATTAGTTCATACTTAGCGGGATCATATGATCATAATTTGTGACCTTGAGCCAGCAGAGAAGATTGCAAACTGTTCAGATAAGTCTTTGGTATATCTTCCCCCTAGCCTTTCTGCTGTCACTGTGTCTCACAGCCCACCTGAACACTCTTTCCAAGCCTTGCTGAACTCACACTATGCCTTCCTCATCATCCATGCATCTTCCCCAAGCCCCACTGCACTTGTGCCATGTCTTTTATTGCTACATGAACCTTGGCATCATCTCCTGCCTGGCAGCAATAACCTCAAGTTCCTCATTCTCACACTGTACATCCCTCATTGCACATGCACTCTTACAACTCTCCCTGAGCCTTGCAGTCACACCTCAGCTCCCTGGACTCTTGGTTATTTTGTTCCACCTGAAAGTAGTTGCCCTAATCCTATATGAGCTATCTGGGAGTTGGCAGCTTCCTCTCCCCACTCATTCCTGATCCTGCCTTTCTGCCACCAAGATGGCGGCACGTTCACAGGCAGCGGTCCCGAGCTCCCGGGGTGTGTAGTATTTGGAATGATGTGTGTATCGATGTGTGTGCACAGTGTAGAGCGAGGAGCAAAATTTGCCTACACACGTATAGAGCTGCTAAACATAGGGCTCGCAAGTCAATCCGGGATTACCAGTGATTTTCAGCAGTCCCAGAACATACCGAACTGCATAGCGAGGCTTCCAGGATCTCCATGGATTGTTGTTGAGTTGGGGAGGTGCCAATGAAAGCAAAAGCAAAAGGAACTGAAACAAAAGTGCTGCTGTAGAGCTGGTCTGTTGGCTCAGCTCTGAAAGCAGCATCATAGACTAGTGCTGCCAAGTGTCTTTTTGAGCAACACCAGATCCCTTTTCCACAAAATTGATGAATTACAGCTGCAGATGGCAGCAAGCAGGCTTCTCTGCGAAAGCTGTGTGATGATTGTAACAGAGATCTGGCTACACCCAGCTATACCCGATGTGGCAGTGGAGTTGACAAGCTGAGTCATTTATTGATCTGATAGAAATGGCAACTCCGATAAAAGCAAGGAAGGAGGACCCTATCTATATACACAGTGACTGGTGTGTTAATAGCAGAATAGTTTATACGTATTGCTCCCCAGATGTGGAACTGATGACTGTCACATGTAGGCCATTTTATCTGCGTAGAGAAATCACTCTGATAATTATTATAGCTGTTTATATTCCACCTGATGCCAATGTCAGCGCAGCGCTTTCTAAGCTATATGACGTCATCTTCAGGCAGCAGCAAACTCACCCAGAGGGGGGTACTCTTGTCGTGACTGGGGACTTCAACCAAGTCTGTTTAAAGACAGTTCTCCCTCAGATTGTGCAGTACGTGCAATTTTCCACCAGAGGGAAGAACCCTTTAGACCGTGTTACTCTAACCTGAAATAGGCATATAGAGTAATCCCCCTCCCTCACCTGGGTACATCCGACCATCTTTCACTTCTGTTATGCCCGAAGTATGTCCCTCTCAGGAAAAGAACTCAGCTAGTCATGAAAATGGTTAAAATCTGGCCAGAGGGTACTCTCAGTCAGCTGCAGGACTGTTTTGCAACCACTGAGTGTATTTGAACATCAAGACCTGCATGAATACACTGATGCCATACTTTCTTACATCAAAGTGTGCACTGACAGTGTAACAATGGACAAGTGCATCAGAGTCTATGGGAATTGTAAACCCTGGATGACTGCCGAGGTACAGACACTTCTGAGAGCCCAGGATTCTGCCTTTAAAGCAGGGGACAGGGATATATATATAGAGTCCAGGGCAAACTTTAGAAGAGGCATTAAGATGGCAAAACAACAATACAAATATAAGGTGGAGAACCATCTAGCAGATAACAACCTGAAGCAAGTGTGGCAGGGACTGCAGCACCTAACTAATTATAAGGGCAACACAAGAAATACGGTCAATGCTGATGCCTTGTTGGTGGAGGAGTTGAACATCTTTGCCCGCTAAGAGGTGAAAAGACCAGATTCTGTAGCCTCTGTCTGCCAGCCTTCTGATTCCCAGCCACTCACCCTATACGAATATCAAGTGAGAACTGCACTGAAGTCTGTGAATCCCAGTAAATCTGCAAGTCCAGATGGGATGCTGGGATAGTGGTAAAGATTTGTGCCGATCAATTATCAGGGGTCCCGACAAAGGTAACGTCTCCCTGCAAATGGCCTGTATTCCATCATGTTTGAAAACTGCCACTATTGTCCCAGTCCCCAAGAAAACAATTAACTGTCTAAATGACTACAGACCTATCGCGTTAATGTCAGTAGACTGACCACAAACAGTGAGGGCTGGGTCTGTCACATCCACCTTCCTGAACCTTAGTACTGGCTCCCCACAGGGCTGTGTGCTCAATCCCTACCTGTACTCACTGTACACACTTGATTGTATATTGTCTGACCCATCCACTGTGATCATTAAGTTCGCAGATGATACTACCGTATTGGGTCTCATTACAGGTGGAGACAAAACAGCGTACAGGGGGAAGGTAGCTCAGCCAATCTCATTGTACACATGTTGTACGCTGACAATAAAGGTAATAATAACTTCCTCCTTGCTTCCCCACGGATTTTCATTTTGGGGAACCAGCAGGATGTTGCGAGCAGATTTTTGCTTAACAGCCCACATTCTTACTTAATAATGGCAACAGGTACTGCAGGGATTGCCATCACTAATCAATGTAGCCATGTGATATCACATGTTACAATATCATTTAGTGGTACATATTCTGATTACAATTGCTATTATAACTCTTGGACTACCTGTGCATCGTAATTGTAGATATATGCACAATAATATTCATTTTTCATAGATTCCATAATCTTTTTATTTTTCATATACTGCCAAAATAGGCACATGAAAAAAATCTGGTTTAGCTAGAGCTGTCTCCTGATTATGAATGTTTTTCATTCTGTTATCAGAATAATTATGGCAAAGGCATTAAAAACCTTTTGTGTTTTCCTCCTTCTTTTTATCAATGTGAGGAAGGAGTACATAAATAAAAAACACAGATAGTGCCTAGTATCTTGTTTTTCAAAAGCTTAGGCATTTATAAAAAACAAGACTGATTAACTTAAACAACCCATGTTATTGAGCCAAAAAAAGTTTCTGAATAAAGCACAATATTTAATAGGAGTCATTTAGGTTCTTGTTTTCAATGTGGTTTCATAGTGCTTAGATGATTCTACTGCTCATATTCCATTTATTCAGTTGAGGCACCAGATGGGCCAGCCATTTTCATATTAAATTGTGAGGGCTAGCAAAATGTCTTGGTAGATAAATAGTGTTGTCTTTGTTAACTGAAATAGCATCTGCTGTTTCTGAGGAATCAGCATTTATATAATCCACTCATCTTAGTAAATCGTTTTCTAGCCGTTCCATTTTTTCCCCTTCTAGTTCCTTCTAGTTTTGAAGGCATGTATTAGACCATATATTGCCTCTATACAGTCTCAGATTGATTCTTCCTTGTCTACATACCTTGAAACTTTTCAGAATTACTATAACTCTGTACTAATCATGTATTATCAATTAATTTTTCAACTAAAATAATACAATACATTATTACTAAGAAATGAGCTAAATTGCTAAAGAAATAAATAGCTGCTTCAAGGATATGAGGCGGCAAATAAAATAAATTGGGGTTATCAAACCAGGGTGAGTAGATAATCTGACAAAAAGATGGTTGCAACAGTTCAAGCTTTTGCTCATATATGTGGCTGCCATTTTGTCTGCTCTGAGCTTCCCCCATAAACACCACTGGATAATATTCTTCTGAACTGAGCATAAATGCAGCATATACTATTTTTGATGCAACATGTGGGGTTATTTATTTATTTATTTATTCAGTAACACTTATCTCAGAGTAACTTTGGATGGTGCACAGTTAAAAGCATAAAACCCATATTAAAAATGCAGTCCCGAGTAAAAGGAGCCAGGTACGAAAAAAAATAAAGTTAAAAATTAAAAGAAATCTTAATGTGCTACCCCAGGGTTGTGTGCTGTTCTGCAAGCCCTATGGTACAGCCAGGTCTTCAAACTCTTAACAGGCCAGGAGACAGAAGAGTTTCCTCATTTCTGGAGAGGATATCCACAGTCAGGACAATTGCAGAAAAAGTTCTGCACCACGCCAGTCAAAATTCTTTAACTGATATGTCTTCCCTGCCTGATTATGTGAAAGGGGCTGAAGTGATTAGGATAAGACCATTTTTCAGGTATCCTGGCCCTTGTTGTGTGGAATATTTATCTTTTAATTTATTTTTCTAAGTTTACTTTTGTTTAAATAATTTTTAATATATTGTGCAAAACAAAGCAGAAGAAACAGAAAGGAATGAGCTGCAATCTATACTAAACGCCCACATCTACTTAGAAATCCAAGTGAATGAACTTACAATGATTTAAAATAAAACAAAATTGCAGGAAACAAAAGTATTGTTCACCCAAGCAAGGAAAAACTTCTTGATGCTTTCCAAAAACAAACTATAGACCCTTCAATGAAATATAAAGTTACAATGATGGTGGAGCTTTAAATATATCACTAGAACTTGAAAGACAAACAATGACAAGTGCAGTTCTTCTGGAAAATACCTGACTTGTCTTACTGAATGCACAAGAGAATCAGTTCCCCTTGATAATATACTAGTCAGTAGGGACTTAGATGAGGAAGAAGTAGGAAGCAGAAATAGAATTTCAGTATTGAGAAGAGTGACATATAATGCTCTTGATTTTAAATGATAGTAAAATAATCAAATATGTGTTTTGAATTTCAAAGTCATCGTGGTGAACAGAATTGGACAGAAGAGAAGCTGGTGGAAAAGACCTCAAAAGGAACTAAAAGAGAAGAGAAAGGAAGAAATAATAAATACTGGCATTCCCTCACTTACTGATGACAAGTATAATTAAAATTCAGAATATCAGACATACAACTGAAATACTGGAGTTTATATCCTACCTAGGGTTAACATACCTAGTTTAAATTCCCCAATATTTAATAGTTCACTGGTAAAACAGATGTTTGCTATGCTGAACACCTCTGGCATCTCCAAAGACAGCAGGAAAAATTGTGGCCTGAAGTATGGCTGCCAGTCACTAGCTGAATGTACTATTTATATCAAATGATAGTAGCTTTCACTAGTTTTGGTTTAGTATTAGTAAATTATGGTGCATTTTGTAAACCTTCATTAAGGAAGCCATGGCTTCATGTGATGATGAATCTTAACTTTTGCAGTATATGGCAGTTTCTTGTGTTACTACATTTGTATAAACTAAAAATGTGTTCTTAGGTCTAACTTTCATTCTGAATTGTGTTTGCATTTCACAGACGAGCATAGAACAGGAAGAATGATGAAGGAACAATTTGATTTGCGATGAAGTTATCTCTAGTCATTTCAGAGTAGGGCAATAAAGGTGGGTGTTGTTTTTTTAACAAGAAAATTAAGTATGCAAGTGATTATCCTTAACAATTACTTCCTTTTCCTTATTTGTTGAGTATATTGTTAAATACTATCCGAATTGTCAAAGATTCAGTCAGGTTAATAGAACTATTATTTTTTCCATCTTTGAGCTTTACTTTGGAATAGTCTTCTGACCACAAGACTATCTACTTTAACATCAGATCTGGCCATACAGTCTACCTAACACCGACTTTTAAAGTTTAATCTGCTTTACTAACTCCTCCAGCACTTCAGGAGGGAGCTTCAGTATAGGAATTATTAATATCAATGTCTCATGAGTACACTGATAGTACTCAAAACATGGATATTAATAGTTCTATGTCAAGATGGAAGGAAGAATTGAGTGATGTCCCTTAAGGCACCAATCTATGCTCTGTACTTTTCAACATGTTTATAAGTGACGTGGATGAGAGATTGAAAAAATGTTATCAGATTAGAGACAACAAAATGACAAGGGATTGCAAACACTCAGAGAATAATATCAAAATTTAAGAGAATTGTGACAAGCTGGATTATTAGGCAAAAAAAAAGAGAGATTAATTTCAACAAAGTTCAGAAATTCTATATATGGGTAGCAAAAACAAATGAATGGGTCTAAGATAAGAGGGAGTATACTATGCAACAGTACATGGGGAAAAAAATCTAAGAGATTTTTGGATAAACATGACTCAAAGGCAGTTCCAAAAATAAAAGAAACAGAAATCTTAGATTTTTATCAACAGCAGTATAAGCCAGGTTCAAGAAAAAAAAAAAACAATATTTGTAATTGTAATATTTTAAAGGGAAAACAATTATAAGACAATAAAAAGTAAGATATACTTTTAATAAGGAAAAAGACAGAGAATTAAAAACTATATAGTTTCCTAATTGTTATGTCTTTGGAACTGGTTGGTGTCCCCAACCAGGTCCGCTGTTTGAGCGGGAGCACCAGCCGCTCCCATTGGCTGGCTCTGTTTGACAGCCAGCTATAAAAGCCGGCTGTCGAGCAGAGCCAGCCCATTGCCGCCAGCTAACCTGCTAGTTAGAAGGCAGACGCGGCAACCCTTTATTCCCTGTAATAAAGCCTGTTCGTTGTTCACTCTGGCTCTTGCCTCTTCCTTCCGCCGCTCTACAACACTGGCGACGAGGATGGGATATGGTCGAAGGCTAGCCAGACGTGTTTTTCAAAAAGAGCTGTGATCACTGAAGAGCGAAGCCACGGGCGCTGAAGCCGCAGCCGCCGACGCTCACAAAGAGCGTGAAATTTAAAAAGCCTCCGTAGCTTTTTGAGCTGTAGTCACTGAAAGCGAAGCCACGGGCGCTGTAGCCGCAGTCGCCGGTGCTCACAAAGAGCGCAAAATTCAAAAAGCCTCCGTAGCCTAGAGAGACAGTCACCGCCTGTCAGCGCAAACCATCAGCGTTCTTCTAAGAGCGCGAATTTCGAAATACGACTGAAGAGGACGAACCCTGCATCTTCAAAATGAATGCTAATCCAGCATTCCCACCATTCAAACCAACCGAGGAAACGTGGGACTCATACAAAAATCGTTTCAGCTATTTCCTCGATGCCATCGGTTTAGCAGATGCTGCTGAACACAGGAAGAAATCCTACTTCCTCAGCTATTGTGGAGCTGCAGTTTTTGACACCGCTACAGCACTAGTCGCCCCTCGCACTATCAGAAGCGTACCGTGGGATGAACTCCAAGAAATCCTCTCCAACCACTACTCGCCAAAACCATCTCAGATAGCCAGGAGATACGCCTTCAGAATTAGAAAACAGGCGGAGGGAGAGTCAATCAACGAGTATATGGCAGCTCTGAGGACAGCTGCCTTGCAGTGTGGGTTCAAAGACTACTTAGAAGACATGTTATTGGACCAGATTGTCTGTGGGGTTAGAGACCTGAGGCTCCAAAGACGTTTGTTAGCAAAAAAGGACTTGAACCTAGCTTTAGCCATGGAGGAAGCCCAAGCTGCTGAGCTCTCTGCCCAATCAGCAGCTGAAATTCAAGGTACTCCGTTAAAGCCCAGCAGTTCCACCATCCATTCAGAGGAAGTGCTCAATGAAGAAGACCCCACAGACTCATCAGACATTAACCGCCTAAAGCAACAGAAGACTTCACAGGTAGGAGCGGGGCAGAGAAACAACTTCGCCCCCAAACAACCTCCCATTTGCCTAACCTGCGGAGGCTCCCACTCTAGGGCATCCTGCAGGTTTAAGAATGCCATCTGTCTGAACTGCCAAAAGAAGGGTCACCTCACTAGAGTCTGCCAAACTGGGCGTACTTTGCCTCAAAGACCTCCACCACCTTCTAATTCCCAAAGGCAAGTGGAGGACTGCTATACCTGCTACCACGCTAACCATACTTCCCAGACTCCTAATAAAATCAAAATTTCTGTTTCCCTAGAAGGTAAACCCTGCAGGATGGAGGTAGACACGGGATCTGCACTTTCAATCATCTCCTGGGAAACCCTAAAGAAGATCCAGCCCAGACTGTCGAAGAAGCAGCTACAGAGATGCCACCTGACACTGCGGGACTACCAGGGCAAGAACATCCCTGTCCTCGGGAAAGGCAAGTTTTTAGTTCAATTCCAAGCCTTTAAAGGCCATTTGCCTTTAGTGGTTGTTAATGGTGCCCTCCCCAGTCTGTTGGGGCTAGATTGGTTCCCCTCCCTCGGCCTTAGTGTAACTGGGATCCATGCTGTCTCAACTTCTGACGTAGATGCACTATTTTCAGATTACTCTGATGTGTTTAGCAGCGAGCTGGGTTGCTATTCTGGCACCCCCATCTCCTTCTCTGTGGACCCCCAGGCAATTCCTCTGCGCCTTAAGCCGCGCAGGGTGCCTTTCGCCATCCGTCCCAAGTTAGACGCAGAATTGGATAAGTTACTAAAGCAAGGGGTATTAGAACCAACTGATTTTGCCAAATGGGAGACCCCCATAGTCACCCCACTCAAGAAAGATGGCAGTTTAAGAATCTGCGCAGACTATAAAACCACCCTCAACCGTTACCTGCAGGTCAGCGCATACCCTGTCCCTGTTATTCAGCACCTGTTACACACCTTCGAACCCGGCACCATTTTCACCAAGTTAGCTATGTCCCAGGCATACCAACAGTTCCCTGTTGATGATCAGACAGCTGAATTACAAACCATAGTCACACATATAGAGGGGCATTCAAGTGTAAACGCCTCCAATTCGGTGTAAGTGTAGCCCCGGGTATATTCCAATCACTCATGGAAAGGATTCTCCAAGGTCTCCCAGGGGTTGTCCCTTATTTCGATGACATCTTAGTCTCAGCAATTGACAGACCTCAGCTCATACAGAGGGTCAGAGCGGTTCTAGAGAAGTTTAGGCAGCATGGCCTCAAACTTAAAAGGGAGAAGTGCGCCATCGCCACTAGGCAAGTGGACTTTCTGGGTTATAGGATAGACGCCTCTGGCATCCACCCAATCGAATCCAAGGTAAAGGCCATCCATGAGGCGCCCACACCAACTAACAAGATGGAGCTCCAAGCTTTTCTGGGGCTACTAAACTTTTACGCTTCATTTCTCCTGCACAAAGCATCTATCACTGAACCCTTACACAGGCTGTTAGACAAAGAATCCCCCTGGCATTGGGGACCCAAAGAAGCCCATGCTTTCAAGTCAGTCAAATCCTTACTCACATCGGATGCAGTTTTAATTCAATTTGATCAACGACTTCCCCTGGTCCTAGCGGCTGATGCATCCCCTTTTGGGATTGGGGCTGTCCTAAGCCACAGACTTCCCAACGGTTCCGAGGCACCAATTGCCTTCTTCTCTAGGACCTTCTCTACGGCAGAAAGGAACTACAGTCAAATAGATAAAGAGGCCCTGGCTGCGGTGGCTGCAGTTAAAAAGTTTTACGAATTTTTGTTTGGGCACCATTTTGAACTTGTAACTGACCCTAAACCTCTCCTGGGACTCTTATCAGGGGATAAGCAAACCCCGCAGGTACTATCACCTAGAATGACCAGATGGACTTTGTTCCTGGCCTCTTACTCATTCAAGTTGGTGCATCGACCTGGCAAAAACTTGAGTCACGCCGATGCCCTTAGTCGCTGCCCCCTACCAGTCCCAGTCGAAGACCCAGCACCGGTTCACGCCATTTTTGAAGTTAATGAACTTAAATTACCGGTTACAGCCGAGGACATTGCTGCGCACTCAAAAAAAAAACAAGATAATTGCCCAGGTACTGGACTGGGTGGGAAGGGGGTGGCCGGAAACTCAATGTACCGTTGACTTTGCTCCTTTTAAAACCCGTAAGCAGGAACTATCGAAGCTACAAGGATGTCTGTTGTGGGGTACAAGGGTAGTCATTCCAGCCACTCTTCGTGTACCCATCCTGAAGGTGCTTCACGAGGGCCACCCGGGCATCATAAGGATGAAGGCTCTGGCCCGCAGCTACGTTTGGTGGCCCGGCATGGATGCCCAAATCGCCAGCTGGGTAAGCTCATGCCAACCTTGCCAAGAAACCAGGGCTGCCCCACCAGCTGCCACGCCCACCAAGTGGGAGAGTGCTAGTGCCCCTTGGTCTCGCCTGCACTTCGACCTGGCTGGACCGGTGCATGGCAGGACCTTCTTGGTGGTAGTGGACTCCTACTCCAAATGGATAGACTTGGCCCTGCTACCCTCGACTACCACTCAAGCAATAGTTAAGGCTCTGACCCGCTTATTCGCTACCCACGGACTCCCTGACACGCTGGTTTCTGACAATGGCCCGCAGTTCACGTCATGTGAGTTCAGTATGTACGTTGCTAACTTGGGCATCAGACACATACTTACAGCCCCCTTTCACCCCGCTAGCAACGGGATGGCTGAGAGGGCAGTCAGGTCAGCCAAGGAGGCACTCGCCAGATTTGGCCAGGAAAACTGGCACACTAAACTGTCACGTTACCTTCTGAGCCAACATACGATGCCATGCACCGCTACTAATAAATCCCCTGCCGAACTCTTGATGGGGAGATGCCTTAGGACCACCCTGGACAGGTTGCATCCCCACTACTGCCCAGATGCCCCTTTAGGGTCTGACAGTCTGGTCAGGGACTTTGTCCTGCATGACCTGGTGTACGCCAGGAATTATGCAGGGGATCCTTTGTGGGTACCAGGTCAAGTTGTGTCAGTCACAGGTCCTAGATCCTACAGGGTCCTCCTGGAGGATGGACGCTTGTGGCGGAGACACGTGGACCAACTCAGAAGGCGATGGAGAAGTGCGACTGATGCCGACCCAGCCCAACCTTCCAGCACCAAGGACTCCCTGCCGGTACCAGTCTGCTCAGATGGAAGCTCCCTGCAGGACCCGGTCTACCCCGTCGACCAGGAGAGTTTGCTGGAGGACCCGAGTTTCCAACTAGAGACACCGAACCAATAGCCAAGCGAACCTGTTTGCCAGCCGGACCTAACGACTCGCCAAGGTCAGCCCAAACAGGGGGACTTACCGAACTCGCAGAACACCACACCTGACCTAGCCCATTCCCCAACAACCTCCGAGACAATTCCCGGGGGCAAGGACTTGACGCCAGCCAGCAGTTTACCCGGGTTGCGATGTTCTTGTCGCCAGCGCAGACAACCGACTTACCTAAAGGACTACGCTGTGCCCAGCTGGGGGAAAGGAGCGTTATGTCTTTGGAACTGGTTGGAGTCCCCAACCAGGTCCGCTGTTTGAGCGGGAGCACCAGCCGCTCCCATTGGCTGGCTCCGTTTGACAGCCGGCTATAAAAGCCGGCTGTCGAGCAGAACCAGCCCGTTGCCGCCAGCTAACCTGCTAGTTAGAAGGCAGACGCGGCAACCCTTTATTCCCTGTAATAAAGCCTGTTCATTGTTCACTCTGGCTCTTGCCTCTTCCTTCCGCCGCTCTACAACACTAATATTATTTTTATTTACTTGACACAGTTTCAAGTAGTTTTTAAGGCCCCAAGTAGAGGATGCTACAATAGTCTAGTTAGATGATGATAAAGATATGAGTTGTTTTAGCTACCTAGGATGATAAGCTTTTTATAAGAACATTGCATGTTTGAGAAGATGCTTGTTTTGCTATTTTCATATACAGGTAACCCCCAAGTTATGACAGTTTACTTAGCGACCATTTGAAGCTAGCCAACCTCCCCAGTACTTATGACCCAATCCTGAAGTTTCAAAGGTTGCAGCACCACAGCCATCATTCACATTTATGAATGATGACAGAGGTGCTGCAACATTTGCCCTGCCTATTCCCCACCCGGCAGGGTCTTCACAGGCACTTCACCTATGGAGATTTACCTTGAGAAGATCTCTTCTCTGCCACGTTGACTGTTTCATTGTTTCAACCCTTTGGTGCATTCGCAGAAAATAGAGGCCTAAAGTACCACAATATCATGCAAGATTGCATCTCTGTAACCTTCGCTAGCCGTTTGTCTACACAATCGCAGCTTGGGAGGGGAATTCTTCCGAAGCTCCATTCATAGTGGCAAAGCCTTTTTTAAAGGGCTGCCAAAGCCTACAGGGACACAATCTCTTTGCAGGCTTTGACAATCATTTGTGCATCCCTCCTGACTCTGTTCATGCCGGCAAAGGCTTTTCACAATGTGCCATTGGCTTCCAAATTCTTTGTAGCCAAGATTAGAAGCTTCTGAGCATTGTGATCTCGCGCTGAGAGGCTGGGGAGAAGACAGCTCACTAGATTTTTGCAAGATACGTGTCCTGGCGTGGCAGGATTGTGGGGCGGAAGCAATTGTAGGGAGCATGAGTTATTATCAGTTGGTTGAGAAGCCTTGGGTGGTCTTAAGCACGTGGTCTGTTCTATCACTAGCCCCCCCGCCCGGCCTTTCCTACCCTGAGATTCCTCATGTGCAGTTAACAATCCATTCGATTAACGAATGCGTGGGTGAAAACGGAATAATCGCAGTCAAGTTAATGCAATTTACTCCTACAAATCCTTGGGTTATGAATGTAATTGGCAGGCTCCATTTTTATTGATCTTTTCTTCTGTTATATGTTGTCTAATCTGATTCTGTTTTAATACTATATGTCATTCAGATTCATTAAGGATTGAGTAGCTAAACTAATCATAACCCTAAGAAATTTGATAAATGAATGAATGTCTTGTTCTAATTACTCTCATTAGGACCAGAGCTGAAGCAGAGTCTTTTTCTTTTGGCTTTACAGAATAAGACATACTGCTAAAGAATAGTTCCCAAATCTTTCATTTTTAGGTATTTTGTAAGAAGGTAATACTTTTTCACTTCTAAAAGCATTTGCTAAGATTTATTGATTCCTTGTCATACACAGATCAGTATTTACATTTTAATTCTCATCACCAGTGGTGGGATTCAAATTTTTTTACTTCCAGTTCTGTACGCATGGCTTGGTGGGCATGGTTTGGTGCATGTGGTATGGGAAGGATACTGTAAAATCTTCATTCCCTCCCCACTCCTGGGGGAAGGTTACTCCAAAATCCCCACTGTCCATCAGTCCAATCCTATTCACTCCCCAGCCCACTAACCTGCTTTCTAGCTCCGTTCTCCTGTGCAGGGCAACAAAAGAAGACCCAGCCAATCAGCTGGGAGTCGGGAGAATAGATGGGGGTGGGGCCAGTCAGAGGTGGTATTTGCTGGTTCTCCGAACTACTCAAAATTTCTTCTATCGGTTCTCCAGAACTGGTCAGAACCTGCTGAATACCACCTCTGCTCATCACCCACTGAAACACAAACTGGGAGTAGTTATTGATGGGCTGAAGGTTTGCCTATAAACAAAGAGGAAAAAAGAAAATGAACAAAAACACATCAAGGAAACCCTTAGAAGTTGTAGCTATCCTAATTGGGCCTTCATCAAATGCACAAAAAGACAAAGAAGAGAACAACAAATGAAGCAACATTATCATTCCATATGTTGTAGGAATATTTAAAAAGTTCAGGAAGATTTTCAACCAACAGAACATATGTTCATGTAGGAGTACATTGAGACAGAACCTTGTTCACCCCAAGAACAAAACATCCAGACACAAAAAGAGCAATGTGGTATGTACAGTGTAATGCAATGAGACGTGTGCAGACAGGTATATTGGAGAAACAAAATAATCGTTTCAATTCACAAATACATGGCATAACATAGGAGAACAAACTCATCATCAGGATTCAGCAATCCATCTATATCTGAAAGACAAGGATCCTTCTTTTGAAGACAGCAAAGTTCACATTGTGGACAGAGAGGATCACTAATTTTAAAGACATCTTCTATGTTAAAATTGAACAGTTCTCCCTCAGCAGAGGGGAAGAGATACAACACCACCCATCTCCTGTTTATAATGCAATCTTTCAACAATCCCAAGAAAACTCCCCACTTATTTACACTCCAATTCATGTGACTGTCAGGATACAGATAAACCCCTAAGTAGACTCAACTACTCCTGGAGAACTGACAACCAACCCTCAGAGTGCTAACAACAAGATAACTGCAAAAAATATAAATTCTTCCATTCCCCACCAGTCAATTAGAACTAAAAAAACTTCTTGGATGAAAAGTGAAATATTTTCAAAGGAAATAATCAGGAAAATCCAGTTGTCTTTTGGAAAAAAAGTAGCTTTGCAACTCTGTATAGTTCATTCTTTCTTCCAATGGCTAGATTGCCTAGACTTTGGTATTAGAACATAGATGTTTTAACATTTATATTTTATTGTGCTTTACTAGTTTAAATGAAATGTTAATATATATTGCAAGTCAATGTATGATGTGACATATGCTAAATAAATCATTTTTCCATAAAACTAAAATGGCTAGATCCAAAGGACAATAGGAATTGATTGTTTAGGAAACCTAAACAAAGAAATACACATAAATGATATATGTTGGCTACAAAATAACAATTGACAACTTGTCATTGGCCAAATCACCCAAACTATTAAAGAGTTTCTTTCTTTTCTTTATAAATTTTATAACATTTTATTAGATTATAGAATAAAATACAAAAACACAAAAGCAAATAGTAGGACACAGTGGGAAAGAAAAGTGAGCAGAAAAAGAGGAAAAGGAAAAAAAGGTGTTGACCTCTGACTCCCTCTGTTGCAACAGAGTACAGCATTAACACTGAATCTTAACTTTTTTATTTTTCCACAATAGTATAAACTAGCCATTTCTATAACAACAAATTAATCTAATCAGTAAACACAAAATCAAAGGAGTTTTTTTGTAACCTAAAAATTTCTATGCAATTAAATAGCTGATGTATAAGTAGTCCTTGACTTATGACAGTTGTTAAATGATTTTTCCCCATGTTATGACCTTTCTTGCCACAGTTATTAAGTGAACCACTATGGTTGTTGAATTAGCAACATGGCTGTTAAGTGAATCTGATTTTTCCTTTGATTTTGTCAGAAGATTGCAAAAGATGATCACATGTCCTTGGGATATTGCAATTCTCATGAGTCAGTTGCTAAGAATCTGAATTTTGATCATGTGACCATGCAGATGCTGCAATGGTCATACTGTGAAAATGGTCATAAGTCACTTTTTTCAATGCCATTGTAACTTAGAACAATCGCTAAACAAACTGGTGTAAATCAAGGATTACCTGTAATTGAGCAGAATATATAGCCATGTATTTACAGAGTCCAACATTATTTTCCTACAAAAGTTCATTAAATCCTGCAAAGCATGAGAGAAAAAGGCAGCCTGGTGCCCATGGTTTACCATATTATTTGTAATGGTATTATCTTTGGTATGTTGAGTTAATGTGCTTAATATATTTTGCAAAATAGGCATTGTGGTAATAAAGGGGAAAAACAGCCTTTTTTGAGTACTCATGTGTGGACTTAATGTATCTTAAGTTTAACTGCTATGAGGGGAAGGCTTTGGGATTGAGGGAGAAAAGTAAGCAAAACACATACTTCACTTCACTTTACTGAAGAACGTAAAACAAAAGTGCCAATGGGCTTCTCTGTTTAGGTTTGTAAAACCCTCCCAGTGCTTCAGTGAGGCTGGCCTTGAAGCAACTCCCTTTCAGAATGAAATGGGAGGGGAATTGAGGCATTCCCTCGCTTGAAAAGAATTGCCAGCTGAGAGGCAAAGTAGGTGGTTACCACCAGGAGAAAGGCTGACTACCCATCTTCTGTTGAGGCTGTCATTCCTGGAAGGAGGAAAAGAACTGCTATACCAAAGTGGCTTATTGTTGGATATTGTAAGTTGATTTAATATTTTTATTTTTATAAAAGAGCTTAATGGGTGTGAATAAATTAATTCTTACTATCCAGCATTTGCTCCTTGCACTGGTAACTGTTTGCCTGCTCCCTAAAACTCTATATAAATGGATCACCATCATGTAATGGCAAGTGACTAGTATTAAAAAACCAGAAAGTGACCCTTTGAAAGAAAGCATGCAAGTTAAAGGAAGAATTTTTAATTGCCAAACTAAAATGTGAAGAACGGCTCAATTAAATCAGTGTGCTAAGAGTCCATCTTTGTGGTGTAATGATTAAAGTGCACCAGGCTAAATCTGAAAAGATTCACGATATATAAAAAGAAACTAGCGTGGTTCTTGGAATAGTTGTGAGACTTTCTTTACAATTTGAAGTTCCCATTTTCAATCTGCATCTCACTTTTGCTATGTGGACCTTTTTAGGTTATGGAAGGACTACAGTCTGTGACAGACTGCAGTGAAGCAGAAATTTCTCAGAAAGGAGGGAAATGAGGCAAAAGACACTATAGCCAGGAGCTGGACTGTAGGAAGAGATTTAGGATAGCCACTTTCTGGAATCTTCCAGGGTATATCCATTAGGGTTAGAGTAGTATAGGTTTATCCTTGGAAGATTCTGTCTTTTTGGCATGAGCAAATAAAGAACAACTTTGGTTGGATTGTTCTATGCTGTTCTTGGGTTGGTCCTGACACCCAGGCAGAATTCCCATCTAGCATGGTTGAAAACAGGCACCACAATACTGGAAACAGGTAAAGCCTTGTATTCTATATAAGAGTTTAAATAACAAAATACTTACAGAAAAATTAATAATTGAATGTAACTAATTGTGTTTGTGAATGTAATTGAGAGATAGAAAGGAATGTTTATTTGGGCAACTGGCATGAAAGATAATAGCTGACTAGTTCCAGCTTATAGAAGTGAGGATGGCAGAGCAAATGTTTTAGGATGAACCCTCCCAATTTTTCCAGAGAGAAAAAGGAAAGGGAGGGAGAAATACTTTCAAACTTATAAGATTCTGTTAATAAAGATAGAAGTAGTCCTGGCTGTGCTTCTTGTCTGAACTACATATTTAGGGCTAACGCATATTTAAATACAGTCAATGTAACTCTGATTATATTTTTTTAGCTCTTCTCTGCGTGCATGGATTCAATCCTGTTCACTTCTTCCCCCCCCCCCCCGCCCTTTCAGATCTATTGTATTGGTTCTCTTGAGTTCTATAAGCAGACAATAAAACAATTCCTTTTTTAAATTTCATTAGTTGATTCATGCTGCTTACTGCTGACCCCAAGCCTCAGTCTTCAATGCGCCATATTTGTCACTTGATAAACCATAGATACTGTCCTCCATGTTCATAATGGCATTGGGAAATTGAAGTTTTTCTATTATTATCCTTTGTAGGAAGTCAGAAAAGATGGCTGTCAGGTTGATATTGATGATTGATGAGTCCATCTGTGTCACCCAAAATTTAAATCTTGCCTCTAATTCCAAAATCCTTCTGTTTCTTAACAGTATCCGTTTTTTTCATTCAGACTAGACTGCAAAATATAGTTTCAAATCAGGTAAGCCCAATCCTCTTCTTTATTTTGCATCTAACACCTCAAATTTAACTCATAATTTGTTCTTACCATACACATTTTGATATGTCTTTCTACATTGTTTAAATTGTATATCAGATGTCAAAACTGATATCATCTGAAATAAAAATAACATTCTAGGCAAAATATCTTAATCACAGATAATATAATTCTGAAATTCTTAACATTTATTAGATATTGCAGTCTACTTCTTTTAGGCAGTAGATTATCCCCCTTATGGTTGATTTATTGTACTTTTTAAAATGTGGTGCAATGTTCAGATTTTAGGAAATAAAAAGAGTGAACCTTTTCACCAAGCCCATAGTTTCAACTATTACATTTGCTACCAAAAGCATTGTGATACATGTAGCACAACTTTTAAAGAAAATGGAATAAGTTGTATATCAACAAAAAGAAATAATATTCCTCAGTGCTGTGGAAAGTTTCTGCAGTGTTCAGAAGCTTCTACAATGATATGCATACCTCTACAAGGTAGCAAAATGAAACAGTTTGCCTGGCAGACACTACTTTGTCCCACCCACTAACAGCCAGGACAAAATAGTGGCCATATTCAGGTTGCTGTCACTTGGCCTAGAAACAAGCTTTTGTTTTGCTGTCTTAACCAGGTCTGCACAATGCTGCAAAAGCCTTCTGCAGCTTTCAGAAGTTTCTACAGTATTATTAGGATTTCAATAGGGCAGAAAAACAAAGCACCATTTTGTCCCTGCCCATAAACAGAAGGGACAAAATGGTGGCCACATTCACATCACCACCAAACAGCCCAGGGACAAACTTTTTCATTTTTCTGCCTTAACAATGGCTGCACAATGTTTCAGAAGCTTTCTAAAGTGTTCAGAAACTTCTGCAGCACTGTGCAGACTTCACTAAGGCAGCAAAACAAAGCAGTTTATCTGGAAACTGCCATTTTGTTACTGCCCATAAATGGGTAGGACAAATGGCGGCTACTTCTGGATCATATGGCCTTGGGGACATATAGCTGCCCTCCTTTCCGTCTGGAGAACTTCAAAAGGTAAATGTGGTAGTGTGGTGCATGATGGGAATATACAGTAGGTAACACGCCCAAGTGGTACAGGGTTCCAACTGAGTGGGGTGCAATGGAAAGAGGCAGGGGACAACCTTGTGGTGGATCATTAGAACAAATGACATCAGGACTGCTATAGCAATCATAACTTTGAAATGGGATTGTATATAGTTTTGGGGTTTTTTTGCAGGGAGGGAGTTTGCTGTCACTGAAAATTTGTTAAATGGCCTGTTGCACTTCAAGGACTATGTGTATAAGAAATAGATTGGACCAATTTTTAGAAGCAGTACCTAGTTACAAACAAACAAAGAAAGTAACAAACAAACAACAGTTAAAGTACATGTTCTGTATACAATATAGTAAAACCAAGGTGCACATTCACCCAAGCACCTGTCTGTCTTTCTCCTTGGCTCTGGCAGCAAGGGAGTAAGATGTGAAACCATTAAAATAGATGGGCTTTATATGTCAGGTCTCTTGTAGCAGTAAAATTTCATATGGTTGTACATAAACTGTAAATTCTGAATTGGATTGTTTGTTTCCTAATTTGCAGCCTTTCCATCTTGCAGAATCTTTCCCCTTAGGGGGAAAGTTGTGAATCATTCAGAAAAAGAACAGAAGCAGCACATCTGAAAGAGGTAACAGTTGGCAGGTGTGAACTTCAAAGAATCTGATGGAATCTGTGTCTGAGGGAAGGAAGGGGCAAGGAAACATTTTAATACAAAAGCTATTGGGACAAGTTTCTGTTTTTGGTAATTATTTTAGTAATCAAAAGAAATTGTTTAAATTGGGATGTAACTTTTAATTTAGAAAAGTAGGAACTGCAGAAATCTTTTCTTAGAGAAAAAAAACGATAGGGGATGTGTTGCTTGGGGGTAACTAGAATTCAGAAGGGTACCAGAGGGGTTGGTCTCAGCTTTGTTGTAAGAGCTAGAGCTTTGGTTTTGAGATGAATATAGAATAAAAAGTGGTGATATGGAAGGTGTTCTGTTATTAAAGAGCAAATTAATAAAGGTCTGTTTTCATTTTGCTAGTCTACACAAAGTAGAACCCTGTTTGCTCCTAGGCAGTCAGGCAAAATAATTTCTAACTTCCATATTTTTTATAGGCACAGGAAAGCAAGAACGAGATTATTTATCTGAGCAGAAATTCTAGTTTGGTCTTCTCGAAGTTTTCAGTAAGTATGCAGGCTAGTTCTTATCTGTGTATTTCTGTCAATTATACTCTTAGTAGTAATCCCAGAATCTAAGGTGGATGGGGGAAAGGGTCAACATCTCTGGAGCTTAGTAACCAATCTGCAGATACTAATTTAGCTTGAGAAATTAATAGATGTTGCCACCAAATCAAAGAAATGACTACTCTTTATAAAGTGTCTCTTTTATGAATATTTGTAGTATTGTTTTAAATTACAAGCATAATTTGGGTTGGTTTCAAGGTATAGCATGATGTTGCCAAGTTTATCTTGTAAAAATGGTTTTGGCAAGTTCTTCCATCTTTCAACTTGTAGTAATCAAACATGGAAATCCAGTTTATTATTTGTTGGTGGCATTTATATTCAAATATAACAGGGAAACAGCACTGTGGATTCACTCTCATGAAGGAGCACAATACTAGGAGAAGAACCATATTTTTCTCCTCAGTATTGTGTTCCTTCTTGAGACTGAATCCACAATGCTGTTTCTCTGTTATACTTGAATATAAATGCCACCGACAAATAATAAACTGGATTTCCATGTTTGATTACTACAAGTTGAAAGATGGAAGAACTTGCCATAGCCACCCAGACCCTTGGGATGAGTTCTTTGTAAGGTAAAATGGGTCTTTCAGGAGGGCAGCAAAACCAAGGAAGTTCACTGTTAAATAGCTAGAATGTTGAGGTCCACTAACTGATGGAGGATGGATGCGTGGGGTTTTTTTAGTTTGCAGTTTCCTTGGCCCATGTTATGAGCTGGTGAGGAAACTTTTATTCTTTGATTTATGTAAGATTGCAGCTCTGCTAGGAAAGGTTAGTTTGGGTCTGATGGGATTGGCAAAGAGACAGTTTGACACAGTCATATCCAAAATCTCCATTTTGTTTTGTCTATGTAAAGAAGCATTGGTTTCTATAAAATCAACTTGGAAAGAGTCTGTGGCCAGGGAATTAGACATAACATTACTTCTAGTCTGTTGATCTAAAAGATGTTTTTCTTGAAGAGGCAGAAAAACAGGTCCATCTGTTTATACCTTCTGTCTTCTCAAAAATCAGCTAAAGGCTCAGACTATGATAAGACATTTTGCACTAACTGGCCTATAATTTGATTCTAGGGCCAGATCTTCAATCTGTAGTTTTTAAAGACTTTTCTTGTCTAGGGTTTGTCTGAGTGCTTTTTAGGCTCTTTCCTACTGGGATTTGGGAGATAAATAAAATTCCAAACAACATAATAGCAATATATTTCTAAGTATCAGTGTTGGTAAGGAATAGCAGGAGAATAATATCACATTTCTAGAGTATATTGTTAATATTGAGTTAATTTCAGTTACTTGGTCTTCCTACTAGATCCTTTAGATGCAAAGAACATAAAACATCTTCCTATTCCAAATGATCCTTGCTGAAAAAAATAGCATTTTTGGTTCCTCTGAATTCCTTTTTTTCCATTGATCTTCAGTCTTGTCTCACTGCTTTGTCTTAATTTAATCTCTGATCCCATTTTCCCTCCCATAGTACTTGCTTCTTTGTGTCTCTGTGCTGAAAGTGCAAAAGGATCTGTAAAGTCTGCTTTCTCTTTTACTTCAAAGGATTCTTTAAAACACAAAATAAAATTTAAAATTATGATCTTTACCTATTACAATATTAGTATAATTTCTTCCACTTTGTCTTCAAGATTCTACCGTGAATTGTATGCCTTTCAGGTGCTTCTGTTGGCCTTTCCCTCAGCTTCCAGGAAAGTAGATGGAAACATGGCTGCCTAGATGTCATCTTGAAGTTAATGAAACAATAGGATTTATTCCAATGAAGTAATTTAGCCTGAATTTATTTCATTTTCTTAAGAGCTAAATTCATTATGCTAGAAATCACTAATAAAACATTAAAATGTAAGAAAGGAAAGAAAGTCAGTTAGTTTGGTCTAGTGATTAAGGCACCAGGCAACAAACTAGGAGATAGTGACTTCTAGTCTTGTCTTAAACATGAAAGCTAACTTTGGGCTAATCACTCTCATTCAGCCCAACCCACCTCACAGGGTTGCTATTATGGAGAAAATAGGGGAAAGGAATATTAGATATGGTCTCTGGCTCAAGTTATTTATAAAATAATAAAGTTATATAATAAATAAAACAATAGCACTTTAAATCACAAATAAGTCTTTCTTTTTCTTTCTTTCTTTTTCTTTCCTTCCTTCCTCCCTCCCTCCCTCCCTCATTTATTTATTTGTTTGTTTGTTTATTTATTTATTACCATTTCAAGGTGAAAGCAATGTGCATACATTTAACGCTCTAGAGATGGTATTCAGCCAGTTCTGACAGGTTCAGAAGAACCAGTAGCAGAAATTTTGAGTAGTTCAGAGAACCGTTAAATACCACCTCTGGTTGTCCCCACCCCATCTATTTTCTACCTCCCGAGTCCCAGCTGATTGGCTGGGTCTTCTTTTGTTGCCCTGCAAAGGAGAACGGAGCTGGAAAGCAGTTTAGTGGAGCTGGGAATGGGGATTATTCTTCCCCTGCCACGCCCACCTAGCCACACCATACCACACCCACCAAGCCACGCCCACAAAACCAGTAGTAAAAAAATTTGAATACCACCACTGTAAAGGTCCATTTGGCAGAGAAAGATAGCTGTATATGGAAAAGGAATATTTCAGAAAAAAGGCAAATAAAATCCTTCTACATGCTAGCTGCGTATGATGATTAACTAAACAAATGGTTATCCATATCTTCAGGTGATCCCACATACTTGGTGTGCAATTCTTATGAGGGGATAAATGTTTTCTGTTCTGCAGATCCAATGACTGTAATATAGCTTTATAAAATGTTGTCTTATATACATTATACAAATTTGATAGACACATGTATTAGGACACTCTCAACCTAACAGTTCGAAAGATGTAAAAATGCAAGTAGAAAAATAGGGACCACTTTGGTGGGAAGGTAGCAGCATTTCATGCGCCTTCGGCATTTAGTCACATCAGCCACATGACCACGGAGACGTCTTCGGACAGTGCTGGCTCTTCGGCTTTGTAATGGAGATGAGTACCACCCCCTAGAGCTGGAAACGACTAGCATGTATGTGTGAGGGGAACCTTTACCTTTACTTTATTAGGACACAGTATGTCAGGACAGCATGTCTTCCATCTTTTTTGTGCAATAGCTTAAGGATCCAATGAACCATGCAGCCTAATAATAAAAATTGAAGAAATCTATAAAATCAGTTTCAATACCACTCTAATTCTCAACTGCAGGTTGCTGTTTATTCCATCATTTTTCCAAAATGAAAACACAATGTTAGCATGGAGTTCTTAATAAGATTTTGTTTAAAAGCAGATATACACCCAACTATGAATAATAATATGGTAACTCAAGGTAAAAGTTATGTCAACATCCTATATATACCTTGAATAAAATGAATAATATTTCGTTGCAGGAAACAATATTCATGACTCTTACACCATATATTCTATTCATCTAAGCTAAATTTTAGAACCTATAGTAAAAGAATGGACAACGTGTGACCCTCCAGAACTTATTTCAGGCTTAGCCAGTGTTGGGAGAAATATCCATCTGGTTCAGTTCCAAGCTGAGAGAAACACTGGATATATGGAGGCTGATTGGAAAGATGGTTTAAGAAGGTTTAATGATGAAGCAGAACCACCAAGCATATGGTTCTCTGGTGCAGCTGATCGTGTGGAGTTGAGAGTGGGGGGTATTTATACCTTCTCCTGGGCTTTTATTTATACCTTGAACTTGAACTTCCTGTTCCTGTTTTTCTATTCTATTGGATGTTGTCAGAGTCCCATGATGCCATGTACAAATCCTAGGAGTTTGTCTGAGCTCCCAGGTTTGGTTGAAGCTTGGCTGATGCAATATCCTTATAAGATTGTGCAATGTAGTAAGCTCTGCTTCTACTGGTAGTGGATTAATCCTATTATGTCATGGAGGGTTATGTCTTAATCCCATCATCCTGGAGCTGAAGGTCTTTTGTAGATAGGATGGCCTAATTTTTCTTAATGGTCAAAAATATCTGCTAGGGGCTATTAAGAAAGACTTGGGGGCTACTTTCTGTCTCCAAGAGCATGTTTCTCTATTTCCCCTTTAGGGAAATAAAATATTCTGCCTTTTTAATATTGTTCAAAATATTTCATTTTTCTAGGAAAGGGATGGTGTCTTCCCTCACCAGCATTTTTTCCTTTTATGCCTAGAATATTTAGCTCCTTCACCCGTATGGCCAATGCTAGGGAAAATAGGAGTTGCAGTTTGGTGACATCTGCAGGGGCACACATTGCTCACCTCTGTTGTAGATAATCACAAGTTGCCTTTTCCAACTCAGCATTTTATTTTATTTTTTTACTTTGCTGGAGAGTAAAACTTTATGAACTAAACATATATAGTGAGCACCAGGTTTGAAGAACTTAAAGATCAGTCTGAATATGTATTCTGGTATGGGGACATATGGATAATATTTTATGACAGTTCTTTAATGATTGTGCATTCTGTGTACTACAAGAAAAATATGTTTCACATTTACTATTGAGAATAATGCCAATGTGTGGATCACTAAAAGAATAGAGATTTAAAGAGTACATCATAGGGATATTGTCTCTCTTTTGATTTCTATGGTGAAGATAGTGTTCTCTTTATCTACTCCAGGAAATAAATATATTTTCTTTAATATCGTTATTAATAATCAATTTCTTTAATATCTTTTGGAAATAATATATCCCAAGGAGCTGACGTAATTGATGACATTGTAGCTCCCTTTCTCTGTGTTCTTCAAATATCTTCTGGAATATTTCAAATGTTACCATTTTTTATGCTTTTTTCCCTAATGCTGACTGAAGATTAAAAGTAAGCATGTTTTTTTCCTTTTATGTCTTGAATATTTAGCTCCCTCTAGTGTCCAATTTCTAAAATTATTAGGACTTCAGCTAGTTTAAACAATTTCATACCTATGAAAGTGCTATTTATTCCATTCTGTTCAGTTTTGATGAATTATCCTGCTGATGATCTGAATAGACCCTTTTCTACAATTCCTTCCAAACATTTTATTGGATAGGAAAATATAAATAAAACAAACATAAATATGAAAAGAAGCAAAGAAAACTATGTGATTCAATTTTACTGAGGAAAGCAAAATTAATTTCTAAAAGAATTATTAGGAAGACCCATGTTCTTTCCTACTTTTCCTCAATATAGATACCTCCAGATGTGTGGATAATTTCCAGATTCCCTATTAGAATGACCTTTGCTGACAATTCTGGAATTTCTCACATTACTTACATTCTTCCTAAATTAGAGAAGACACTTTATAGTTGCTCTAGAGATAAAATTTGTAGCCAATGATTTGTGGTGTTTTTTTTTTTTAAATCTACAACCTGAAACATTACTTCCAGTATTTATACAACAATATGAGACTGAACAATATAATTAGGATTTTAAAAAAATCTGATTCTTGCACAAATTTGAAACTTTACATGCAACAAAAAGAGTTCATAGAAAGAAAACAAAATTCAGAAATAGGTATACGCTCTCAACTATAGTGATCTAGGTATTAAAATCCTCATAGTCTCTCTAGCACTTCCAAATTTCTTCTCACTTAGAACCTTATATATATATACTTTATATATATCAATTGTGCTTATATTGGAAACACAGTATATACCACACCATATTCAATGCAGTGTATGCAACATTGGACAGTCACATGAAAGGAATTCCAGGATGGACCTTGTTAACTTCTCTGGGCTGAAAACACATTTTGAACAATAACTTTGTACCCTGCTTATTATACAGTGTTTTTCAAATTTGTCAAGCTTAAAATATATGGACATCAAATCCCAAAATTCTCCAGCCAGCATGCAGGCCAGGTGTATGTTAGGAGTTGAAGTTCATATATTTTAGAGTTGCCTAGTTTAGTAAACAATTTTCTAATGATTCTGTACCAAATCTCCTGAAGACATGGAATATTTATTTATTATTTATTAACAATAGAAAAACAACAAGATGGGGCCAATTTTATCTCTGGGGAAAAGATGTTTCAAAAGGAAGAGCCACCAGAGAAAAGGCCCTTTTTGTAGGTCCCACCAGATTTATTTCCTTGATAGATGGGACCTACAGTACAACCTGCTTACCTTTCTGTACTCATGGCCTGGGCAGATGTAACTGGGGATAGGGACTCTGTCAAATACAGGTAGTCTTTGACTTACAACAGTTTGTTTAGTGATGGTTCAAATTTACAACGGATTGAAAAAATGACATGATCATTTTTCACACTTAACAACTATTGCAACATCCCCATGGTGACATTGTCAAAATTCGGATGCTTGGCAACTGACTCATTTTTTGCAGTGTCCTGGTATCGTGATTACCTTTTGCAACTTTCTGACAAGCAAAGTCAGTGGGAAAGCCAGATTCACTTAAACAATCATAGCGTTTCATTTAAGCCAGGGATGTCAAACTCAAGGCCCGGGGGGCGGATCTGGCCCATGGGGTACTTAGATCTGGCCCGCAGGGCTGCCCTGGAAACAGCGAAGACTGGCCCGCAGTACTTCTGCCTGAGAAAATGAGCTCCCAAGCCCAGTTTTTGGCTGCCACGGCCTCCTGCACCCTCTGCCAGTGAAAACGGAACTTGGGAGGGTCGCATGCAGCCGAACTCCATTTTCACTGGCAGATGGTGCAGGAGGCCGTGGCAGCCGAAAACAGAGCTTGGGAGCCTGTTTTCACTGGCAGAGCACTTGGATCAGCTCAGGCACCCCCGATAGGAGTGATATTAAGTTGGGTACGCCCATCCCAGCCATGCCCACCCTGTCAAACACAAGTTACAGGTATGTAGGTCTAGGTGTGTTCGGGTCTTTTCCCGTGTAAGATTAAGAGTATCTTGGTGACATTTCGGAGAGGCCCCACTCGCCATCCTTAGGCTGGTGCTTTCGGCTTCGTGCCAGTGCAAGCAGTGTGTGATCGGAGCTGCCGTCTCTCTATAAATACTGGTGGTGGGGGCTGGTGTGCTGGGCTGGTTGGCTGCACTGCTGCCTCTTGATTGGATGATGGAGTTGATGTTGGTATAATGGGCTGTGTGATGGCCTTGTGAGTTTTGTTGTGGAGATATCCTGGATCTTGTGCTGTAATCTCCTGAGTCGTTTGTTTTGTAATGATCTTTTTTCCATTAGCCTCTGGTGTTTTAACGGCTTGGATAATGGGTTGTGTGATGGGCTTGTGAGTTCTTTTGTTGTGGTATCCTGGGTCCTGCGTTGTAATCTCCTGGGTTGTTTGTGTTTTGATTTCTTTTCCATTAGCCTCCTGTGTAGTAACGGCTTGGGTAATGGGTTGTGTGATGACCTTGTGAGATTTATTGCTGTGGTATCCTTGGTCTTGTGCTGTGATATCCTGGGTCATTTGTTGTGTTGCAACTTCTTGAGTTCTTGTGGTGTAATTTCCTGAGTTTTCTGATGTGATGTCCTGGGCGGGTGGCTGTGATGTAGCATTCTGGGTTTTAGTCTGGCTTCGAGTTTGGGGTCTGGGTCTGTGTTCTTGGCGTGTGTCAGCTTGTTCAGTTTTGTGGTCAGGGGGTGCGACAGCTGGCGAAGCAGCCATGGTCTATTTTCTGGATGGTGGTTGTCTTTCGTTTATAGGATGGGCTTGGGCCTGGGTCTGATGAGAGGGATTGGCGGTGGTGTCCCGTGTTGTTTTGGGTCTGGTGTTGGTTTTTGTGGCTGGGACTCATTTGTTGGTGAGGGCTAGCTTCCAGATGTCTGGTAGGCAGGAGGTATTGTCCCGTCTTTTCATGTTATGGGGGTGTTTCTCTATCAGTGACTTCTCTGATTATTCTCTTGCTGGAGTATTCAGTGTTGGATATTAATTTGGTTCCTAGGAAATTAATTTCATGTCTTGTGGCTTTAAGGTGTTGGAAGAGGGAAGAAGTATTTTCTTCTCTTCTGACTGTGTTTTGTGTTCTGCGATGTGTGCATTTATTCTCCTGTTGGTTTGTCCAATGTATGTGGCTGGGCAACTGTTGCATGGTATTTCATAAACTCCTTGGTTTTCTAGCTGGATCTTGTCTTTGGGGTTTGTTAGGCTGTTGGCTATTTTTTGGTCAGTGTCAAAGGTTGTCCTGATATTGTGTTTGTGGAGAATTTTGCTGATTTTGTCTGTAGTGCCTTTGATGTAGGGGAGGAGTGCGATACCATTGTCCTGTTCTGTGTCTCATTTTATATACAGTTACTATTCATATATGTAATTACTCATTCCTAAAATATTTCCCTACCAGTTTTAAATTAAACACCAATATATGCTCCATGTGGTATCCCCCTTATAAAATCCCTAACTCTTATCTCTAAATTTTTCGGCTTTATTGTTTATTTTAATTTTAACCAACTTTCTCTTTTCTAAATTTCCCTGGTCTTCCTTCTTTTCTTCTAATATTTCACCCATCTTCTCTCCCCCCATTTCCTGTTCTCTTTTTTGAAGTTTTTTCTTGTATAATTTTTCCTTCTTTTGTTTGATCTTGGGAGCATTTTCTCTTTTATTTGTTAAGTCTGTCATCAATATCATAGTTTTAATTCCTTTAGTGTCTTTTGGCAAAGTCTCTTGTTCTCCATGTCTGTCTGAGCCTCTTTCTTCTTCCTTTGACTCCGCCTCACTGGAATTTCTTTGTTCTGCAACCATTGCCATTATTTTCTTTCCAGTATTTCCAATAATTCCCTTCTTTCTTTGAACATTCCTTTTACCATTTGTAACTCCAACTTAAAGTCCTTACTTATTCCTTCAATTTTTATAATAAATTGTTAATATTCAAAGTCTTTTATTGCAATCCTTGCCAAAAGTCTCCTTTTATCTTTATTTCTTTTGTTAATCCTTCTGTCGGTCACAATCAACACCCAACAATCCCAGGAAGTTGCATCTGTATATCCTCTTGGTAGAATTTCTCCCCCCTTTCCCCAAATTTCTGGGGTCCTTATTATTTTATTTGTCTTTTATTCCATAACATTTAGAAGTCCAGTAAATTTCCATATAATTTTGTAGGGAAAAAAAGTCTTTGACCATTAGATGGCGCTCTATATCACTTTCCACTTTTTAAAGTTCTTTTCTTTTCTCTTTTAATTATATTAAACATTAATTCTCAACCATTTCCACAGTTAATTTTCTTAGTATTAACCAATTCCAGGCAAGTCCAGCATTTAATCCAATGCCTAATGAATGCCAGTTTATATTATTCAAAGTTTAGTCACTGATTCCATTGTAGCTTTTTATAAACCAATTTTGTTTACCTTGTATTTTCCTCTTTTTTTCCCCCTGTTCACCGCTGTGTTACTCTTACGAGAGGGCACTTTCTTTCTACTTCTCAGGGTTGTTAAGAAAAAAACCAAGTTCTTTATCTGGTTGCACATCTCTCAGTTTTCTTCATGGCAGCCATTTTAGACTGCCGTTTCTCCCTGTCTTCCAGGGGAGTAGTACCTAGCCAGGGAAGGGAGATGAGGCTCCCCTCAACCCAGCTGGTGGTCTCCCCCTCTTCGCCCACCCATCTGAAGTGGGTCAGGATGACACTGGTCCCATAGGGATCCTTCTGACAAGGGAAACACGGACCCGAGCCACACACGATCGCGGTCTCTGACTGTCGTCAACAGCTTTTTTACTACCAGTTCTGTGGGCATGGCTAGGTGTGCATGGCCATGTGACTGTGTGGGTGTGGCTTTTTTTGCAGCACCGCCCCACACTCTGATTTATTTATTTTTTTGCCTCCTGGGCCTCAGGAAAACCTCCTGGGAGGCCATTTTTGCTCCCAGAGCTTCCCTGAGGTCTAGGAGGCCAAAAACAGAGTGCGGGAGGCCCACACACAGCATCCTCTGTGCTTTGTTTTTTTGCCTCCTGGGCCTCAGGGAACCTCCTGGGCGAAGCAGTAAGAAAGCAAAGGGGATACCAGCACAGCTGATCGTTGGAACGGCTGATTGTTGGGAGGAAAAAAAAATGATTCGGCTGAACTGGTAGATGTTTTTTTAACTACCGGTTCCTCCTAATGGTAATACCACCACTGTAATGCATATAATAATACAGTGGTCATTTCTTCTTGTACTCCATTTGCAAGACTGTGATATATATATATATATCAATCTAGCTGGGAGAGAAGACTGGGAAAAAAATAGAAAGAACTGTAGACACAGATAATCAAGAGACAGAAAATGAATATATTGGCAATTTCTTTTATAATTGATAAATTAGTCCCGGTGGCTAAAAATCTGGGAAGAATGATTTAAACTTTAAGAGAGACTCCGTCTTAATGTCATTAGAAACAAAGGCTGGAATTTTCTCTTACAGTTTCAAGATCCTGTACTTATCGTTGGCTAATATTAAAAATGCTTAAGGAAAATGGTGTAGCTTCCTTGATCTTGCCCATCTATGAGACTTGATGATAGAAAGAATTCTATGGTCATTTTTGAGTATAGTGTATGATGATGAAATGAACTCTGTTCTTACCATTAAAAGGGCCCCAGGAATAAGAGGCTCTTTTTCCTACTACTGTCTCTCAAAGCAACAGAGATTGGTAAGAGGAATTAACCTTAGGAGATGCATTCTCAAAGGCATATCTGGAATTAGATCAGCAGTTAGCTATGAGAAAACATTTAGTAGAGGATCTTGTGACAATAGTTTAGAATTATTGTTTCTATATTTATGTACTTCTCTCCATGATAAGAGTATATATCCAGGTATAATTTTCTTGAATGAGGAAATAACATTTGAGGCCTTTAATATGTTTTCAAGTGTTTGTGCTTCTTTAGTGGAGCGTAGTTGTGAACAGATGCTTAGAACTGAATCCTACTGGTGTAGTTGTATCCAGGTCTTACGACTAAAAAATAAGAGAATGAAAAATGTTTGTTTCCTGCTCCATTATTTTAAGGTAAACATTACCACAGTAAGAATAGAAAAATGAGGATATGCTATTACATATTCAAATCTTACTTTCATTTATTCTGCTGACAGAAGAAATTCTGGTTCAAGCACACAATCAGTTTTGGCAACCAATTTTTGCTTTACTAATTTTTAAAATATAATAGAAAGCTGTGGGTGCTCAGCTGTGGATGTATCTAGTGCTGAAAGGAAAGTCTGATGCTGTAAAGATCTATACTCCATAGGAACCTGGAATGTAAGATCCATGAAATCCAAACTAGACATGATCAAATAAAAGATGACAAGACTGAATATCGACATCTTAGGAATTAGCAAAATAAAATGGACAGGAATGAGTGAATTTAATTCAGATAACCATCAGGTATACTACTGTGGGAAAGAATCCCTCAGAAGAAATGGAGTAGCCTTCATAGTCAATAAAAGAGTAGAAAAAGCAGTACTGAGACTCAATCCCCCCAAATGACAGAATGATCTAAGTTCAAATCCAAGGCAACCCATTCAACATAACAGTAGTCCAAGTCTGTGGCCCAACCACTAGTGCTGAAGAGGATGAAGCTGACTGGTTCTATGAAGCCCTACAAAATCATAATGGGGGATTGGAATGCTAAAGTAGAAAGCCAAAAGATAACCAGAATTACAGGCAAGTTTGGCCTTGGAGTACAAAATGAAGCAGGGCATAGGCTGGTAGAATTTTGTCAAGCAGATACAATGGTCACAGCAAACACTCTTTTCCAACAACCCAAGAGATGACTCTGCACATGGATATTACCAGATGGTCAACACAGAAATCAGATTGACCGTACTCTGCAGCCAGAGATGGAGAAGCTTTATACAGTCAGTTAAAACAAGACCATGAGCTGACTGTGGCTCAGAACATGAGCTTTTTGTTGCAAAACTTAGGCTTAAATTGAAGAAAGTAGGGAAAAACACCAGGCCACTCAGGTATGAACTAAATCATATTCCCTGATGAATATACAGTAGAGGTGACAAATAGATTTAAGGAATTAGATCTGACAAGAATGCCTGTAGAACTATGAATGGAGGTTCACAACATTGTACAAGAGGTAGCAACTAAAACCATCCCAAAGAAAAAGAAATGCAAGAAAGCAAAATGGCTGTCTGAGGAAGCTTTACAAATAGCTAAGGAAAGAAGAAAAGCAAAAGGCAAGAGAAAAAGAGAAAGATACACCCAATTGAATGCAGAATTCCAGAGAATAGCAAGATGAGATAAGAATGCCTTCTTAAATGAACAGGGCAAAGAAATAGAAGAAAACAATAGAATAGGGAGGACAGAGATCTCTTCAAGAAAATTGGAGATATGAAGGGAATGATTCATGCAAAGATGGGCATGATAAAGGACCAAAATGGCAGGGACCTAACAGAGGCAGAAGAGATTAAGAAGAGGTGGTAAAATTATACACAAGAATTATACAAGAACAAGCTTAATGTCCCTGATAACCATGATGGAGTAGTCACTGGCCATGAGCCAGACATCCTGGAATGTGAAGTCAAATGGGCTTTAGGAAATCTGAGCAACAACAAAGCTAGTGGAGATGATAGTATTGCAGCTGAGCTAATAAAAATCTTAAAAGACGCAGTAAAAGTGCTGCACTCAATATGCCAGCAAATTTGGAAAACTCAACAGTGGCCACAGGATTGGAAAAGGTTTACATTCCAATTCCAAAGAAGTGCAATGCCAAAGATTGTTCAAAGTACCGCACCATTGCACTCATTTCACATGATAGCAAAGTTATGTTCAAAATCCTACAAGCTAGGTTCCAGTAGTATGGGCCAAAAACTACCAGAGTACAGGCAGGATTTCAAAGAGGCAGAGGAACTAGAGATCAAATTGCCAACATATGCTGGATCATGGAGAAAGTTAGGGAGTTCCAGAAAAACATCTACTTCTGCTTCATTGATTATGCCAAAGCCTGGATTGTGTGGATCACAACAAATTGTGGCAAGTTCTTAAAGAGATGGAAGTACCAGATCATCTTATTTATCTCTTGAGAAACCTATATGCAGGTCAAGAAGCAACAGTGAGAACTGGACAAGGATTGGTTCATAATTGAGAAAGGAGTTCGGCAAGGCTGTATACTGTCACATTGCCTATTTAACTTATATGCAGAGCACATCATGAGAAAGGTGGGGCTAGATGAATCATAAATTGGAATTAAGATTGCTGGGATAAATATAAACAACCTCAGATATGCAGATAATGCCACTCTAATGGCAGAAAGTGAAGAGAAACTAAAGAGCCTCTTGATGTGGGTGAAACTCAACATTAAGAAAACTAAGATCATGACATCTGGCCCTCTCAATTCCTAGCAAATAGATCAGGAAGAAACGGAGGTAGTGACTGATTTTATTTTTCTGGGCTCCAAGATCACCACAGATGGAGCTACAGCCAAGAAATTAAAAGACACTTGTTCCTAGAGAAGAAAGCTATGGCAAATCTAAACAACATACTAAAAAGCAGAGACATCACCCTGTCAACAAAAGTGTGTATAGTCAAGGCTATGGTTTTCCAGTTGCAATGTATGACTGTGAAAGTTGGACCATAAGGAAGGCTGAGTGCCAAAAAATTAAGGCCTTTGAACCTTTCATGAAAGGTGCTGGAAAAGACTTCTGCGAGTCTCTTGGACTGCAAGGTGATCAAACCAGGTCAGTCCTAGAGGAGATCAACCCTGACTGCTCTTTAGAAACCCAGATCCTGAAGATGAAACTCAAATACTTTCACCACCTAATGGGAAGGAAGGACTCACTGGAGAAGAGCCTACTGTGAACGATTGAGGGCAAAAGAAGGGAACAGCAGAGAATGAGGTGGCTGGATGTAGTAACTGAAGCAGTCGGTGTGAGCTTAAATTGACTCCAGGGGATGATAGAGGACAGGAAGGCCTGGAAAATCATTGTCCATGGGGTTGCGATGGGTCGGACATGACATGATGGGTCGGACATGACTTCACAACTAACAACAATAATAGTAATTTTGTTGAAATGCTTTATTGCATAGGAGAATTTGTGGAATTAAACTTTTTGCTATGGAAGAAGATCACGGCATTAGCTCTACTGCTTATTTGCTATTTGCAGTCATAATCCTTTTTTTAAAATATCTTAATCTTTTTCCATTAACACTAGCTGGAATGTTAAAAACAAAGGATTTAGGATTGCTTCTATTAACACAATGTTTCTCAACCTCAGCAACTTTAAAACGTGTGCCCTTCATGATATTATCCTTCTTCCACCTCTAGAAAAGCAAAGATATAATGTTGCCTTTAAAATTTTTCATTCTTAGGACAGTGGCAAATATACAAGTGTAGAAGTAATAATATTAAAATACCTCCATTATAATCATACATAGTTCAGTAAACTTTTAAATTAGATACAAACACAGAAAGGTGAACAGACAGGATGAAGGTCTTAGGGAAATAAGTCTTGCAATGTTTTATAGCATAACAGGAAATGAATGTAACAGTTTGGGATGAAAACTAAAGTCACCTATAAAAAGCTACATTTCTTTCACAATTGCGGTGTTATTCAATCACAACTACTTTTTATTCTGGAGGATTAGAAAAATCATATGGAAGGCATAAGATATTTTCTAATCGAGATACTGCTTTTTTCTAATAAACATATTATTTTACTCATTAACTAACTATAATTTCAACCAACAACCAGATGAATTTGTAAATTCAGTCCTTAAACATGTTTTGATGACAAAGGCACACAATCTGTGTTTGCAAGTTTTGACATTAACCTATGTCTATTTAAATATATTAAGGGCAGAACTGACCTGTGACATTAAGAAATCAAGGAAGTTTTGTTAATGAAAATATAATTCACTCCAAGAATCCTACATAAGACAGATATGAACCATAAATTGTTAACTAAGTCTTAATGGCTGAATTCATATCAAATGTGAATTTACCAAAGTAGTAAAACGAATGAATCTGCACACTGTTAGCTAGATACAACTTATACTAATTACCTTTTATTATTATGCCATTTGTGAATCACAAGAATTCACAAGAATCTATTTTCTAAAGTGCCTGTAGGCCAGACAAGGAATAATGCATGGAAACTGAACATGGAGAGATTTAACCTGGAAATAAGGAGAAACTTTCTGACAGTGAGAACAATCAACCAATGGAATAGCTTGCCCTCAGAAGTTGTGGGAGCGCCATCACTTGAGACCTTCAAGAAGAGATTGGACTGCTATTTGTCAGAAATGGTGTAGGGTCTGCTGCTTGGGTGAGGGATTCGACTAGATGACCTCTAAGGTCCCTTCCAACTTTGATTGTCTGTTATCTGAATGAACAATTTGCTGACCCTCTAGACATGGTTATCCTTGCAAATCAGTAAAAATTAATGAAAGGCAGCTGTTATTCTAATTGTTGGTTTGACAAATAGCTAGGATATGAAAAAAAAAGACCAGTGACATTAAGCACACGAATGCCACAGAACATGTAATTACTGGACATTCACACTGCTAAATTCATATAGAATTCTGAGCCATGGTTAGTTCAATTCAAAGTTTGTTAAATTACCATACTGTTAGCAACCATTAAACGTATGATGGTGCTGAGTGAATGGCATCTATGAACAGTCCTTGAAGATCTGGTTTATGGTCATGTGATTATAATCAGAATGTTGACAAATGGCCTGCATTTCTAACTGATCCAATGTCCTATGGGTCATGTGATTGCAATTTCAACCTTCTCTGGCAGCTTCCCACAAGCAAAGTCAATGCGGAAGCAGCAAGAGGTCACAATTGGCAATCATGTGCCATTGTTCCTGATGATCTCTGGATTCACTTAATAAAGCAGTTGGAATTGCCATCTATAAATGGCATGATCACATGACATCACACTTTATGCCCATGTAGCTTGGTGATGGAAATTCTAATCATTGAGTGGTCTATCTGTAATAATAAACTCATTGGGATAAGCCATAAATTGTAATTTACAAATCATATTAGCATGCTATTTGAAGAATATTCCATTTAGATAGCATGATAAGTCAAAACCAGTCAAGCAACATTAGATTTAGGACAAAGGAAAGCCTAAGTATTGAAGTACAATTTGAATATCTCTGCCAAAGTTGCAGTTACAGAGGTTCCTGGAAGATGCTGAAAAGCATCTTTTGTACCAGGTTCTTCTAGTGGAGAGGTCTCCTTAATATTGGGAGCCCCATGTCAGCACAGACAACATACAAGGTAATGGAATGCTAGGTGTAATATTTTTATATGAAGGAAAGCACATAATAAAGTTGTACAAAGTTAGGAAAATACAGTGCAGGGACTGGAGGAAAACCTAGCACAATTATATTTCTCATAATGAGCAATTGTTAAATCTTATAATTTATTTCATAAGGTGTATTAAAGGCCAACAACTTTAATGGCTTGAAAAGAGAACTAATTTAATTTATGGGGTTTTGTGCCTGGGTTCAGGGCCCTGGAAGTGTGACAGAATCAGTTTCTTGACTTTATTGATAGTTATTTTATGGTGAGCAACTTATGTGTTCTGTATTATGCATTTTACTTATTTTTATTTGTCATATTTTAAGCTGCCCAGACACCTATTTGACATAGGTGGCTCTATAATCAATCAATCAAACCAACAAACAAATAAAGTGATGACTACTAAACCTCATCACTATATATTCTCTCCTATATCAGTTATGCTAATCAGTACTATTTGCTGAAGAAGTAGTAGGTAGGAGTGGTTTAGTACATAATTCATAACGTTTCTTGTCAGAAGAGTACTAGAAAAAATCCATTTAAAATGAAATTAGAGAAAAGAGTTCCAGCAGTTCTGTATTTGCTTGGTTTTACAGTAGTTTCATCTCAAAAGAATTTTTAGCAGGACTATAAGCTTATGTAATTTGACCCAAATGTATTGCACACTTTAAAGTTCAGACAAGAAAGCTGACACTAAAATTGAAGAGTTTCTTTCAAGAACAATATGCCCTTAAGGCTTTCTGGTGCTTTTAAAAACTTATTCACAAAACACAGCTTGTTTGAATTGTTCTTTTTACTCTCAGAACCCATAAAAAGTTCCATCTATCTCTTAAACAGAAATAATTTACATCCACTGGGATGTTTTATGAAAGAGATTTGCTTGTTTCACTACAATATGATACTGTTTTATATCTTCATTTCTAATTATTTTCGTACAGGTTTAAGTATTCAGAATCCATCCAGCAAAGAGGCGTTTTGATTAAATGCTTGATTGAGTTCATGTACTATGTATACCATAATATGGTTTGTTCGGTTTTGACTTGGCATGAGACTTGGGGGGGTGGATTCCATTTCTTAGACAATAGCCCTCTGTTGCTGATGAGCATCAGGTCAATCAACTTCCCTTCCCTAATTCAAAATGAAATTTGATAAAATACAATTTAAAATGGAATCTAGACAAAATACGATTTAAGATGAAATAGTAATAAAATACAATCCAAAATAAAATTGTAGTAATGTACAATAATTTAAGATATGGATAAAATATAATAACATTATATTTCAGAGTTGCCCTTGCAATCTACCCCAATCAATCCCACGTATGCAGATCTCAACTGAATCATTTTGTTTAAATACTGTGCTACTTTAAATGTTATTTTCAAGTTCTGGCCGGACATAGGTAAGTTATTTTGATATGGGTATCCCAATGGGTCATTCGTCCAATATATAGATCAAGATACCTGTCTCTCATCCTCTTATACAGGCAACAGTCAAATAGGATGTGAGCCAGGTCCTCTACCTTTGCCACTCCGCAAATGCAGAGACGCTCATTGTACGGTATTGCATGAAATCTCCCATATCTAACCATTGTGTCAAGCTGTTCAAATCTCACTCTCGTGAATATCTCCCTAAGATGTTTTGGGAGTTGTGACTTCAAGTAGCTATCTACTTGGAAAGTACATTTGTATTTACTCAACCATTTCAAGTTACCTACCTTACTAAGGATAGCTATATCAGTTTGTGCATCCATATCCTTAATTCTTTGGGCAACTCTTTTTTAAATTGTTCTCCTGTTACACAAGAGATAGGAAGACCATAGCTTCTTACAAAATTTGTTAGTTTAATGATCCAGGAGGTTTGTGATTGTAGTTTTATTTGCTCTAGTAGGCATAATTTGGGTAGTCTATCAGTCTCCATTTCATTAACTTTGCACCAGTAGTTATAAGCTCTAATTTTAGATAATGCCTGAATTGTATAAATTCCCAATTCAGCTCTAACTGCTGCAGCAGATGTTCTTGGGTCTACACCCAAAATAAATCTCAAATGCTGGGACTGTGTTTGTTCTAGGACTGTGATTGAGTAAAGACCCCAAATTTCTCCTCCGTAGAAGAGCACTGTGGTAACCTTAACCTTATAAACCTTGATTAATGGGATTAGGGACCCTGGATAACTCTGGTTTTTTAGTTTGAGCAATAAATTCAAATGGGCTTTTGCTCTAAATGTACTCCGTTGATGGTGGCAGGTCCAAGATCCAGTCTTGGAAAAAGTTCACCCAAATATACAAAGGAATTAACCTGTTCAATTAGTTAACCATCCAATTGCCACCTTTGTCTCTGATGGTTTCTTCCAAATACCATTATTTTTTATTTAGATTTACTGATGATTAGAGAGTTATCCTGGCAATAAGAGCTAAATCTTCTTAATAGCCTATGTAATCCTATTTGTATGTATGATAATAAAATCATATCATCAGCATAAAGCAAGCTTTTACAATAAGTATTTAAGATCATCGGCATGTGTACCATGGTATCCTTCATTAAACCTGGCAAGTCATTGATGTATAAATTAAATAATAATGGGGCCAGGATACACCCTTGCCTTATCCCTTTGTTTGTGCAAATCCTGTTAGTCAGGGCCCCATTAACCCCATACCGCACCCTCAAACAGGTAGTTGTGTAAAGGGCTTTAATCAAAGCCAGGAGTCTGGGTTCTATTTTAAGAGATGTCAGTTTACTCCATAGTACGTCTCTATTTACCATATCAAATGCTGCTGTAAGGTCTATGAAAGCAGCAAACAGGGGTCTTCTTTTATAGGCATATTTGGCAATTAGATGATTCAGGACAAAGCAGTTATCAATAGTAGATCTGACTTGTCTAAAACCTGCTTGTTCTTCTGTGAGGATGTTGTTTTCCTCTACCCAGGTTTCAATTCTGTTCAAAAGGTACCTAGCATATATTTTTGCTACAATGTCAGTCAGGCTGATGAGCCTATTATTAGGTTCCTTTTTATTCCCTTTTTTATATATGGGAACAACTATTGCCATCTTCCACCCATCTGGTATGTAGCAGGTGTTATTTATGTGTGTAAAAAGGCCTGAAATTTCTTAAATAGTTCTGTTGGTAGAAAATCCTCTCCTGGGGCTTTATTGCTCTTTAAACTTTTAATGATGGACTGTATCTCTTTTTCTGAGACTGGTGGCCAGGGGGGCGGAGTTCTAGGGTTTATTAAATCACTTTTTAAAAATAATTTCTTTACCGGTTCGGTGGAGGCAAACAAGCACTGATAATAATTCTCCCAATCCTCAGCAGAGATTGGTATGTCAAATGCAAATCTCCGTTCCTTCAGGTTACCTGCTACAGAATGTCAAAATAATACTGAGTTATGACTTCTGGCAGCCAACTCAAGTTCTGACCAGAGTTAAATGGCAAAACTTTTTTTCTTTAATGTTATAGTTTTTTTTATATTCCCTTCTTGTGTGCAACATCTTAGCTTGTATATAGGCAGTAGGGTTCCTCTGGGCAAACCTCATGGCTGCCTTCAGTTTCTTTTTCAGTCGCTGGCAATCTGAATCAAACCAATGAGGTCTACCCACTTGGGCTCTTTTTGTAGCAGGTTTAGTTGTTAGATGTTTCTTCAGTATGTTACAAAGATTGCAGAATGCATTGTAGGCTGACATCCAGTCAGTAGTAAATGACTGGATTGTTCTAGCCCACTTAATAGCATTCTCTACTAAGGCATTCTAATATGGCCTTAGTATCAACCTTAGCCCAAATTAACCTTTTATTTTGAGCCACTTCTACCTTTTTAGTAAGCCATCTGTCAACCATGTTATATGGTCTTAAATCTGAGCAGCCTCTCAATGTCACACTTACAGGCTGATGGTCACTGTTGTCGCTAAGATGTACTGGGACCTCCAAGAAGAGGTCAGCCTTATCTCTAGACACATAAAAGAGATCCAGTACACTACTTGAATTAGTTGAGTGTTGTGTATAAGGGTATATGTAATTCTTATCCTTACCTCCCAAAATTTCTACAATTTTGTAAACAACAAACTAAAAGACTCAAGGTCCATCCCACCCCTGAAAGGACCTAATGGTAAAGACTGCAACGATGACACGATCAAAGCAAACCTCTTTAACACATTCTTTGGCTCAGTATTTGTAAACAGCAATGGATCAAGCCCAGTACTTCCTAGTAGAGACAACTACAATGATCTAATACACATCAATTTTACAGAAGACATTGTTGAAAAAGCACTGCGCAATCTAAAACCATCCCTATCTATTGTACGGGACAGATTACGTGCCTACTTCTTAAAAAAGCTATCCACTGCCATAGCCGAACTTCTAAGCATAATATTTGAAAAATCTTTCAGGACCAGTTCCTTGCCAAAACTATGGTCACAAGCCACGGTCATCCCCATCTTCAAAAAGGAAGATCCTAGCCTAGTTGAAAATTACAGACCAATCTCCTTATGCTAAGTCACCTGTAAAGTCATGGAATCAATTATTAACCAATCCATTATCCTCCACTTAGAGACAAACAACCTACTCTCTAATAAATTTGGTTTCAGAAAAAAACTATCCTGTAATCTGCAACTCTTACACTGCAAAAACACATGGACTACACAACTCGATCAGGGCAAAACAATAGATGCAATCTACATAGACTTCTGAAAAGCCTTTGATTCAGTGGTACATGACAAACTACTTCTAAAACTAAAATCTTATGGTATCTTTGAACACCTACATAACTAGATAGAAGCATTCTTGTCAAACAGACAACAAATGGTCAAAATTGGGAGCGTCCTATCAAATGCTGTACCTGGCAACAGTGGTGTCCCCAAAGGCAGTGTTTTAGGATTAACTTTCTTCATACTCTACTTAAATGACCTCTGTGATCATATTAAGAGCAACTGTGTTCTCTTCGCTGATGATGTAAAACTATTCAACACCACAGATAATACTACTACCCTCCAAAAAGACCTTGACTATCAGAATGGTCAATCAAATGGCAACTTCAAATCTCAACAAATAAATGCTCTGTCTTACATATTGGCAGAAAAAAAAATCAGAAAATAATATAAAAGCTAAATAGTCAAGACTTTGTTGAGGATCCAAACTTTGTCAAGGACCTTGGACTACTCATCTCGAATGATCTAAGTGCTAGAGCCCAATGTAGCTACATAGCCAAAAAGGCATTAAGAGTTGTTAATCTAATCCTACGTAGCTTCTTCTCTGGTAATATCACACTACTAACTAGAGCATACAAAACATTTGCTAGACCTATACTTGAATACAGCTCATCAGTCTGGAACCCATATCATGTATCTGATATTAACACAATTGAAAAAGTCCAGAAATAACCTAGAACTATGCCACCTCCAGTCCGATATAAATATAGTATATAAAATCATACATTGCAATGTCCTACCTGCAAATGAATACTTCAGCTTCAACCATAACAATACAAGAACACACAATAGATACAAATTCAAGGTTAACCTCACCAAACTTGACTGCAGAAAATACAACTTCAGCAACAGAGTGGTCAATGTTTGGAATACTCTACCTGACTCTGTGGTTTCTTCCCCAAACCCAAAAAACTTTAACCTTAGACTGTCTACTGTTGACCTCACCCCCTTCCTAAGAGGCCTACAGGGGGCATGCATAAGCACACCAATCGTGCCTACCGTCCCTGTCCTATTGTTTTTTTATTTTTCTTATAAGTATCTATCTCATGTATTCAAAACTATATTTATTCTTATACCTGTATCTTGTAAGCGATTGACAAATCAAATAAATACTAAAATACTAAATACTAAATTTGGAGATTACCTTTTAAAATTAAGGAGACTAGAAGCAAACCAGCGGCATTACTTTTACAATCTCTCGAGAGCCACTGAGGATGGTTTTCAAAGAACTCCCCTGCGATTCCCTTTTTCTGGGCAAGCTCATACAAAGAGGGACCCAGTCTAGCGTTCAGATCTCCTAATAAAACCAGTATGGGCTGAGGATACAGTATTGCTTTATCTTCTAGGATAACATTCAAGCACATCCAATATTCAAAATTATAGTTGCTGGGATGTGCTTGGGGGAATATACACATTTACCAATATTAACTCAAACTGGTCATATTCAAGTCTGACAGCTAGAAAGTACTGATACTTATCTTTGTTATATAATTTCTCTCCCTGCCATTGCAACTCTTGCTTTATAAGAATGCATAGTCCACCCTTTGTTTTTTGAGCTGGGGAGGCCCATCCCTGAAAGCCTGACAGTTGTAGTGGTTCATCCACTTCGGTTCGCCAAGTTTCTTGAAGGGCTATTATGTCAAATCTAGAGAAAAGCTCATTAGTCCACTATCAACTATCCCTTTCCAGCCTACTATATTCCAGGTCACCAACTGTATGGGGTTCTCAGAAGCAAGATGATCTGGCTTGATTAATTGGCTGGATGGTAAAGATGTTGGATGTCAACTTGAACTAGAGCCAGATCAATATCACCTAATCTTCCCTTATAAACACAATTGTTGTGAGGTTTGATATTTCTCCTCATGGGTTGCAGAACCTGTTGTTGCTCCTCTTTATTTCGATTGCCAGTATGCCTTTGCTCTTGCTCCAAGAATGGTTTTTTTCCCCAATGGGCAAGTACTCTGGTTTAAAACTATAAATGTAGATTTATGACCATTTTTGGAGTGGCATAGCTGAGGATTCAACTTGTGGAAAGCTGTTATGGGAGCTTCTAAATCAATTGAAGCTGGAAGCTGGATTATCTCCCTAGTGTTTGTCAGTTTAGGGGGCACTGTGTGATGAAGCCCTTTGTCTTTCGGTTGTTTCTCAGAGGTTGGGTCAGTCAGTGCAGTTACCCCACAGTCAGCCTATGTGACAGTACCTTCTTTTACTGTTAAGGTAGAGGCAGTTTGTTGATTAAATACATTGTCACAAGATTGCGTGGTTAGTGGAGCCAAATTAAATAGAGGCTTTGTTGTAGATTGAGTTGTTGTCAATGCCTCTTTTAGGTCATCCAATCTTTGAATGATGTTAACTTGCTCAGGTTCTGATAACGCACTGAATAAGTCAATCAATGTTTCCTCTGACACATCCTCAGCAGTTCCTACAGCTGTGGGTAACACAGTTTGTATATTGCTTCTTTGCCTTCTCGGGATCAGTTCAGTTGCAGCAGCCTCAGGTTTAGCAATCTGAGAGCTGTTGCAACCTAAATTTAAAGCAACAGTTCCCACTTGATGATGCTGTTTCAGAAGTGGGTACACTTTTTCTGTGCAAAAAACCCTTATTGGAAATATTGAGAAGGTGCTCAGAAAGGGCTTCATTCCGAAAAGCATGGAGGGTATTGTGGGTCGCTTGAACGATAGGAGAATTCTCATACATTGCATTCTTGCTGGCAGCCACTCTGCATGTAGTAGATCTATCAGAGTGAGTTCACAACGGAACAGCTGGCTCAGGGACAGACTAATAGCTTTTCTATTACTCCAACTCCCTCTATTTACTCTCTTGTCATAAATTTGCAAGGTAATCTGGTTAGTTTGGAGACTGTAGTGTTGGTCATCTCTTAGGCCTTTACCTGATTGAGTGTTTTCTCTATATGTGTTTAAATTTTGGGAGGAAAACGAGGTCCTTCACTAGTTTCTTTTTCAGAGTTAGCCATCCCATATCTATCCATGGTTATCCTCCCAAGTCCTTCTACAGTATTTGGGTGGCTCCTAACATACGTTGCAAAATATTCTTTCAGGCAATCTACCTTATTTATGACAATTGACAAAAGATCATATATTGAGCTGTAAGCAAACATTGTCCAGAGAGGAAGTCTGTCACATTTTCTTTCTTTAAATTTGTTACATCTCCCCCCTTGAGCAAAGAAGGCTGCTGCTAGGCTCCAAGAACAGGAGCCACCCTCTGAGAGGGAGGAGGACAGCTCTGCACACTACTTATCTTCCAGTTCGGTTTGTAAGTCCCATCCCAATGAATCACATAAATTAAGTTTGTCTGACAAGGTGCCTGTGAATGAGTTACTCACTGGAACAGACTGTCTGTTTGCAATGTAATCTTCCATTTTCTGCTGCTTCAAAGGCTTAGATAAACTCTCTGCTACAGAGTGCTGTCTCTTCCTTCTTTTCCCCATTTTTCAATCCTGTGGTCCAGTTTTCTTAGTCGCTTACTTTACTATTAATGATATTCTAGGCCCTTTGCAGTGCTTCACAGCTATGATACCAAATGCTAGTGTGCGATACTATATATTTCTTGAGTGCTGATTCCTTTAATGTTTATAATTGCTTAATAGACATGAAGCTATCCATTACTTGGATATTTTCATTATTAATTCTAAGATGAGATATTCTTCCTAAATATATTCCACAAGTTGATATGTTTGACATAACTGAAAGCCTTTCTGCATACATTGAAGCACATGTTGTCTTCTTTTTGTATTCTTTGCCTATGTCAATAAACCAGACTGCATCAGCAATAATGTCTCTTGTTTCTCCCCTTTTTGAAAACCAACTTGCACATCTGGCATCTCCTTTGCTATGTAAATTGTAACTTGCATTGAATTGTTCTAAGAATTATATTGTGAAATTAGGGATATTGTACAATAGTTTATATATTCTGTTGTCTCCTGTTTTAGTATTGGTATATAGTAAGGTGACCAATCGTCCTCCTTTAGGGAGGACAGTCCTTCATTTGTAAGTTCTATCCTCTCTCGAAAAGTGTCCTTATACATGTCCTCTTTTTCAATATTTGAAGACTAATATGTAAATCTCCGTATTTGATCGATACCAATCCAATCCATGATGTATTTGTATTTGACATGACAATTCGTCAAGACTCGGTACACTGTGGTGAGGCGCGATTATGAGACACATGCTCTCCGCATAGGAGAATTGTTTTGAGAGAATGCGCCACGTGCAAGTGGCTTTGTTTACTACTTACTGAAACATGACACGGCACAAATGTACACATTAGATTCACTTCTTTCTCAGTGAATAGTCAATCATACACAGGTGAGCACAATAATTCATGTTTTATTAATTCATTATTTAGTTAATAATTTCCAGATATGTATAATTTTATTTAAAAGTTTATTTGCTTATGTTATTGTTTCAGTTTTAATAATTAATTTTATTTATTCATAATTAATGTGCTTGCATTGTTCGTGTAGCTCTATATTTTATTTTAATTTTTAATTTCATTTAGGGATGGAAAAATCAAAAAAGAGGAAATGCCATTTCAACAATAAATTGAATAAGGAATTTCCATTCCTCATATCAAAGAAGGATAACATTGTTTTCTGCAATATTTGCAGCTGAGAATTTTGTATTTCAGTTGGGGGCAGAGCAGGTATTACGAAACACTCAGCCACCAAGAAACATAAGCAATCATCAGATGCGTCTGCTTCCAGTTATAAAGTAATTTTTTAAAAAAAAAACTTCAAATTATTCTGAAGTTAGCCGCAATGGAGGAAAGATTTGCATTTCATATCATAATTCACAATCAAAGTTTTCGTAGTATGGATTGTACAACTAAATTATTGAAAACGTTTCACAATGCTAAATTTTCATGCGCCAGGACAAAATGGGAGACTATTATTAAATCAGTATTTAAAAATTACTGTGACAAAGTACTTACAGAAGACTTGGAAATTGCAGCATTTGTAACGGTTTTATCTGATGCATCCAATCATAATGAACTAAATTGTAGTATCCAATACTAGTAAGATATTTTAATATTGCCAAGGGCAATCAAGTAAAAAATTTTCAGTTCTTTTAATTACCAGCCAAGCTAGATAATTATTTTGCTGATGAGGAGTGATGGTGTGTGTGTGTGTGTGTGTGTGTGTGTGTGTGTGTGTGTGTAAAAGACCCTGGTAAAGATTTCATATTCTTTTGGAACTAAAGTAATGACCAGGTTATCAAATGGTACCTGTATATTATTTGAAGTTGGAACAGTTTAACCTTGGCTTCTCTTTAAAACATTTGTTCTGCTGTAATTAATAATGGTGGTGAAAACAAGGTACAGAAAAGCAGTGCTAATTAGTCTACATATGATGTATTCAGAGTTTTAAAAAACAATCACATCCATACATGTAAGGGCAACCTTGTTTAGCTCTGATCCAGGCTGATCTGTGTTAGTGCTTCCCTGTACAACCTCTCCTTATAACACTATATAAATGCTTGTATACTAACATTGATAGATGAATGTACTATAATTAGAATTACTGAATGAAGTTTTTTTGCCAGAAGTGCAATGTCCAAGAAAGGAAATTCCCACCCCATTAAAATAAACTGTATGACTGCAAGGATTCAGTTTCCTATATTTAGATCAATGAGATATAATTAAGGATGTAATCTTAAATTTAGACATTTCCGCATTCCTTTCCTCCGCTGCCAATCTGCTCCCCACACAGGAAGGAAAAAGAAACCTCTGCCACTTACTTTTCATGCTTAGCCCTTCCTTGCTGGAAGCTTCTTTCGTTTTGACTGCTCTCCAACCCAATCTTCATCAATCTTCTAGACTTGGTTACATCCATAACTCGCCTGTTGCTGCCGTACTGCCTTCTCTCTTTCCTTCCCTCTTTGGATCGGCTTGCCACGTCTTCGGATCTGCCTTAGGGCTGGCTTCTTTGGCATCAGGCTATGGGCTGCAACTCTCCCTACCATCTCCAAGAGTTCCCACTCTTGCCGAACATTGCCTCAATCGGCTGCCAGACACAAAAATCCCAGTACAGGGAATGGAGAGCTGTTCCTCTGAACCACCAGGACACAATGTCACCACCATAAGTCGTGTGGTCCTTACTCCTAAAAATATCCTAATGGAGGAATCATTAAGGAGCAAAGAAAAGTTCAGTCAATTCTTTCAAAAAGGAAAAATGCTTTCCTTAAATACAGTTGCAGTTGACAAAATGCTGGGTGTATAGTGGCAATTATAGCTCTTTCATAAACTGTCAAATCTTGTCATAACACATGCTATAAACAAGGACAGATTTAGAGGTGCTTTATGATAGTTATGTGTAGGATGTAGACGATTGGCTGTTAAATTTCAAGTGCAGGGGGAAAAAAACCTTCCCTTCCAGTAGATCGTTGCTTGTTTATTATAAGGGTGTTCTCTTTATGTGAGTTGAATCATACATTTACTGTTATAAATTTCAGCATTTGACATTTTCAGTTAACTTTATTCGTGACAGTTGCTGATATGTAGACAGAAATATAAACAACGTTCCGCAACGCGAGATAGGTAGGAGAGTTTAAAAATTTCCTAGGTATTTTCTTACCTTTTCTTTTCCTTTCTGAAAACTGAGATTGTTTTTCAGGGTCTGATTATACGTGGATGGATATATCAGAAAAAAGCAAATAAATCTATTTGACATGATTCAACAAAAGAAGAATGATTTGTAATGAAAAGCTGGGATGAGATTAAATTCTGTAGGTGATTGAACTCCTAGTATTTTACTTAATAATAATAATTAACATTCTAATAACTTGTAAATCATCTATTGGAACATTTCAGGAGATAATACTTCTTATGTTTGGAGAAAATAAATAGAGTCAGAAATTCTGAATATGTCCTCAGCATGAAACCTTCACAGTGAGTTGGCTGAAGAAATTAATATGGGAACATGAGAATCACTGAAGTCCACTTGTCTCAGTATGAAAGAAGGGTATAGCTAATTTATTTATCTACCTCTGGAAACCTACTTATCTCATTTAACCAATGGAGGTGCAGTACTTTTTTTTTCATTCCTAAGGTCTATATATAGCCTGTAAATTGATGCATTTCCAAAATTAGATATTGATATGGATAGCACCAGTAATTTTTAAACATAATTTACATCTCTTTTGCATTTACCGTATATTTGACAAATTCTTGTTTTTGTTGTGTGAAGTATTACAATTTGGTAAGAGATTTTAGACAAGCTCTGAGTTATCAAGATTTTTGTAGGTCATATAGGAAACTGAATGGCACATGTTTATTGCAGAATTCTATCTGTCAATATAATGGACTGCTTAGGGCCATTTCTGTTGAGGACTGCTTAGGGCCATTTCTGTTGTTGCATTATTGACTGCACCTGCAATATATTTACATAATGGTTTTATTTATTTGTTCAATTTCTATGGATGTTAGTTTAGTTTAGTTTAGTTTACTTTATTGTCATTGCACATCATACAACAAAATTAAATACCAACCTCAGCGTACTATACAGTAGAATTCAATAGAGTTACTGCCCTGGGATAGAAGCTGTTGTTCAGCCTATTTGTCCTTGTTTTTATTATCCTGTACCATCTGCCAGATGGTAATAGTTCAAAAAAAGTGTTCCCAGGATGAGATGGATCTTTGAGAATCTTTTGAACTTTTTTAAGGCTGCAGGAGCTATAAAGCTCTTCCAAAGCGGGGAGTGGGAAACCAATGATTTTTTGGGCAATGATGTTAAACCTCTGGAGTGCTGTCCTATCTGCCACTGTGCAATTGGCAAACCATACACAGGTGCAGTAAGTTAAGATACTCTCTATGGTGCAGTGGTAGAAAGTCACCAGCAGTTTTTCATTCAGTTGTTGTTTTCTGAGAAGCCCTTTTAACCAGTACTGCAATGTGAGTACCCCAGGTCAAGTCCTCTTTTATGGTAAAACCCAGAAACTTAAAACTGGCCACTTGCTCCACTCGGTCTCCATTGATAAGCAAGGGCTGGATGTCTGATCTATTCCTTCTATAGTCCACTATAAGCTCCTTGGTCTTATTGGTGTTGAAGACTAAATTATTGTCTCCACACCACAAAAGCAACCAGTCCACCTCATCTCAGTAGGCAGACTGATTCCCCCCAAGATAAGTCCCACCACTGTTGTATCATCTGCAAATTTAATAATAGTATTATTAGCGTGAGTGGGAATGCAATCATGCACATAAAGAGTATAGAGTAAGGGACTCAACACACAACCCTTGTGGTGTGCCAGTATTAAGAATAAGGGCTGAAGAGATAGGATTACCTAATCTGACCCTCTATGAACAGCCAGACAGGAAATCCAGGAGAGGTTACTAGGTAAACCATTTAGATGAGTTAATTCTACGTTATGATAAGACTACTTTAGCAGAATCTTGCAAGTGTAAAAGAACAATTCTTCGTCTTTCTCTTGTAATAGCCTGATCAGTTAGGCTATTATTAAGTTTCCATGTATGATTGGACTACCTTTGATAATTGAATCATTTCAATTGGACAATTGAAACACTTTTGCAAGGGATAAAATGGTCCAGTTTGTATAAATAAATCCACTAATACAAGTACAGAATTATATTCCACTTGAGGAAGATCAGTAATGAAATTTAGAGAAAAAACTGTCTCAAGATTGGAGTAGAGGTGTTTAGAGGTTGCCGTAGTTAAATAGGATTATAAGAGATTGGTTTTAATCCCTGGCAGTTATGAGGAAACCTAATCCTTAATATCAGAATGGAATTTCAGATACAAATATTATCTTTAAAATCTTTGTTGGGTTTTAAATACCCTCTCATGCTATGCTGTTTTGTTGTCATCACACAACTGTAGTTTTCTTCTCTTCGGGGAAGACTGACATCTAGATGCCCATGGTATACAGCTATATTCCTACCTTTTTTGTGAAAGGTGAATCAGTAACTTGTTGGGCTCTCTTGAGTTATCCATCCAGGCTGTGGCATATACATCCTGATGTTGATAAAGAGATCTACAATCTGTCTTATAGTATGGCTCAAAGTTGTATGGTTGCAGTATTGTTGCTGGTAGGTGAATGTGACTGGGGAACCTCATGGTCCAGCTTGCATGAGAGGGCATCTTCTGGAAGTGTGGGAATATGAAAAATAAAAGTCAAAGTGGAAGAAAAACTTTGCCTATGGATTTGCCACGGATGTGAGATTTTGTGTTTTGCAGCACATCTAAATTTTTATGGTTTGATAGACTTGTATAGAGAGGGCTGCTTCCTCCAACAAGTCTCTCCGTTGTTGAAAGGTATTTTTACACCATCAATTCTTTATTGTCCCCCAATTCTATTTAGTTATAACAATTAAAATTCTAATAATTTGTAAGTTATCTGAAAGAATATTTCATAAAGATATGAGCCGAGAATACATTTCTTAAAATGTTTGTTCGTTTATTTATTTTGTCAAACGCTTACAGTATAATAGAAATAAGAATAAACATAAGTTCAAATACATGAAATAGGAACTAATAATTGGGCATAATGGGACAGGGACAGAAAGCACTATTGTGCACTTATGCACGCCCCTTACAGACTCTTAGGAATGGGGTGAGGTCAATAGAGGTTAGTTTGAGGGTAAAGGAGTGGGGGTTTGAGCAGGTGACAACAGAATCAGGTAGTGAGTTCCAAAAATCGACCACTCTGTTGCTGAAATCGTACTTCCTACAATCAAGTTTGGAGTAGTTTACATTTAGTTTATATCTGTTGTGTGCTCTTGCGTTGTGGTGGTTAAAGCTGAAATATTCATTAACTGGTAAGACATGATTTTATGTACTGTGCTTAAGTCCAACCTTAGTCGGCATAGTTCAAGGTTGTCTAAGCCTAGAGTCTCACGTCTGGTGCTGTAGGGTATTTTATGTTAGGTGAGATAAGAATACAGTTAAATGGATAATATGCATGTTGGTGATCTGAATAAGGAACATTCTGAAATTGGAAAAATAATGCAATGAGTGGATGAATGTTTAATAATGTTAAAAATTATTTAGAGACTGAACAAGAAAATACAGGAGGGGTTAAAGGGGAGACTTAAAGATTTTTTTAAATAAGTAAATATCCAGATTGAAACTATAAGGTTTAATTATTCACCTTATTCTTTAGCAGAAAATAAAAGCTTATTGGACTTGTATAACTTATACCAAGGAAATACAGTATTTGGCTACTAGATCTAATAGTAGGAAAATATATTAACAACAGATGGTCTCAGGATATAACTATAATATATAAGTTCTGTGATGAAAACTTAAGAGTCTTTACACATCAACTGCAAGCCATTTTACTCTCCATGTGAGTTCTCATTTCTCCTAATAGCTGTGTATGTTCCTCCACAAGCCTGTGTAAACAAGGCATTACGAACTCTTGCTGATCAAATTATGGAGGCTGAAGCCAAACACCCAGGTTTCCTTCCCATCATTTTAGGATATTTCAATCAAGCAAATTTAAGGAAAGAGCTCCCAAAATATTTCCAGCATGTAAATTGTCCCACCAGAGGCAAAAATACTTTAGACCACTGCTACACAACAGTAAAATATGCTTATAGGTCTTTACCACGAGCAGCTGTGGGACACTGACCACTGCATGAATCACCTTGTACCTGCCTATAGACAAAGACTTAAAACTATGAAACCAACAATTAAATCAGTGAAGACTTGGTTGGATGAGGCAAAGCTGAAACTCCAGGCCTGCCTTGATTGCACTGATTGGAATGTTTTTGAAGATGCCTCTGCAGACCTATATGAGTTCACAGATACTGTAACATCATATGTCAACTTCTACGAAGACTTATGTTTACCAACAAGGAACCTGCAAATATATAGTAACAATAAACCTTGGTTCACAGCTAAACTTAAGCAGCTACATCGTTCCAAAGAGGAAGCCTCCAGAAAAGGTGACAGAATGCTATAAAACCAGGCCAGAAACATATTAACAAGAGAGATCAGAGCAGCAAAAAGAAGCTATTCTGAAAAGGTAAGGAATCAGTTCTCAACAAATGAATCAGCAAACACTCCTAAACTCCTAAAAACATCACTGGCTTCAGCAAACCTCCTTCCCAGGCAGAAGGAAATCAACAATTAGCAGATGACCTGAATGTGTTTTACTGCAGGTTTGAAAACCACCTATCTCCACAACCCACAGCTCCAACACACCAACAACAGCCAAGCCTCCTACAACTGGCCCCAATCCATTGGGTTCACAACCTCTGGTGATCACAGAAAAAGAAGTGCAAAATCTATTTCACAGACAAAAGCCAGGAAAAGCACCAGAGACAGACAAGATAACTCCTTCTTGCTTAAAAGTCTGTGCTGACCAATTGGCTCACATCTTCACCTGAATCTTCAATAGATCACTGGAGATGTACTATGTTCCTTCCTGCTTCAAACGCTCTACCATCATCATCAGAAGCCCTCCATCAAGGAACTGAATTACAGACTAGTTGCTCTAACATCTGTAGTTATGAAAATATTTGAAAGGCTTGTGCTGTCCCACCCGAAAACCATCACGGATCCACTGTTAGATCCCATGCAGTTTGCATACTGAGCAAATAGATCGACAGATGATGCTGTTAACATGGCTCTGCATTACATCCTACAACACCTTGAAACTCCAAATACCTACACAAGGGTCCTCTTTGTAGACTTCAGTTCAGCATTCAATACCATCATTCCAGATACTCTTCTAAGTAAATTAAACCAACTAGCAGTACCTGAACAACAGCGATTGGTCTCATTCAAGACAATGACAAATACAATTTGCCTTGTGGCGTAACCAGAACAATCTGGAACTGAACACTCTCAAAACCATAAAAATTGTGGTAGACTTTAGAAGAAACCCTCCCACACTACCACCTCTTATAATACTAAACAACAAAGTATCAACAATAGAGACCTTCAAATTTCTAGGTTCTACTATATCACGACCTAAAATGGACACCTAACATCAAAAACGTCATCAAAAAAGCACAACAAAGAATGTTCTTTCTGCACCAACTCACCAACTTCTTTCTGCCCAAGGAGCTGCTGATACAGTTCTACAGAGGAATTATTGAGTCTATCATCTGCACCTCTATAACTGTCTGGTTTGGTTCTGCAACCCAACAGGACAGACATAGACTCCAGAGGATAATTAGGACTGCAGAAAAAACAATTACTACCCACCTGCCTTCAATCAAGGACCTGTATACTGCACAAGTCAAAAAGAGAGCTGTGAAAATATTTACAGAGCCCTCACATCCCGGACATAAACTGTTTCAATTCCTTCCCTCAATATGCCGCTATAGAGCACTGCACACCAGAACAACTAGACGCAAGAACAGTTTCCCCCCGAAAGCCATCACTCTGCTAAACAAATAATTCCCTCAACATTGTTCAACTATTACAAAGTCTGCATTACTATTACTGTTAATCTTCTCATCACTTCTTATCACCCATCCTCTCCCACTTGTGATTGTAGGACTGCAACTTTGTTGCTTGTATCCTTACGATTTATATTGACTGCTTCCTAGTATGATTTGATGCTGATTGTATCCTATGACTATCATTAAGTGTTGTACATTATGATTCTTGATTCTTAACAAATGTAACTTTTCTTTTATGTATACTGAGAGTATTTACACCAAGACAAATTCCTTGTGTGTCCAATCACACTTGGCCAATAAAGAATTCTATTCTATTCTATTCTATTCTATTCTATTCTATTCTATTCTATTCTATTCTATTCTACTCTACTCTACTCTACTCTATTCATATTATTATAGGCACCTCACAAATCAAACTTATTTTTATATCAAGATTTATGATTATAAAGTGACAGAAGAGAGCAACCTATTTAAATTTGTTATTTCAGAATGAGCCACAGGTTTATTTAAAGGCAGAACACTAACAGGGAAAATAGGTTAATCACCACTATATTTTCATCTATCTTTATATAGAAAATAGAATAGAAGGAGCTTTAAAATCTGTTCGATTTATAAGATTTAATAACCACCAAACTGTTTTCCTTTTTCTAATACACTTCATGCTATCTATTCTTTGAGGTCTGGTAACTAGTGAAATTTCATTACAATCAAGTTATACAATATGCAGTTATATAAAATAGCACCATTATTTTCTTAACCTTTGAAGTGCAGTGTAACATTTGCACCATATCCAACACAAGTAACAGGAGAATTTTACTGCCTACAAAATAAACAGTGATGTTTTTTATCGAGTTCAGCATAGCATACTGTACATTTTATGTGAAGCAGAGAAAGTAGTGCAAGAATATCTAGCCAAAACAATAGTCATGCAATCCAGTGGCTTTAAACAAGAATTCTGAAAAGGTTTGCCAAAGATGCTTTGGAACAAGGCAGCCATAGAGCAATATATTTTCTGCTTTCTGGAAATGAATGGAGTTCCAATATATCATAGAACAAGAGCACATGGCTTTCTTTATTCATTTTCTAACTTTCCCTTCTGTGTTAGAAGTACCATGGGGTCCTTGTTTTCACATGTTTACTAGTACACATATCCAATTTTCAATATTTGGTAGCCTAATTCCCTTTTTCTTACAATAAACCTGATGGAGATTTTGTGTGAACTTACCTTTCTCAAATGTGAGCTGGTTAGAGGCTTGACACATATCTTTCACAAGCTATTTCCAAGACATCTAAAGCAATACTATCAGTTTTGTAACAGATGTTACAAAATTTGAAGAGAGGTGCTTTGTTATGTTCCCTTGAGTTGTGATGCACTGCTTTCCACAGCTCTACTGTATGAAGTATCTTCTGTTAAATAAATTAAAAATATGCTATATATTCATAAAATGGGAACAGAATGCTGACCTAGAACACACTATTCCCAAAATAACAATCTCAAAGAGAAGATATAATTAATCCTGGATTTAAAATATTTAAATAACTACTCATCTAGAATGGTTGACTGCATTGTGGCAATTTATATTTCCTATTTTGCTGTTGATTAAGATAATTGCCTAGAGCGATCAATACTGGAATGGAGATTGTGGGCAGGTATCTTTGCGACGGATATGAAATTAGACTAGGATATTATTTTAATCCATGTATTTTTGATGGCATAATATATCACATTAATCCAGAAATTTGATTTATTAAGTAATCTATGTAGAAATCAACAATAGTATGTTGTACTAATATAGCCAATAAATCAGATTCTGAGCATAAGGCAAGGACAACAAAATGTTGGCAATTACATATTACTTGTTTCCTCCACCTTACAAAGCTCTACATCTTGGGTCATTGCCCCTTTACACGAGATGGCATATGTCGTCCATTTCTCTCTTTTTTTTAAAGAAAAAAATAGAAAGCAATTGTTCTTATACCTTCTTACTTAAAATAAATGTTCTAGGTAGGGTATAGTATGAAACCATAACTTACCAGCTCACTCTACATTGAATAGTTCATCCAGTCTGTGTTCTTTCTATAATTTTCTTCTGCTCCTGGAACAGATTTTTTAGCATACATCTTTGGTGATGAAGGAAAGCTCTTACAGAAACAAACTTCAAGAAGCCCTGGGATAGCAATGAGAGAAAGTAATATATTCTGTAAGAATTGGGAAATCTCAATTTAGATCCTTGGGGTCAATGAGGTAGCTTAACATGTCTATTTCAACCCATGAGGCAGATATTTCTTATCCCAAACATCATTTTGCAACAGTATTTGCTTTTCTTCTTTTACTATTGGCAGTTAGAGTATGAAAAACACCAGCAGAAAACAATTTTCCCAGAGAAAATTTTATGTTTTGGCTAAGAATCAATACTAACTTAATGACACATAATTGACTTGGCTTTAAACATTCGATGGTGGGGAAGGGTCAATCTGGTTGTTTTCCTTTTGACAAACATGCAATTTAATCAAATATATACGAACTCTAAAGCAATTTGCTATGAAATGGATTGGATTGCTGAGTAATCAATTAAACACATTATAGCAGTGATTTTCAAACTTGGCAGCTTTAAGATGTATGGACTTCAACTATTAGAATTCCCAATCAATAGATTGGCTGGGGAATTCTGGGAGTTGAAATCCAATATCCTCAATTTAGTAAGACTGAGAAACACTATTTTTAGTATAACCTTACAAGTAGTCCTCGACTTATGACCACAATTGAGCTTAACATTTCTATTACTAAGCAAGTCAGTTAAGTAAATGTTGCCCCATATTATGACCTTTCTTGGCACAGTTGTTAAATAACTGCATTTGTTTAGTGAACCATTTGCTCATTAACCAAATCTGGCTTTCTCCACTGACTTTGCTTATTGGAAGTTGGCTGGAAGGTTACAAATAGGGATCAAAGTCTGTGGCATAGTGCAACTTTTGTAAATACATGCCAGTTGTCTAACATCCAAATTTTGATCATATGACCATGGGGATACTGCAATGATCCTACAATAACTGAAAACTGATAAGTCACTTTTTTCAGTGCCATTATAACTTCAAATGATGACTAAATGAATGGTTGTAAGTTGATAACTACCTGTACTTCAATATATAGCATATGTGTAACTAATAGAATTGTACATATACAGACAGGTGTTTCAAAACATATTGAATTCCTGTCTTCCAGTTCTTAAATAAAACACCTTTTTTCTAAAGTCTCTTCAGTAGTTGTAGAGGGCAGTTATACAATCTGGAAAAAGAAACTGTCATAGTTTATAAATCATTAGGTTTTTTTTCAGCTCATCAATTTCTGTCCATTATAACTTAATGGAGCAAACATAATATTTATTAGGAGCATGAGAAATTTTGTAAACAATTTGGAAAATGGAAAAGAAGCATTACTGTGCTTTTACCATTTTAAAGTCTGAAGTTCTAATATATCAACTCTAATTCTCACTTGATTGTGGTGCAGAAAATCTTAAACAGTCTTGATCTTACAAGCCTATAGATTATTTATTTATTTATTGAATTTATATTTCCGCCTATTCGCCCATGGCGACACAAGGCAGCTTGCAGAATATAAACTCACATTTAAAACAATAAAAACTAACAAAAAGAATCTAATAAATTAATATAGTACAATATAACAAAATCACACACCCCAACTCCCACCCCCTGCCCTGGTGACAGCAGATCACATGAGCCATTTAATGGGTTCCATCCTGCTCTGTGTTCCCCAGGCCCACTGGCAGAACCAGTGGCCACTGGCAGAACCAGCGCCCTCTGGAAGAGTATTAGAATGGGGCCGTTCTTATGTCTGGGGGAATTATGTTCCGGCCACCATGGAGAAGGCCCTTTTTCTGGGTCCCACCAATGTGTATCTCCCTCGGGATGGGACCTGCAACAACCCCTGCCTCCCTGCTCTGATGGGTTGGTAGGAGTCAGCCCCTTAGATAACCTGGTTCCAAGCCATGAAGGGCTTTAAAGGTGACAACCAGTACCTTGAATTGCACCGGGAAGCAAATTGGCAACCAATGCAGCTTCCACAGGAAAGGTGATACATGTTCACACCGGGGTCTGCACAAAACCATGTGGGCCACTGCATTTTGCACCAACTGGAGCTTCTGGATGCTCTTCAAGGGCAGCTCAATGTAGAGCGCATTGCAATAGTCAAAACAGAAAGTGATTAGGGCATGAGTGACTGTGAATAGGGACTGCTGGTCCAGGAAAGGGCATCACTGGTGCACAACCCACAGTTGTGCAAAGATCCTCCTAGCCATGATCACCACCTGCTCTTTGAGTAGGAGGCATGAGTCCAAGAAAATCCCTAGATTATGCACAGGGTCTGTTTGGGGAATTTGCAATCCCATCCAAGACCAAAGGTGGCAATTCTGAGCGAACGAACTCCAAACCCAGAGCCACTCGGTCTTGCAAAGGTTTAGTTTCAACCCATTGCTTACCATCTAGCCCCTAACAGCCTCTAGGTATAATGATCAGTTTTTTCAGATAACCCAAATTTCCAAGCTCTTAATGGGAAAACTGAAGACAATTGGTAAACAGTGACATTATATATTACTATTATGTAATTATGAGCTTTAAATATTTTGGATATTCTTGAAAAAAACAGAATAACTTCTGTTGGCCATAACTTCAAAACAAAGATAGCAGTTCCCTTCCATTTTCATGTTTACTTAATTTCCCCATACTCCTTTGACAAGTAAATGTTTTTCTTTTCTTTTTTTAAAAAAGTATGATATTGGGTTTTTCTTCTAAGCCAACATAAATAAATTGAAGCATAGGAACCTCTGTGACGCAGTGGTTTGAGTGCAGTATTGCAAGCTACTTCTGCAGCCAACAGCCTACAGTTTGGCAAATCCCACCAAGGTTGGCTCAAGGTTTACTCAGCCTTCCATCCTTCCAAGGTGGGTAAAATGATGACCCAAATTTTGGGGGCAATATGCTGACTCTATAAACCGCTTAGAGAGAGCTGTAAAGCAGTGGTCACTAACCGGTGGGCCACAAGAAAATTTTGGTGGATTGCAGAGAAATCTCATCCCCAGAGCACCCCCGCAAAGCAATTAATCCAGGCTGTGCAGAAATACTAGGCTGTGCCATCCACATGGCCCATAGGAACCTTCCCCGCCCACTCATTCCTTACCCGGCAAACTTGCCTGCAAAATTGCTATTTTTCCGACCATCAGCTGTTCTGCTGTGCCAGGAGATTTAGATTAGCTAGGAAGCAGGAAATGGTTGGATTTCTTGCTTTCTAGCTGGTCTTTAGATCTTTGGTTCTGCTTTTAAGCACAGCTGAACCTCCCCTAGGACTGAAAGTTCTATTATTCAGTGCAGACTCATGGCAAGCAAATTTTATGTGATAGACTGAGCTAGCTGATGGCAGATAGATAGATCACTGAATGATTCTGTGAGCAACTGAATCTGCCTGCCTGCTTTGCCTGATTTTGGGTAAAAATTGCTCTTTTTTTATAAAAAAACAAAAATCAATATTTACATATATGGTGTGTTGTGAGTTAATTTTTTGAGTTTGCTTGCTAGCAAATTTTATGTGACAGAAAAAAAGCAATATTTATATAAATATTTATACTATTCACATACAAGCCATGCCCAGCCAGTCACATGACTACCATGCCACACCCACAAATTAGGTCATGCCCACAGAATCGGTTAGTGGTCCCTGGGATTTAAAATTATAAGTTTGGTGGTCCTGGAGGTCCAAAAGTTTGGTGACCCCTGCTGTAAAACACAATAAAGCGGTATATAAGTCTAAATGCTATTGCTATAATCAATGTTTTCCTGCAGAATCAATTTTATAAAGAAATTCTAAAATTCCAGTATAACATTAGTTTGGTACCCATATCTCTGAGATAGTATCTGTTACATTGTGTTAAGAAATGATTTAACTAAGACTGATCACCACTGTCTAGGCACTATGAGTGGCAAGAATATATTACTGGTTTTATTAATAGAATACTGAATTGGATGATAAACTAACAAAAACTCCTTATATTCAAGATTATACATCTTTGAAGGGGGTGTCTCCACCTATCTCTGAGAGATGGAATTTATATTTGAACAATGCCGCTGAATGCATAAAAGACTTTATACAACATATGGTAGGGGAATAAGGAAGACTCTTCAGCAAAGGTGGCTCTGTGGGAAGGCAGTAAGAACGATGTGCTTGTCCTTCCGGACAGGAAAATGCAAAAATGAGGTTTAACATTCACGCTGTAAAAAGTTATCTAACTGGAGGTGTAAGTAACATGTTGAAGCTATTCATCTGAATTTCTGTGAAAACAGAAATAAAGCAGGATGCCCATGGAGTTTACCCAGAATAGAAGGCTGAAGGCTGAGCAACCAGCTGAGCAGACAAATGAAATAGGGATAGCCAAGACTGTATCTATTTGAAGTAGAAACAATGACTTTAAGTTCCTCCTGTTTTATTGTCATTTTATTGAACTGTAAGGCAACTGTAAAAGGCTTTTGTCAGGAATACATTTCGCTGAACTGAAGGTAGACACTTGAATGCTGGAATCTTTCCAACTCTGCATTCAATAATTTGCAAAATGTCTCCATCATCTATATGAATAAGTTTGCTTAAAAAATTAAGTCAAAATCATGCACCCAGCCCACTCACTAGACATAAGAAGTAAGATATCAAGGAGATCCGTTCTTCCTAGTTCCATTGTCAGTTCTTGCCAAAGAGGTGCTATATTCTGACATTTTTCACAGCATTAATATTCATATTCTTGTCTCAGAAAAACATGACTAATGCACTGTCAAAAATGCCCCCTACAAAATAAATAGAGTTTTAGAGGAAATCTAAACACACACTACAACTTGAATATAAAAATTCGTTCATAAAAATTAAAATTAAAATGCAGCTTTGTTATAAAAAAGTATGAAATATGTAATTTAAAGGGATTTACTTTGCTTAGAATTTCAAATTTCAAATGGAGAATAACAAGAAAAATCATATATCTTTAAATGGGTCAAAAAAAAAGAATTTTTTTTTTTGGAAAATTAAAAGAAAAAGATAATATCAAAAGAGCACTATTTGAAGATTGTGGCATAGCTGAGAATACTTTTTGGAAAATTCATGTGTTCTTTGCTATAGGCCAGTGGTGGCCAACCTATGGCACACATGCAGAAGTGGCACTCAGAACCCTCTCTGTGGGCACGCACACTGTTGCCCCAGCCCAGCTCCATCGTGTTTCTCCTTTGCATTTCTCGCTGTCTTGCCAATGGGGGAGACAGGGTCCCCTCCTCCTGGAGCCATTATGACATGGAGCCTGATGCAATCTTGCGTCATCGTGGGCTCCTTTCTGCCCCCCAGATGTCAGTTGCTTTTCCTGCAAAGCTGCTGTGTTGTGATGCCCCACCTCCCTGCTGACCAGCTGGTGTTCAGCTCTCTGCCAGCCAGTGATCGTAAATGCGCTGTTCCTGGGATTCCCACCACCCAGCACCAGTTCAGGGGGTCCTTCCCCCACTAGGGGGAGAGAGAGAGGAGAGAGAGAAGGAGGGAGGGAAAGAGAGAGGTGGAGAGAGAGAGAGGGAGGGAGGGAAAAACAGAGGGAAAGACACAAATATTACAAAAGTTTTTTTTATTGTTGCTAAATGTAATATTTGAAAAGCAGAAAAAAATGAAGGGACATAAAAGTGCATTTATCATATTTAGAACAATTACCTGAACTCTGCCTTGTTTATCATTATTTTAGGTAGTAAAACCTCAGTAGTCAGGTTAAATTGCCGTGTTGGCACTTTGCGATAAATAAGTGGGTTTTGGGTGCACTGTCTCTAAAAGGTTCCCCATAGACATTTTAAATTGGTTACTGTTAATAATATGGTCTCTTCAGCTCTACCTCACCCATTTTCATTAGGCAGGAAAATAGAAAAGCAGTTGATTGAGTGGATGGGATCATTTACAACTGATTGGGTGGATGGGAAAGAAATTCTTTCAATTCATTTCTTCAATGAGAAGTTATCAAACTTTGCATGTTTCTTAATAATAAGATAGAAAGACTTTGAATTTGAACACCTTTGAATGTAAGGAATTGCAAAATGACAGATTCATAATTTTAGATAAATGATTTTGATTATTGAAAACAATGAATTTGGATTAAGTCATGTTATCACATTGAATTGTGGTTGTAGACTTTGTTTTTGATAGATATGGGGCAACATAATTGGTTTTCTGGTAGTTCCCTGTTCGTATACTATAGAATAGTTAATTGTTCTGATTGAAGGTACCCTAGAACATGAGGCTTCTTCCTCTTAATTCACTACTGTAGTATACTAGCTTCATATATATCATAATGTATACCTGGGTGCACATGATACATAGTTATAGAAAGACAATTATTTTTACATGGCATAAAAGTGATGTCAAATGGATGGGAGAATTGTGTTTATTTTTTAATCTCTCATTTTACCAAGGGAATATATTTTTTAATCTCTCATTTTACCAAGGGAATATATTTTGTGATTAAATGCAATACAAGTTAGCTACATCTAATGACTACATTGTACAAAATAATGTGAAAACCCAGACAATGAACTTAATGGAGAAGTTGAATGTTTGGGTTTCACATTACTTTGTATAATAATGTGATTTCACATCAAACATGTTTGGTTTCAATTTAGTATGCTTATAAATACAATCATCTTGGTTTCTATCACTTATCATACTGTCACTTGTTTAACAGACCCTAGTTAAATCATACTTAAGCATACGAACCCTATACAATAGATAAACATAACTACAATATCTAAAATTGATAGAAATGCTAATTTTCTTGTTTTTAGCCTCACCAATGTTGCCATCTATTTCTTACCTTATTACCATTACACACTATAGCTTCTTTGTTCATGTAATCAAAGTAATACTACAAGTTGTGTTTCTTGTTTATTCGTGTTAGAAGCATCACAATTAAAATAAGGCATACTATATAGAATAACATTTAAAATATAAATTACAAGATTAAAATAGGTACAAATTAAACAGATCTTGCACATAAACTAGCAACATTACATTCTGTCACACTGCCATGAGGTCCTCAAGTATAGACTGATTAGGTTACAAAGACCAAGGATACATATGTGTTGTCTGCATGCCACCACGATTTCAAAGAGCAGAAGCAATTGGATAGCCCCATTAATTCAGAGTGTCTTTAGCTTGTGTTGTACCCGTGCACAGTCAATGATTTCCATACTTCCCGGTTTTGGTCAGATTCAGGTGCAAGCTCTGCCATTGCTTCCATCCAGTGTTGGTTCTTCATAGTTTTCCATATATTTGCTTTCAAATTCTTCAAAGTCTTCCATCAACCTAAGAAAGCTTTCCCTGAATTTTAGTCTCCACTGAGCTGATTGTAGACCATAGAAAAGATGTTGTCTAGATATTATTTGATTCTCTCTCTGTATGCTACTGCTTCTCAGGCAAACAGCAGGTGGGGTGATGACAGCTAGGCGGTAGATACTATCTAAAGAGGTAGGTTTAAGCATCCAGTAATAATTTTGCTAGCTTCATTCAGAGCAACATCTCCTATCCCAGCATGTGCTGATTTATACCAGACTGGGTAGTGGAATTTGCCTGCTGAGTAGCAAAAAGCTAGAGCTGTTTCCTTAAGGACCTTTGGTTTGGCACCCCAAGTAGAGCTCATTAATTTGCTGAGGATGTAATTTCATCCACTCACCTTCAGTTTAGTGAAGGCGCAGTTTAGTGCTACAATGCTGCTTATATGTTAGGGACCTATCTAGAGTGACCCCTAAATATTTAGGGATGTAGCGATGGTCCAATAATGCCCCTTTCCATATAATATTCCTAGCAGCCAGCTTATTGCGAAGTTTGCAGGCACATACCAAAGTTTTTGCTGGATTTGGTCTTACCTGAGTATCACAATAGTGTCCAGTTCTACCAGGGTTTCAGTTAAGCATTGTTCAACCTCCACAAATATTTTTCCCTGTAAAGCCATTCTTCTACTGTCAGTATACATATAGTTGTTAGTATCTTAAGGAAGTGGCTGATCATTGTGTTAATATTAAAAAGAGTTGAAGCAAATACTCTTATATTTTTATTATACTAATACTATTAAATTAAAATTAGATTTTAATTTATCAGACAGCTAGTTGAATTCTGCTTACTATAGAGCTAGATTTTAATACCATTTAGTAAGCAGAATCCAGCTAATAGTATAATACAATGAAATAACAGTGAAGCAAGTTAAAGCTGGATCTACTGAATAGTTTGATTTGTGATACTTTCTAATACAAAGTATCTCTAATAAAATATAGAAATCTGCTTGGCATATATTAGTTCATTTCAAAAAATCGCGTTCAACCCTTTGATATCCAAAGCAATATAATGACAAGATTTTCTGTAATCATTAGCCAACATTTCTCATACCATTTCTACCTGTTGTCTTCCACATTAGCGTTATTGGATTTCTAAGTTCCCTTTGCCCCCTTTCCTGCTCTGACATCAATTTCTCCACACATTTCCAACAAGCTACTGAGTAATGGAACTGCTATTATTGTGATTGGAGAAGAAGGTAGGTGTGTCTACAGGGGAGGCAGTAAAAAAAAAGTCAGTAAGAAGCATTTGATTTAAATACAAAAAAGAGGGCTTTGATCATAGATGCTATTACAATATTGACATTTTGATTGCCATCTTAAAAAGACTAGATTCTCAGTCACCCAGCCATGGTTGTCTCAAAAGTTCTTTTTTCAGAAGGCAACTGGACTTTGTTTTTTTTCCTTTGAAGACATTTTACTTCTCATCCAAGAACCTTCTCCAGCTCTGACAGGATATGGGGAATGGAAGAATTTATATTCCTTGCAGACAGCCGGCCATTTGCATCCTTTTAGAAGGTTATTGAAGCACTTGGAGGTTTATCTATGTCCTCGGGGTCACCTGAGTAATGCTCCTGGTTCCTGAAATATGCAGTTTTATTTTGTTTTTCCCCTGGAAATCCATTCCACACCATTCAAAGGGTGCATCCCAAATTGTACTACTTCCAAAGTTAAAACTGTCTGTTTCTTCATTATCAGAAATAGTCCCCATTAGTGGATTACCACACCACCACCCCCAAACACACTACCGGTGATGCATTGAAAGGAGACAGTGGCAAAACCAATGGAGAAAACCAAATATCTTGTCGATAACAATTGACCAAGTAGAATGGAAATAGCATTTTTTTCCAGAATTCTTTGGTGCTCAAAGACATACACTTTAACTCATTAGGTACCAATAGTCCTCGACTTACAACAGTTCATTTAATGACCTTTCAAAATTACAACAGCATTGAAAAAGTGATAGTTTTTCATACTTACAACCATTCCAGCATCCTCATAGTCATACAATCAGATGCTTGGCAATTGATTCATATTTATGACGGATGCAGTGACCCAGGGTAATGTGATCAGCTTTCTTTTTTTTTTTTGCAATTTTTTTTGAGTTTTCACAAAAAGAAAAGAAACACAATTAAAACATCTTTTTTGAAAGCAGCATAATCCCGGGTTACATTTCTTCGTGCAGACACAATTTCAGGTTCATGCTCATTTTTACATTCATTCCATATCCTATTACAATTTTACATTTTCTACATAGCTTGACTCTCTTTTAATTTCCTCAATTTTATTATATTTATTTCATCTCAATTCAAATCATTATATTTATATTTTTTGTCTGTCCTGTTTCAATTGACTATTATCTTTTCTCATTAAACAACATTTCTCCTGTAGTTACTAATTGGAGTATGACGCCTTTATATCTTTCCCCTAAAGTTATAACACTCAATATAATACATAGCTTCCATTCGGATTCTGTTTGGTACATTCTTAAACTACACACAATATTCTTATAAAAAAGAAAAAATTATAAATGTATATAATTAAAACAACATTCCATTCCAATTCAATTCCATCATTAATATTAAAATTCATTAAAGTCTTAAGATTTTTCACATTACTTTTCAATTAAATATCATACCACTAGGGGAACAATTATTAGCTTTCCATAATCAATTCCCCCCCTCTTCACTTATATTTTATAAAACATTGACTAATTAAAGTGTTCCAATTCCTTCCTAATTCAATTTTCTCATTTATTTTATTTCATTTACTTTATTCACAAACATTTCACTAACCATTCTATCCCTCATTCTAATCATATGTTGTTTCCAATTTTCTAAAGTTATTTCTATTTCAAATCTAACAACACAATCTCATGTACCTTTACAGAATCCCCCTTTCAGTTAAATTTTTACCCATTATTTCTAAATAGGTCCTGTTTCTTTATGTCTTGCTCCGAACCTTGTGACTTCTTTTCCTTTCCTTCTTCCCTCTCTTCTTCTCCCTCCCCTTTTTACCCCTTTGTCTCTCTACCTCTACTTCCCTCTTCTGTATTCCCCTTTTCTGTTGTTTTCCAGTATTATACTTATTTTTCAAATTATTTTTCTTTTCTTTGGTTGTTTATTTGAATCTTAAATTCTCCATCCTCTTTCCCCCCTTTTCTTTTTCTTCCCCACATAGAGTTCAGTGAGATTGCTTCTTCTTTGTCCCAGTCTTCTTGTTTTGCAGTCTTTTCTTGTTGTTTCGCATAATTCCAAATCTCCATTTCTAAGAATTGAAAAAACGAAGCCAAAGGAACCCTTCCCTTCTTGTGCCTCTTCTTTGTACTTTTTAAGTTCTATTTTCAATTCATCGAAAAGTGATGCCATTGTAAAAAAATTTAAACAACCACCCGATTGATTTTAGTCATTCAAATACAATAGCCAAAAATCCAAAAGTCACCAAATAATCCAAATACACACAAGCTGTTTCTTTTTGCTCTTTCTTTTTTTTCCCCACTTTCTCTTCCTGGGGTTACTATTTAGTTGCAAAGTTTCAGTTAAAATGTATCTTTTAGAAGTCTTATTGAAATTTTACTTTAGATTCTTTTAAAGTCCAGGCAGTCTCCTCCCTCTTCCAGATCCTGCCCTTATTCTTTTTCTCTCCATCCTACTTATAGAAGAAAAAGTTTTTAATGTCCAGAAATCTTTATTGTCCCTTTGGCATTTAGTTATATTTTCAGCTTAATTGCCTGTTGATGCCAAAGCGGATTTTTCCAATTTCTTATTCTTAATTGTCAATATAAGGAAGGAGAGAGAAGAAAAAAAAGCCAAACCTTTCCCTTTTCCCTTTCTTTTGCTGCTTCCGACTCTTCTTTGGGAGCGATGTTATTTCTGGTAAAATTTAAATTCCAGGGTACCTTAGTTATTGCTTTTTCAATTTAGCCCAGTCAGCCAAAACTTTCACTTCTTATCTTCCTCCTGCACGTTCTTGTCCGGTTGAGTACTTCTTTGAGGTGGCCATTTCTGACCACCGCTCCTACTGCCTTCGGGAAAGGGAGTTTGACCAGCTGAGGAGGAGAGATGCAGCTCTCCTCGACCCTGCTGGCAGTCTCCCCCTTCTTCACCACCTCTACGGCGTGGCTTAGCCCCGAAACCAGCCGGCTCAGGGTGCTCCAGTGGCGAGCCCAGGCAGAAACCATGCACAATTGCGGATTCCTGTCTGTCGCCGAAGCCCTTCAAACCGGAAGTCCTGTGATCAGCTTTCTGAACTTCTGACAAGCAAAGTCAGTGGGGAAACCAGATTCACTTAACAACTTTGTTACTAACTTAACAACTCTGGCAAAAAAAGGTTGTAGAATGGTGCAAAACTCACTTCACAAATGTCTTGCTTAACACTGGAAATTTGGGGCTCAATTGTATCCATAAGCCAAGGACTACCTGTATAGCACACTGGGATTAATTTGATTTTTGCTTAAGTTTATTTGTAAATGTTAGTTTATGACAGACCATGGCTTAAAACTCTTTTATGAATCAGTAAGTTATTTAAACCTTTCTGGAGAAGCCTCCCCCTACCTCAGCATCAGTATTTGTTAATTTTCAAAAACAGCTGTCGCTCCAAGGTGTTACTTGATGTTCTTCAGATGTGTCCAATTTAACCTTATCATTACTAGCCATGACCCCAGTATGATTTTAGAAGAAAGCTCTAATCTAGAGATAGTGGAGCATGGATAATATTCTGCGCTCACACTATGGCTGCACTTTGAGGATGCACTGAACCACAAACAATTAGCTAACCTTGTTTAGCCTAGGTTGTTGTGTGAATTCATCCTCTGTAGTTAAGTTACAGTTTAGCAAGGCTGGTTGTGCTAGAGGACAGGGTTGCTATGAGAATGTGGAACCATGGAAAGCTGCCTGTGTCCACCAAGGATGGCAATTGGCTCACGAGCTTTGCTGGAAAAATACAGCAATGAATCGAACAGAAAAGAGAGCAAGTCCTCTGAATGCTCGCTTGTGAAGTCACCTCGCGGCAGCGTTCAAAAAGAGCCGCCGCACTTACGTTGTTCGCGGATTTTTCACACATGCAAATCAGAAACACAGCCGGGACCGTCCCTCACCCACTCCCCCAAATCTACCCTTGTTTCTTCGTGGGGCCGGCAACTTAGACGTCCCTCTTTGCACCTGTTCTTTCTGCTCTGTTTCCCTTCGCCTTCTCCGTCGCCGCCCTCCGCACTCGCTTCTCCGGGCGGCAGCGTGAGCCAGGCGCGTGGGCTGAAGTGGAATCGGCGGCAGATCCTCCGCCCTCCCACCCCCCGCTGCTATTTTTAGTAAATCCTTCTCAAATCGCCACAGCGGACTGAGAGCGCAAAGCTCAGCCCCTCGTGGCTGTGGCGGCGGAGGTAGCGGCTGTGGCGGGGGCTACTCTCCGGATCCCTTCCCTCGCATTTCTTCCTTCTCGACCTTACAGCGAGCATCGGCTGGTTCTTCCACCTCCGCACCCAGGCTCGCCCGGGTGCCGGTTTACTGGCGTGGGCAGCAGATCGTGGGAAGCCCTTTCCGCCACAACCGGGATAGAGGTAACTTTTCCTCCCCCACTCTCCGTGTCCTAGACCTCTTGGCGGCACCACCAGAAGACGGCAGTTTGGTGCAGGTGTGCAAGTAAACGCATCCCCAATGGAGAGAAAGAGAGGATTTTGTCAAAATGATAATAGTAACACACTAGCAGCATCTGCAAAGATGATGGGATAACAGCAGCGATGACGGATGGACAGATGAACGGATGGATGGACATTCTCTCCATCCCTCCCCATATGCCCGCCTTTAGATTACTATTAGCCCTCCGAGGGGACTCGTCTCCATCCCTACGAAGCTCAGTAGGGCGTACATACTTCAGGGCGGGAGAAGCACCTGGCGATGCAGACCCGGTCAACTCTTTCTTTCCCGCCTTCCTATTGCCAAGTGGCTTCTATTTCGTGCGTATTTGGTTCGGGGTGTCTGAACTTCGGCCGCCTTAGAATTTCCTCGTGGTGGTCTTTTGCATAGTTAGGATGGTGCTCCGGGTTGATCGGCAGTGAAGCGTTTAGCTGCTTCAGCATCGCTTTCGGAGCTGGCAGCTTTTCACAAGGTTAGCCGGGAAAATGCCTGGGCGGGTTCTTTTCCCCCACTCTCCTATATCCAGCTATTATTTAAACAGATCGTCGGTAATCCATCCCCCCCCCCCCCCCCCCCAAATAGTATCTGGGTTACTGAGATTGGGTAGGAAGGTAAATTATATACTTGTTAAAATGATCTGGTCAGTTATAAGCATCTCTGGGTTGTCCCCCTATGAAATGTATCAAACAGGTAAAGGAACTTAGATGTGCACATCATATGCAGTGACAGGATACCAATCTCTGTGGTTCAGAGTGGGCCTTTTTAGTTTAGGTAATTGCTTAGCTAATTAATAATTAATTTGATTAATTACAGAATTTGTGTTTCTGAAAAATTAAGGCTGCAATAATAAGAGGACAAGTGGAATTTGTTTTCAAGTTAGCCAGTATATGGTTTATCTTAAGTGCATAGGAGGTATTTCTAAAAATTAAAATGGAGGCATTACTCCACCTGGTTTTCATCTGTTTTATCAGGTTGAAGTCTTTCATTGTGGGAAGAAAAGAAAATTAATTTGCTGAGTTTGATTCTAAAGAAAATTCTATGGAACAAACATCTGGGGATTAATAATTCTAACCCTAAAACTAAGAAAAAAACCCAATGTTTATTTTTAAAGAAAGAAAAACAACTATTTTAGAGAGGTTAGAAATTATTCTTTGAGTAGAAATATGGTTGTTTTGATGTTCAGTGAATATTATAAATCTATTTAAAAAACCCAACATATGATTTTATAAAGTTGCAGAAAGTTATTATACCTTAATATTGCAATATAGCAAACTTGTTTTTACTGAAAACAGATGTATCTTTCCTAGAAATTTGAAACATAAAAAGATTCTACTGGTACTTACATTTTAAAGAATTAAAATATGTTAGATAAGTAGTTGTATGTAAACTGTTTATATCTAAAAGAAATTGTTTAACTAAATATTCAGTACTTAAGAGGTGAAAAGGTCATTATATTTTTACACAAAACTGGATAATCACAAGAATTACATATACAATACATTTTTCCTCTTTGAAAAATGCTATTATGTCCACATGATTAAATATCACATGATACTGTAGTTTAATTACTTTATTTAAATAATTTAATTTACCAAAAAAGATGAAAAAACATTAAGTTAAATATCAGCCTGGGCATTAGTGAGAAGAGTTTGGGAACTGCCCAGAGAGAGGAGATACTGACTGCCCAGAGTTGAAAATATCCTAAACTGATAAAATAAACTATTGATATTAGACATCTTTTATGCAGCAGATTCCCAGTAGGGTAAGGATATACTGTAATCGAAATCTTATGGCCCAGAACTGCCTACAGACTTTTGTCAAGTTCTGTGTTGCTCTTTGCTTCATTTCAAAAATCTTTCACAAGGAATCACTTAGGTAGCAGCTTCTTGTACCCTTTCCCAGTGACCTGCTTTTTGGGAAACAGTGAAAGAAGGGTAATGGATGAACCAAAATATTTTTGAACATAGAATACTAGATATTATAACTATAATATTTTAATTTGTGGATTGTTTAGATGTATACTAAATTTAGTAGGGCATAAAATGAAGTCATGGGCTGTACAATTTCCTTCCTTCCTTCCTTCCTTCCTCCTTCCTTCCTCCCTCCCTCCCTCCCTTCCTCCTTTCCTCTTATTAAGAAAACTTTGTTTACATTTTATATTGATAGCAGATTGTTATCTTACCTAAACAAAATAATTTATAGTTATTGTTTAATTTTATTTATGTAATAAATTAAGTTAAATGATAGCTTAAAATATTTTAAGAAACTAGAGTTGGAATTATACCAGTTTTTGTGTGGAATTAATATTAAACTAAGGTTAATATAGAATGGATGAAGATATTGCATGTGTAAATGAGACTGAAATTTTCTGTGGCCATATTTTAACAATACATCATAATGAAGAGTTTCTTTTCCTTAGAGATGCTTCTTTACTAAGTTGATATGATTCATAGTAATATGAATCATAAGTAATCATAGTAAGTTTGAAATGTAGGATAAGAATGCAATAAAAGAATCATTTATAGCTTATGAGTTTTTTAGGACCTAATTCTTATATCCTACACTTATGATTGTATATGTATATGGCTTTTCAAATTCTTATGTAATATAAAAAGACAAGAAATAATTTGTTTCTGATTTTCTAGACCTTGTTGCATATTTTTCTAGAAATATGCTTCTCCGTTTGTAGAATTTATGAATGAATTCAACTATTTCCTAGAATTAATGCCTAGAAGTTTGCAGATTTTAAAGAGATAGTTACATTTGTTTCTTACAGCAAAACATCTATTTGTGATCATTTAAGCTTTTTGACCAGACTTTTTAACAAATGCATGGAATTTCCAGAGTTTTATTTCTATTATTTTTCTGAACTTTTGTGAGCCTGATTTCTGAGATAAAGTGTATAATTTTAACTGTTTAAAAGTTTCATATAAGTTCTTATGAAATATTTTGGTTTAAAATTCAATAACAGTAAATAACAGTAAAATTTATATATAAAAACCTAGAAAGACACAATTTTAAATATGCAGAAAGAAAGGAATACCACATAAATGCTAGAGTAAGGGACATAGAGATAGAAAAAGCGAGAGATATATAGAATGGAAATGTCATTCATTGTGCTCCCTCCAATCATGTTGCTTTATACAAGGCCAACATCTTCAGCAAATCTGCACAGTTAATAGAGGAAAAAGAGCCATGTTGCTGCATTAAAAATAATTGCAGGTCACTGTGTTGCATTAGCTATATAGCAGCTAGCAGTATGGTGGCAATGATAGAGCTGATAGTGTTGGTAATGATTGGATGGGTTGGAAGTGCTCAAAAAACTAAGTAACACAATTCTTTCCTGGCACTGGCAATATTTGACAGCAGTGGATTTGCTAAATTTACAAAAATGCCATATGTTGTACAAGCCTAATCTAGACACACCAAGTTTAAAGTCATCTATTGGACTTCAGGATTTTATATATTAACCTGATAATTGTTATCTGAGATTTTCTATCACATTATCATCATTTGTAACGTTGAAAAAATGCTTTTACTGTTGTAAAAGCATTTTTTCAATGTTACAAAATTACCAACCAAGTAAGAGGAATTACTTATTATATTATCACAGAATCACATAGTTTTGCTGACTTCCTAATATCACCCAGTAATAAAAGTGGTAATACTTGTGCCCTTTCCATTTCTAAAATTGTGTTGTCTAGGAATCTTCGTATGTTTTCATATATAAATTTTGTTACTGAATTTAACCCAAAATACTTCATAAGAACTCATATAAAACTTTAACATCTATATATCTGTATGCATATGATCTTGATCTCTCTCTCATTCTTTCATCTGTATTTTTTATCTATATCTATTTGCTTAGAAGAAATTTGAGTTCATTGGGCCTTTTAAAAATAAATCTAAAATATACGCTTCTATTTGCTGTACTTTTTAGTCATTATTTAATCATTGTGTTCAGCAAGAAATGTCAGCTGGAATAATTGATTGAAAATCTATATAGTAAAAAGATAGAGTTAGATTTCTTCCCTTTAGAATTTCTACAGTATTACAGAAATTTTGCATTAGGTATTTTTGCACATTTTTTAAACCACTGAATTCCCAGTAATGACATAAAACTATTACTATGTATGTTATTATTTTTTCTTCTTTAAATATTATAAAAATTGCCAATAGATAAGCAGTAGGAAACCTTGGACAGTTATAATTATAGACTAAAGGTGCAGATTACAGAGCAAGTTTCATTGAACTTAATGAAGTTAAACTTAAATGGAGTTTATTTAAAGTTGGTATATGTCTTTTTCCTAGTTATAAATGAGCTGTATTATGAAGAATCAGTGGAACTGATTTTTAAGTATATTAGGCTATATGTTAATTAAAGTAACTTTTTGGTTTGAAAGACAATTTTAATTTTAAATTATACAGTATACCCACTTAGATTAATATTAATACTTCTGGCTAATCAGAGAATACATTTACTATATTATAAATACATTTTCTTTGTTTCTAAACTAATTATTTTTCTTGATTACCTTAGTAGGTTAAATAGATATCAGCACACATAAATTCCAGAATGTGTCTTCCAGAGAAAACTCTAAAATAAATAGAAAGTAATTAATTATAGAGTAAATATTACTTTATGCTTCCTTTCTTAGTGGAATTACAATAATTTGGAGAAAATAACTTCAAGATTTTCATTCAATATCTATATTTTTAAATGACCTTGTATTCAGTAAATATCAAATTTCAAAATTAATACTTTTAAGGTCTTAAAATCCCAATTTCTTTATAACTATACTTGTCAATTTTTCCCTTAAATATCAGATTTAAATTAAATTATATTATAAAGTGTATAGTTTTATCAGTAAATGGTTAGCCCCATGTCCTGATACTAGTAAACTGTGATATATTAATAGTTGAAGACTGTAGTATTGCAAGTCTTGTACAAATACTATTCTTACTACAGTATAATAATATTTAAAACAATATAAAAAAGCCACATCAGTTTTCTGAGATTGCATGAAATGTTATGTATAGGAATCATTTTGGTATTCCAGACTTAATATACCTAACCCAATGTGGGAAAGTAATGTAATACGTGCTGTGCATTCTGTTAAATACATAAAAATGGAAAAAATGTTAATTACATGTAGTATTCTTGATGTACATCATTAGATCCTTAGGAGGTAAAGCTGTTGATTTTAGGCTTTGCTTTCAAAAGAGGTGACTTTAAGGGAGAAGTATAAAATATTTCAAAAGAAAAGTAAAGGAATATTATTTGTATAATTCATTAATTGGATAAAAAATACCCAATGTATATCTGTATAAATGTCCCACCAATTGTTTTTAAAATTGCATTTGAAAACAGTTGGTGGAACATTCATACAGATTTACAACCTTCTAATGTATATATTATATCATTAATTGTGTTTATCTATAGTCTATATATATAATTTAGGTAAACTGTTATTTAAGTATTTCTACGTTGCATACTGATTATATTAGAATATATAAAAGAAATGTGTTTGATATAACATACATGTTTTTGTAAGCACTGGGATTTAAATTTAAAGGATGAGCTTTAACTATATGATTAAAATAAGTAGAATTTATTATAGTAGATATGTAAAATTAGTTTACATATTATGTATACATATTATTTTTCCCACAACAACACAATGAGGTGAGTTGCCCTAAGAGAAAGACTGGACCGAAGTTACCCAACTGTAATTTAAGCAAACTTGTTTTATTTTGCTTAAATTATATTTAAGAATTTAATTGTAGGTTCAATTAAAACCTGACATGACTTTGAAAGTCATGTCAATTCTTTACTGAGTCTTTCTGGATCTGATGATCTCCAGCAATGTTCTGTACAAAATTTAGCCCATATATTCATTCCCTTTATTCATTTATTTTTCCCTGAGTTTATTTTTATATTTTGAACTCCTTAGAAAAGAGAACTGTCAAACCTGTTATGTAAAAATGCCAGTTAAATGTGCATAATACCACTGTGTCTATATACATTAGATCCTTATTTATTAATTCTAAAAATATTAATAATATAGTTGAATTCATAAGAATTTACATTTGAAAATATTTGGTAGATCTTATGCATAATAGTTAAATCTCAAATTAGAAACTGCTTCTAGCACTTTTTCTTTTTTCTTTTTCTATTTTTTCTTAATTTAACAGTAAACCTTTAATTCCGTTCAGTTGTTCTGATTCCACCCCATAAAAGGGATTACAGGTCATAAAAAGAAAAAAAATCCCTCTTTTTAATTAACTCAATAATCACTCAGTTATTTTGTGTTAGATTGTTGGCAATTGAATTTGACAAATTAAAATAAAATAGTTAAATCTAGAACATAGAGTCTCAGCCTGTAAAAACTTTAGATCAGCTAAAATACTACCTGCTTTAACAAAAGACATTGTCAGCAATGTTTTTCCTATAATGTGCTGCCTTCTTATCACTATGGTAAGTATGTTTTCATGTTATTTCCTATTCTCTTATAAACTGCAATCATACCTGATTTTCTATTCATCATTGGGAGGAAAAAGGTGAAGGAAGAGAAGAGTACAAAAGGGAAAAGTTTTGTTAGCTCTACTTACAAATATGGATTCGCCTAAGAAAGAGAGAGACTGATCAAAGTTACTCAACTTCATGACTAAGCCAGGACTTGACCTCATGGTTTTCTGCTTTCTAGCGCTGGTGCTTTAACCACTAGACCAAACTGGCTATCTGTAATTATTATAGTTTGTCACATAGTAAGCCAATTGTTCAGACTGGATTTGGCATTTTTATCCACCTATCAAGTCTTTCCCAAACACCTGGGATTGGCAAATGTGGATGTTTGATGGTTAAAGGTATTGTTGTAGGATGTAAGCTTTTCTAAGTTAAGCTGCCTTTTGCAATTGACGGATGATGATGATGATGATGTCAATGCCAATGGGTGTTTAAGTGTGATTATAATTATAATTATTAATTGTGGAATTAATAATCCATAAGCACTTTAGAATCTTCTTAATTTGCTTAATTGCAATCAATCTAATTGAACTAGCTTTATTGTTATAGGCGTTTGCAGCCTGACAAAGTGGTCAATGGTTTGAAACATTGCTAGTTTGGAATATCTACAAAATTCTCTTTTATCAGGAAAATGATTTACCACCATCCCAATGCATCAAACATATGCAACTAGTAATATTTCTTAAAACTAATGGTTTTTATCATTCAATAAATTTGATTAAAGAAGACCTGATGAAAACCATTTTTTCTATTGCCAAAAGTGAAAAGTATGCTTATTTATTTATTAGCTGCTTGCTTAGTTAGCAGTGGGTGTATAGCTGTTGCTGAGGCTCAGCCTCAAAAACATTTTCTCTGAATACTAAAGCAGCCCAGAATGACAGTTTATTACAGCCTGAATGTATATATTTATTTATTGGGGTTTATATGCTATTTTATTCCAACAGTTGTTTGTCTTCCATTCTAACAATAAAGTGGTTAATGTAATTAAAGAATTAAAGATGCAGCAGATGAAGGGAGAGGCATGCGGCAAAGGCAGGCGGTCCTAAAATGCTGTGTGGGCCACAGGCAAGCTGAGAAACTCAAAGACGAGCTTCCTGCAGCCGCCTGTCCACTCTGAACCACTGTCTCTCAGCTTGCCTATGGCTCACGCAGTACATTAAGGGTATCTGCCTCTACCACTGTCTGTTGTCTGGACAGGTAATCAACTCACCTGCACTGCGTGGGCTGTGCAGCCCCAGACTGTGCTGATCAAGGGGGCAGTAGGCTGCAGCTGCTACTGGACAAAATCAGTCCCTGCATTCTTGCTGCCTTTTGTGTGTGGGCTGGGGGTGAGTGGGCCACCCAGACATAACACGTCTCTCTCATATGTATGTATGTAAGTATGTATATATGTATGTATGTATGTATGTATGTATGTATGTATATTTTCTAAATGGTACATTATGGCAAACTGAAGGGAATAAAATAAATAAAAAAATTAAATAAGTAAATAGACTATTCTTATACCAGCTTGTTAGTATAAATGTTTTTATTTTGTAATATATATTCCCAAATAAGTATTTTTATTTCATCAAAGTTATATGTGTTTTTTAAAGTAGTGGTAATGTGCAACTGCAGTTCAATTTTTGAATTATATATGGAATAAATATAAAGTTCTAATTTCTCACTCTACAACATATGATTACACACACACACACACACACACACAAATCAACAATTTTAGGTGAAAAATCATATCCAGAATATATAATGATCTCAGTATAGGTAGTCTTCAACTTACAACAGTTCATTTAGTGACTGTTCAAAGTTATGATGACCCTGAAAAATTGACTTATGACTGTGAAGTTTTTCACATTTATAACCATTGCAGCATCTCTATGGTCACATGATCAAAATTAAACAGTTGACAATTGATTCATATTTATGACAGTTGCAGTGTTTTGGGGTCATATGATCACTTTTTAACTGTAGTGATTCACTTAACTGTGGCAAGAAAGGTTGTAAAATTGGACAAAACTGATCTCGCTTAGCAACAGAAATTTTGGACTCAATTGTAGTAGTAAGTCAAGGACTACCTGTAGTGTGAAGTATTTTCTATGCAGGTTATATTGTGCACTAATGGGTATTAGTAAGTAGTATATCAGTAGCAACTAATAATGCTGGTGAAACGTACTTCCATGAATAAAATGGAAGTTTGATTTGGTTTTGGGTGCCAGCTTCAAACAAGAGGTGCATATGATAGCATCCCCCAACCTTTGCAGCTTGGCAGCTCAGCTGGGGGGGAGGAACTAGATTATGCAAATGCACACACATGCAGCCCTTGTACAAGTGGTGGGCTGGTGTGCACACATGCAAGTGCTGATTGAATTGAGCTGCGTGCACTCTCCAGCCAGCCACACACAGCCCAATTTCAAATAGGTGACAGTCCAGCAATTAGCTGTGGCTCAGGAGTTGGGGACCCCTTGCATATGAAATTCATTTATTCTCTGGCTGGAATAAATTTTAAATCAGGTAAAATTTTAAATTGGGCACTTCAAACAACTTTATAAAATTTGCATTGAAAAGGCCTTTATCTAACATAGCTTGTGTAATCATAAATTGACAAAGAACTACCCATGAATGTTTCTAAGTAAAGCATGTAGTTGTTTTTTAGGTCTATTAATGCAATATATTAATAAATATGTATTATAAGGACACAATTAATTGTTATAGAAGGACATAGTAATATGTTTTTTACCTCATTGTAATTCATATATTGTTTGATTCTTCATTATGTCATTAGAGCCACATTCTTGCCACTGATCTTGGCTCATATCATTTAAAAAGGAGTCATAGCAAGAAGGCCATGATTATAATATTAGCATAGCATTTTTATTTGATACATATGTGTTTTACTTTTAACATTAAGGCATACATGTTGAAGTAGTAATGTGTTACTATGTTTATAAAATTTTATTTTGTCTTTTTAAAATAAAGTTTAGAATACTAAACCATCATTCCGTAAAGTTGGCTACATAAAAACCAATTTTTAAAAGTTAACTGGAAACAGATACTTTGCATCTTCTTCCCTTTTCTTTCAGGTGACTCATTCATGTTAATATGCTAATTAATTCTAGAGACATACTATGACCTTTTTTATTTACTTTCTAATTCAAAACTCTGTTGGCTTCTATGCTTTAAATAGTTTTATTTATTTATTTATTTTTGTCAATTGCTTACAAGATAATAGGTATAAGTAAAAACATAGTTATGAATACATGGATACATATAAGAAAAATAAAAAAATAAAAGAAACAATAGGACATGGACAGTAGGCACGATTGGTGCGCTTAAGCACGCCTCCTACAGACCTCTTAGGAAAGGGGTGAGGTCAATAGTAGACAGTCTAAGGTTAAAGTTTTTGGGGTTTGGGGAAGAAAACACAGAGTCAGGTAGTGTATTCCAGACATTGACCACTCTGTTGCTGAAGTCATATTTCCTGCAATCAAGTTTGGTGCGATTAACCTTGAGTTTGTATCTATTGTGTGCTCTTGTGTTCTTATGGTTGAAGCTGAAGTATTCATTGATAGGTAGGACATTGCAATGTATGATTTTATATACTATACTTAGATTGGACTGAAGGCAGCGTAGTTCTAGGTTTTCTAGGTCTAGAATTTTGAGTCTGGTTCCATAAGCTTCCATTCGAACAGACTCAAACGAGTCTTTTGGGAGAATTGGATTCTGTAGTGATATAAAGCCATCTTTTCCATCATTCTAATTCTCTCTTTTTTGTCAGTGGCTAATGAAATTGGTCAATTAATCTAAATGTTTACATATGTTTACCAATGTAATACAGATGCATGTTATTAATATGCTTGTAAAAGCTTAATATAGAATGTCAAGGAAAAATTAGCCTTCAACAAACTTCATTTAGTACCAACCAAAATGCTGCAATTTTCAAAATTAGAATTGGTTCTGAATGTTATAGTTGGAAAAATGATTAACAGTTCATATTGTTTTATCTGGCTACAGTGTGAAGGGTAAACATCAGGGCACAGTATCAATCTTGAAACTCGTCAAACTGTGAGAATGTACACCGGCACAAATCATTATGTCCAACTGTTGGCTTCTTTTAGTCATATATTGTTCCAATGTGAACAAAATGGTTATTTCTAACAATGTATTTTATTAAAGTTTTAACATGAAGATTCATACTGTAATTTGTTGGCAATCTTTTCTTAAGTCTTTTCTAGATTTAGGCAGAAGAGAGCAACTAGAAACATAAAAATTCATTTTAGCCGGTGATCCATATTAAATTAGCAATAGATAGTTGGCAAACAAAAAAATTACAGGGTTCCTTTAACTGTATGGAAACTGGCTGAAAGTTGTATCTGGCTGTGGGTTCCCATACTTATTATAAAGTAATTGGAATTTAGTTTTCAATTGCTTTTAAATTTTTCAACTCAGTTGGAGCTTTTCATTATAAAACACATAAGTGGGTAACTGGCAAAAGCTTTCCAATTTCTTTTGTAACTACATAGATGCTTCAGTACTATATGTTCTTTAGAAAATAAAGTTTACAAAGCTCTGAGGAATGGTAGGGATAGAGTGATAATTGTGTCAAGTATTGCAAAATAATTTCTTCATTGCAAAAATAAAGTTCAGCAAGATAGGTAGTTAGCTTAATCTTCTGTAATGTTATTCAGAATCTTAAATTTATCTATTTCAGGGATTGATCATTTTAATAGAACCTCACACTGCAGTTGTTTCAGTAAATCTAAACCTTAGTATAAATTTCATAACAATTGACTTATGTCAAATTCAATTCCTACAATTTGCTTTCATCATATTTAAGAAAAAAAATATCCCATGGCTATAAAGGCACCAACAGTAATTAAGAATTACATCTGATTGCCACAAAAGTACAGAATTCAGAAAGAAAAGCTTTAATGGGTATATTAAAGTTGTTAGGATAATTAGCCTGGCAAAAGTCAGCATCAATTCTGAGACCAGGCAAATAATATTCATGGGCAACAGGCTGGGCCACCTACCAATAGAATTAAATATGGTCTTGTTGTCCTACCACTGACAACTTGAAGATAGCTAAGAGTATCTGAGCAACATGAATTCATATGAAATTGTTTATACCTCTGCAATCATGAGACTTATTTTTCCTTTCATTTGAGAACAGTGTTTCTTTCTTTTTTGTTTTTTTTAAAGACAAACATATACAGACAAAAACATAAAAACATAAAACCATCTTTCAATTATATACATACAGTGTGTCTATTCTGTTTTATATTCACTTGCTGAATATAAAGACAGATAGAATAACTCTACAAATTCTTCCATACAAAGATTCTTTTATTGGGTTATATTAGGTATCCTCAAGGTGACTCAGAGTTATGTTGAGATGCATCTAATGTCTAATTCTTCGCATAGTTGAAATCGTAGTGTAAATCATATTAATCTTTCTATCCCATATTTCATCCCATAGTCGCATAGGCAGGAGGTAGAGCTGCCACCACGAGGCTGTGTTCAGGCAAGAGTGAGGGAGCCTCCCCCAACCTAACAAGGGTCAATTTAGTGACCAATCAGGATTACAGATGTGGCCACATGACATGGACTACATTTCCCAGGATACTTAACTACATTTACCATGATGCATTCCCTTAAGGGACGAGCTCACAATTCCTGACTAACTATCCCAAATGCCATTAACTCTAAACTGTCTGGACAGCACAGTGTCAGTTGGTTACAAATCTTTTGTGCTATACTTTCATAGTCCTTACAAGTTGTAAAGATTCTCAAATTGTCAATCTATCAAATGCTTATATATCTTTCAATTATTAATCATTCATTTGACTAAACTATTATTCCATCATTTCATACGAGATATTCTAGATTTTATTATAAATTTATACATACATCCAATGGTTATGTATTCTATATATATTAATCTTCTATTACAAAACTTCCTAGTCTATTTCATTACCGTGTCTTTTTATCTAACCATTGATAAAATAAGTCCCATATCATATAAAATTGTTTATCTGTTTGTTCTCTAATTTCAAATGTCAATTTACTCATTTCAGCACAGTCCATAATTTTCTTAATAACTTCTTCCTGCATAGGTATTTTTTCATTTTTCCAATTCTTAGCAAATACAATTCTAGCCGCTGTTAAAACATTTACAATCAAATATTTCAATTCTTTATTGTATATTTCTGATATAATTCCCAATAAAAATATGTCTGGTTTAAAGTCTATGTGTTGTTTTGTCATTTTTTCCAACCATGTGTGGATTATAGTCCGATATCTTTTTGCGTCTGAACATGTCCACCACATATGGTAATATGAGCCAGGTATCTGATGACATTTCCAACATTGATCTGATTTGTTCTTAAACATTCTCTCAATTCTCATCGGGGATAGATGCTACCTGTAAAACATCTCATACAAATTTTCTTTATAAGCAGTTGACATTTTCATTTTATAATTTTGAGACCACAATTTTTGCCATTTCTCTAAATCAATCCCATATCCAAAATTCCCCCCCCCAAGCAATCATTGTTTCTTTAACTTGTTCTTCCTCTAATTTAAATTATAATAAATGTCCATAGAGTTTTTAAATTACCTCTTCATCAGTACCCATCAAATTTTATCTAAGTCAATTTATAATAAATACCTTCTGTTTTAAAATCTTTATCAAATCTAGATTTGTGCATATGAAAACCAATTCATTTTTATACCTTGTTCTTCCTCTTGCATAGATTTAAGTTCACTCTTTTCATTCAATATCTCACCATATCTGTTTGTTCATTTTTATATGTTATTGGATAAGAAAAAGCTTCAATAGTAGATATCCATAATGGAATTATTAAATAATATTGTCTTTTTATCTTTTCCCAGTTTAAAAACAATGCCTCTCGAATATAATGTCTTCTAAAACACCCCTGTGTTTTAGTTCTCTTATACCAGAGGAAAGCATGCCATCCCAACAGCAAGTCGTGTCCTTCTAAAGTTAATAATCTACTGTTCCTTAATATTATCCATTCCTTTACCACATCAAGTTTGTCATCTGATAATATAATTCCCAATTGGGCAAAGCGAACCCTCCTCTTATTCTTGCATCTTGTAACAGTATAAGTTTTATTCTCACTTTCTTTCCCTGCCAAATGTATTTTAACACTATTTTGTTTAAATCTTCAAAGAACTCTTTCCCCAATCTAATTGGAATTGTCTGGAATAAATATAAAATTCTAGGCAATACATTCATCTTAACTGTAGATATTCTCCCAATCAATGATAATTGTAAATTTTCCCATTTTGTCAAGTCTGTCACATTCTGTTGTTTGAGTTTAAGATAGTTTCCTCTTTCAGTGTACTACATCTTGCTGTTATATATATATCCCTAAATACTTAACCTTATTTGTGACCTGGATTTCCAAGACTTCCTCCAACTCTTTCTTTCATCTTGCTACTATGTTCTTTGTTAATATCTTTGTTTTATCTTCATTTATTTTCAAACCTGCTACTTTTCCATACTCTTCTACCTTTTCTATTAATTTAGGAGCTCTTTCCAGTGGATCCTCTAATATAAATACCGGGTCATCTGCAAAAGCTTGCAATTTATATACTTCCTTTTTAATTTTCATTCCTTTTATTTCTTTTTCTTTTCTAATGTTCCTATTCAGCACTTCTAATGTTAACACAAGCAACAGAGGTGACAGTGGACAAACTTGTCTAGTCCCTTTTCCTATATCTATAGAATCTGTTAACTCTCCGTTTATCATAACCTTTGCAATTTGCTTATAATATATCGTTTCTATGGCTTGAAAAAATTATTTACCAACGCCCATTTGCTCCAGTTGCAATAACAAATCGCCAACTCACATTGTCAAAGGCTTTTTGTGCATCTAAAATCATCAGAGCCATTTGCTTTTCAGGACGTGCCTCATAGTATTCCAAAGTATCCAGAATTATTTTGATATTATCTTTAATTTGTCTCTTTGGCAGAAATCCGTTTTGATCAGCACGAATAAAGTTATTCTCCATTGTGGTGGAGATAGCATTCAGGATTGGGTGATCAGTCTCTGCCTGTGATTGGACTGAGTCTGTCAAAACTTTGATGATGCTCCCTCTGCTGCTAGGGATCTCCCCAGAAATTGGCTCAGCTTGTTGGACAACGTGTTAATTTCTTCTAGCAAATTTAACAAATCATTGCAAATTGATTGGAAAAATAGGAATAAAATCACCAATCCTGAATTCTATTGCAAGCTGGAACTGGTCTACCACTTTGACAGCTGTCAAACTGCAGCATGGCCAGGGCTCTGCCCTGGTTGTTGGACTTTGGATCGGCTGAGGGCTGATATACAAGGTACAAAGGTTCTGGTTGCGGGAGGAGTTTGAATACCATCCTCACCTCCTTCCCGCACTTTGGCTTGGGAGGCTCCCAGTGGTTTTAGCCATTGGAGACGCTGAGATTAACCGCGGTAGCCTTTAAAGGTGCAGAAGACCTGCAGCGAAGAGTACAGGTAGTGAGAGTAGGTTTAGGAAAGTGAAAGGCTGCAGCGTGACTCCAGAGTAAGATCGTTGGAGTCTGACAGTGGCCAGCTGATGGACAGAAACTATTCCGATGATGAGGGCCTCAACGAGGCTGACCAAGGCTCTATCCCTGGCTTGTTCCATCCTGCCATATTTAGATCTCTCCTCTTTAAGGCCAAAAAGGCCACAGGGCGAGGCTTAGTCCCTGAACCACAGGAGCCTGCAGTCCCCTCTGAAGACCCCAATGACCCATTGTTTTCTGAGAAAACAGTCACAGCAGATGTCATGCCTGCGCCAAAGATGTTCACCACAGTCATCCAAAGACAGTGGTCGTCCCTCGGGTCCGGTCCAAGCCCTTCCTCCCTAGACAAGAAATTGTTTAATGTAGGAGACAATCTTTCCAAGGCCCTGGAAGTGCCCAATGATGATGCCCCAGTTGCAGCCCTGCAAGCCAACACAGACATCCCTGGGGAGCCTGAGGACTCACTGAAGGCTGAGGACAAGAAGGCTGAGCAAACATTGCAAAGAACACACCTGTCAGCAGCATGGGCAGTGAAAGCTTCCACAGCCGCATCTTTCTTCAACAGGGCCTCTCTCATCTGGCTCCAGGAGAGAATTCCACTGGAGGATGTCAGATCACACCTGCATGTGAACAAACTATTGGCAGCAGTAGAATTTCCAGCAGATGCCACACTGAGTGGTGCCAGATTTGCGTCCAGGGCAATAGGGGGAACAGTGACCTCTCGTTGCTTGCTCTGGCTAAAGCAATGGCAGGCTGATTTGAGGCACAAGTGGAGGTTGGCCACGACCCCATTTAAAGGGGATAAATTGTTTGGAGAGGCTCTGGACAAGGTCCTAGTGGACTCCCAAGGACAAAGGGAAAAAGTGATTATAGGCCAACTCCCTATGCCAGACACTCCTATTATAGGACCCTCAAAACAGGAGTGGGATTCCCTAGACCCCAGAGGTCTTTCGCCCCCAGGCAGGAACAATGCCAGGACAGGACAGGTAGAAATTGTCCTTTTAACAATAACTGGCCCTTTCGAGGGGCTGGGGGTCATCCTGATGCCCCAGATAAAATAGAGACCAACCCTCCCATTGGGGGACGTCTGGCCTTGTTTGCCATGCATTGGGGGAAGTAACCACTGACACCTGGGTTCTGGAGACAGTACGCTCCGGACTATCTATAGAATTCCTCTCTATGCCCCTGAAGTTTTTCATTCATTGCCCTATCTCTAGGAATATAGAGAGAAGGAACTTTATGGAAACAGCTATTCAGCACCTGCTGGAGATTCAACCTATTCAGCCGGTGTCTGAGGGTCAACAAGGCATGTGATTCTATTCCATATTATTTGTAATCCCAAAAGCCTCAGGGGGTTGGAGGGCAATTCTGGATTTGAAGCACCTTAACTGCCAGGTGAAATACAGGTGGTTCAAGATGCATTCACTCCAGTCCATCCTGGAGGGAATTAGGGAGGGGGACTTACCTCCACTGATTTAAAGGAGGCCTATCTCCATGCCCCTATTATCCCTGCTCATCGACAATTCCTCAGGTTCTGCTACAATGGGAGACACTACCAATACAGGGTCTTACTCTTTGGACTTTCCTCAACCCCCAGGTTGTTCACTAAGCTGTTGGCAGCCCTGGCAGCCCACCTTAGGCCTATACCAGTTAGGGTCCAGTGTTCTATCAATGACATACTGGTCCAGTCATCTTCCCCATCTAGAGCTGTAGAGGATTTAGAGATCACCATTCAGATGCTCCAAGAGCATAGCTTCTCTGTCAATGAGACCAAAAGCCACTTCACTCCCACCAATACCTTACTCCATCTGGGAGCTGTTATAGATACTAATTCCTGCAACGTGTCCTTATCCCAAGAACGTCAGGAGAGTATCAGGGAGTTAATTGGACAAGTGAAATCTAAACCTAGGATATCCCTGGCTACGATTTCTAAGCTCCCGGAGAAAATGATATCATGCATTAATATAGTGCCCTGGGTTAGACTGCATGCCAGGTCACTCCAATGGTTCCTTCTACTTTATCAGAAGACAGGTAGGAGTTGTTCCCTCTTACAGGTCAGGTTAACTCCATTGGTCCTTAAGTCTTTAAGATAGTGGTCATCTGAGGCGCTTTCCATGGGACTCCTATTCAAGGAACTGAACAGGTTAGTACTGACTACAGATGCCAGTCTTCATGGCTGGAGTGCCCACATTCAATCTAGGGTGCTCCAAGGACAATGGTCCCAGGCAGATTTGGACCATAATATTAATTGGTTTGAACTTTGAGCAGTCCATCTGGCTCTGAGACAATTAGAGGACATGGTCTCAGGTAAGGACATCCTAATCTTTACTGACAATGTGTCAACCAAGGCTCACATTAACCGCCAAGGTGGGACTCATTCAGGGCCTCTGATACTGGAGGCAGAGCAGCTCGGTTTATGGACAGAGACATCTGGGTCGCTCAGAGCTGAGCACATTGCAGTTGTGGCCAATGTTGAGGCTGACTGGCTTAGCAGAGCCACCATTGACCATGCAGAGTGGCGTTTGCATCCTGATTTGCTTCAGGAGCTGTTGGAGCACTTTGAATGCCTAGCAGTGGATCTCTTTGCTTCCCAGAACAACAAACAACTTCTGAGATTCTATTCCAGGTTTGCAGTTCTGGGGGCGGAGGGAACGAACGCCTTACGTAGCCCTTGGCCACTGGAGCTCCTGTATGCCTTTCTTCCTCTACCCCTGATCCTGAGGGTCATCCAGAAACTGTTGGAAGGAGCAGAGCTTATCCTTGTAGTCCCTCATTGGCCCAGGAGGTCATGGTTTGCAGACTTAGTAAACCTTTCCATTTCCAGACCTTGGAGGATACCGGAGTACAGAGTGTTGCTCAGTCAGGGGCCAATCTTGCATCCAGAGCCCCAGTGGCTTCACTTGGCCATCTGGAGATTGAGCGGGGATCTCTGATCTGGGACAATTATTCCTCCAGAGTAGTAAAAACTATCCAGGTCTCCAGGAGACCTTCCACCAACCGCATCTACGATACAACCTGGAAAGCTTTCAGCGCATGGTGTTGTAAGTATGACATTGTCCCTTCTGGGGCCTCAATTGCCCAGGTGTTGGACTTCCTCCAAGAGGGCCTGGACAAAGGGCTTTCACCTAATACTCTGCGGGGGCAGGTTGCAGCCTTGTCCTCTGTTCTATCCTTGGGGGGGAGTGGAATCTTTGTCTAGACATCCCATGGTCCACAGGTTTCTGAAGGAGGCTACAAACCTGAGGCCTCCAATGGTTCATCGATATCCAATATGGGACCTCTCTAAAGTACTGCAGTCACTGACTGAGGCCCCATTTGAACCACTGAGGTCAATTCCCTTGCAGTTTTTTTCTTGTAAGGTAGCCTTTCTGGTAGCGATCGCCTCTGCCAGAAGGATTTCAGACCTGGCAGCCTTGTCTGTCAGTAAAGACCTTTGTGTGTTTCACACCAATCGAGTGGTGTTAAGACTAGACCCCTTCGTTCATGCCAAAGGTGAACTCATTGTTCCACAGTTCCCAAGAAGTAATTTTACCTGATGTTTGTCTGCATCCTGTGCATGCATTAGAAAGACAATGGTATACTCTGGACGTTCAGAGGGCATTGAGTATTTACATTAAGAGGACATCGTCCTTCAGGAGGTCTGAATCCCTCCTTGTTTCTTTTCAACCTTCCACCATGGGCTGCAAGGTAACTCCAACGACTGTGGGGAGATGGATAAGATTTTGCATATCCAAGGCCTACCAAAGGGACTTGCAGTTCCTCCAAGGATAACAGCGCATTCAACAAGAAGCGTGTCAACATCGACGGCGTGGGCCACCCAGGCTTCTCTGGAGGAGGTTTGCAGGGAGGCTACCTGGGCCTCTCCTCCTTCGTTCATCAGGCACTATAAGCTGGACTCATTTGCTTCTGCTGAGGCAGCTTTTGGATGGAGGGTTCTGCAAAAAGTCCATTCTGTATAAGGGACCAGGACTGCACTAGGCCCCCCTGTAGGACAGCCAGCTTTGGTATGTCCCAATCCTGAATGCTATCTCCACCACAATGGAGAAGGGTCATTGGTCCTAACCTGATATGACCTTTCTCTTTGTGTGGATATAGCATTCATTCTCACCCTTTCGTGGTGCGTTCCGAATGTAATGGTGTGTATTATACTTACAGGAGAACATGTCAGTCTGTCACTATTCCTTTGCCAATTTCTGGGGAGGTCCCTAGCAGCAGAGGGAGTGTCATCAAAGTTTTCACAGACTCAGTCCAATCACAGGCAGAGACTGCTCACCCGATCCTGAATGCTATCTCCACACAAAGAGAAAGGTCGTGTCAGGTTAGGACCAACGACCCTTTAAATGTCTTTTCAGTCTTTCTGCCAAGATTGAAGCAAAGATTTTATAGTCTGAATTTAATAGGGATATAGGTCTATAGTTTTTAACTTGCTGTGGATCTGTATCTTCCTTCAGTACAAGTGTAATGTATGCTTCTGACCATGTTTTGGGTATTCTCTTCTTTGACATAACTTCATTTATAACTTCAAGTAATTGAAGATTCAGCGTTTCCTGAAATATCTTGTAAAATTATGCTGGCAATCCATCTGGACCTGGTGCTTTTTCAACGTTTTGTTTTTTTAAAGCTTCTGTTAATTCCATCATAGTTATGTTCCCTTTTAACATTGTTTCAATGTCTTTGGGTATCTGGGGTAAATTCGCTTCCTGTAAATATTGCTTAATTCTTTCTTCTTGAATATTCCCTTGATGATAACAATTTTCCATAATAATCCTGTATAATTTTTCTTCTTCTCTGCATTTCCATAGCAGACACGTCCTCCTTCATCTGTTAGTTGACTTATCCTTCTTGATTCTCTTTCCTTTCTCGGTTTATAGGCTAACCATCTGCCTGGTTTGTTTGCATCTTCAAAATAATTCTGTTTAGCATTTTTAATTTTTTGTGCTAATTTCTCTTTTTCCATTAATCCCATTTTATGTTTAGTTATGTCCATTTTAATTTTAATGTCTTTTTTGTGGAAATTTCTGTAACTCTTTTTCCAGTGTCTTATAGTCGTCTTCCAGTATTTTAAAAGTTTTTTTCTGTTTTATATTTCTTTTCCTTGTATATTCTATTATCAAACCTCTTTGTGTAGGCCTTCACTGTGTCCCAGAGATTGTGTAAAGATGCATCCTTTTTATTTTCTTTAAAAAAGAAAACCAATTCTCTCTCAATTTTCTTCTTTTTTAAAAACAAGTTTTATTCAGTTTTCCATATTTTAACGTCTCTTTTTAGTGGATAGCATGACTATAGGTTTCACATATACATACAAATATGACCATGGTTACGTATTCAATTTTTGTATCCAATTCCTTATCTTAACAGTGCTTTTACACATTTTCTATTTTATTGTATTATTCGAAATATTTGTCATTATTTAATTCACTTATGATAACTTCATAATCATTATACTTTAGTACTTTTAACTGTCACATTTGTATATTCCATCTTAAATTCTAATTTAAAAAAGACACTTCTTCTATAAATTGGTTTCCCGTGAAATCTCAATATAAGTGTGCCACCTCTAAGTTATAAATTCATTTATTTTCAGTTGCAGTTTTTATTTGCAGTTTCATATTTTTTGCAGATTCGTAGAGAATCTAATAGAGATTTACAAAACAATTAGTAGGTATAATATGCGCTTCTTTGAAAAAGAGGAAAACATCCTTATCTTTACATAGAAAGTACAAAAAAATTACAATTGGGAAATCAGATGTTCTCCCACGAGCTTCTCAGAGCATCCAGTAGTGGGAGGTGCTTCCTTCTCTGCTTATCTAGGTTGGACTTAATTTGTGGAACGCTCCTCCTCCTCCACAGGACTCCTCCCCAGCGTTCCCCAGTTTTGGCTCAGCCTTGTGAGAGATAGGCAGTGCTTCTCATTAATCCTTGGCCGAAAAAGGACAATTCTCTTTAAGGTTTGCAGATGGTCAATTGTTCTTTTCTTACCGACTCTGCCCTTGCCATCTGACCGTCGGGGATCGCATTATCAGGAAGCGCTCCTAAGCACAGGGAGGCTTCGATTTCATTTTGCCCCCCCAACCACTAGCCCTACCCTTGCCATTACGATCGCCGAGCAGCTTTATCATTTAAACGGTGAGGCTTTTTTCCTCTCGCTCTCTCCTCAGTCGTATCACAGTTTCTTTTTTCCCCCAAGAACGCCATTTAGGGGTGGAGGTGTAATTGCCTCATTATTTCACCCCTCCCTGCCGGTTTAGCCCTTAGGAAGGCTGTTGAAACTTATCTCTTTTTCTTGGCGGAAGATTGCTGCTGGCGCGCGTGCCACATTTTTTTTAATTGTAAAGGGACAGCATGGCCGCGTTGAGTGCCAATTCAATAGACTGTGTGAGGTAATCCTTATTCCGGATTGAAGGGTTTTTTTTACACAAAATACCCCTAGGAATCATTACAACCTTGTTTCCAACATATTCAAGGCTTTTGTTAATTCGTATTGTTGGCTCAACCCTCACAGTTCTCCCTATCTAGCAGCACAACAGCAAGCACCTAGGCCAGCGTCTGCCTGTGCAGGGAAGCTGTTGAAGGCCTGTGAGTGTTTATTTGGCCTGCTAGGCATTCTCAATTTGGCTGATTGGGACATCCAAATTTGATATATATTTGCATACCCATAAGCTCTGATAATATTAATCATACCAATATAATAATACTGGCAGTTTCATAACAATAATAAATTATTTGTTGAGATACGACTCAATTTTGAAGCAGATATCCATTTTTTTTTAAAAAAAAAACCAAGACAAAAAAATGGGGGGTTTGATTTTAGGGCACCCTGTCCATTCTTGGCCAGGTCCCTGGGCGCGCCAACAGCCTACACAATATAGCATTAAATAATGAGCGTACTGATCCTTCCACAATCACAATGGCAGGGGGTAGTGGTTCACACTCCTCAACTTCAAGGGACAACTCCAAATCTCAACACAATCCTAAGCAAAAAAAAGGAACTTCTAAGGCATCAGAAAAGGATGCCAACAGGCGCCACAAGGCACTGGAAAAACAAATAGATAAGTGCACACAGGAGGCACACAGGACCTCTCAAGCCTTCTCACCCCACAATCCAGAGCCGTTCTCCTCTTTCCTCCCTCCTACCCCCCTAGATCTCTCCCTCTCATCCAGGCACAGCATGGCTCCCCTGAGTCAACAGGCCCAGTCAGCTCAATCACCAAACATGCGAAGAATACGATGTTCGATGTTCACACCAACGGCTGCCGGTCTTCAACAGGAACAATCTCTTCCAGATGATGTGCCAGAGCGAATAAAGACCTGGATGGAGATAGCTATCTGTCAGGGAATTGCAGCAGGCCTGCAACATGTGGTTCTGACCAGCGATCATCCCGCACCTGCTGAGTATGATTCGCAATCAGTTCAATCATTGGCCAGGTCGGAGCTACATTAGACCCAGGTACAGTGTCAAGGGATATGCTCCTACAGGAGCCGCAGGAGGAGGAGGCGGAAGAGGTGGAACACATTGAGCGTATGGACCAGAGTGAATCAGAATCAATGCATGATACTGACCCGGCCATGTCAGAAGCAGACCCCTTAGAAAGGGGAATGTCTGAGGATGAGGGCCTTGTTCCCAACCAACCTGTATTTACAGGCTTGTTCCGGCCACAACTTTTCAAATCTCTATTATTCAAGGCCAAAAATACTGCGCGACTGGACAAGCCGGCCCCTTCTACCACTCCAACTGCATCAGACGAGGGACCAGAGGATCTCATTTTCACCCAACCTGTAGTTGAGGCAGACATGATTCCAGTCCCTCACATGTTTGCAGACCTGGTACAGAAACACTGGACTTCTGCAACAGTGAACCCAGCCACCACTGGTTGCAACAGGAAATTCTTTAATTTGGCCCCAGATTTCTTAAAATTGTTGAATACTCCTGAGGTAGACGAACCCATTGTGGGATTAGCATCCTCGTCCTCCATTCCCAGTGAGGCGCTGGAGGCATTAAAGCCGGAGGACAAACGGGCTGAGCTGGCCCTACACAGGGCCCATCAGTCTGATGCGTGGGCCATCAGAGCGGCCATGGCCACTTCCTTCTTTACCCGTTCTTCCCTTAGATGGCTCCGGCTATTATGGGATCATGTCCCCAATTCCAACACTAGAGCACACCGAGACATTGCAAAGCTTATAGCAGCTGCCGAATTCTCAGCTGACGCAACCTTTCATGCAGTTAAGTTTTCAGCCAAGCCATCACTTCACATGTCATAGCGTGACGCTTGCTATGGTTAAAGAATTGGCAAGCAGATATTAAACATAAATGCAAGTTTGCTTCATCTCTTCTAGCAGGAGACAGACTGTTTGGCCCTTCCTTCGATCCGTTACTCATCGAGACTTGAAACAAAAAGAAAATTTTGCCCTCCCTTTTTTGGAAGTCAGACCTTAGAAACCCTCAGTCCTTTCGTGGGGGATCCTTTTGGCCCTTTTATCAGGAACCATTCTCAACCAGATACCAGAGACCCCCACTTTTCTGACCAGGGCAACAGCCAGAGAGGTCAGACTTTGGGGATAGGAACAGAAGGGGTGGCCAACCCAAGAAATCCTTCAGAGGAGCAGGAAATAGATTTTTCCAGTGTCCAAGATAACCCCATGGACCTGGCTCCCATTGGCGGCCGCCTTAAATTATTTGTGGACCAATGGGACTCCTCAACATCTGATTCCTGGGTCAGAAACATGATCAGATTTGGCCTCACATTGGAGTTTCAATCCGTTCCCCCAGACTTCTTTATGGTGTGCCCTCTTTCCAGAGATCCAGTTAAACGAAATCTTATGGAAACGGCTATTCAGCATCTACTGGACATACGAGCCATCCAACCAGTAGCTACCGACCAACGAGGGTGAGGTTTCTATTCACATCTTTTCGTTGTTCCCAAAAGTTCAGGGGGGTGGAGAGCAATCTTGGATTTGAAACCCCTTAATCAATTTTTAGTATATCGCAAATTTAAAATGCACACCCTACAATCTATCTTACTTGGTATCAGAAAAGATGACATCCTTACATCTATAGATCTGATGGAGGTGTACTTACATATTCCAATTCGGCCTTCCCACTATAAATTTTTACGATTCTATTATAGTAATATCCATTTTGAATATGTGGCTCTTCCCTTTGGACTAGCCTCTGCCCCCAGAACCTTAACAAAGGTTCTCGCAGCCCTCGCTGCTCATCTCCAGGGTGTCCCCATACGACTGCAGTGTTACCTCGATGATATCTTAATTTTGTCATCTTCTGTTCATCAATCAGTCATAGATACTCAGACCATATTACACTCCCTACAACTACACGGGTTCTCAAACAATTGTGAAAAGTGTAATTTAACACCTTCGACTCGATTAATCCATCTGGGGGTAATCATAGATTCAGTAGAAGGCAAAGTTTTCCTGTCACCAGATAGACAAGACAGCATTCATCAATTAGTTAAGGAGGTCAGGTTTCATAGGAGGGTGTCCCTAGCTGATCTATCAAAATTGTTAGGCAAGATGATCTCATGTATATCTATTATTCCTTGGGCCCCGCTCCACACTAGATCCCTCCAGTGGTTCCTACTCCCGTACCAGCGATCCGGCCGAAGCAACTCCAAATACAAGGTCAAAGTTCTATCACAGGTCCTCATATCTTTCCTCTGGTGGACCAGACCAGCCATAAACAAATGTTGCCTATTCAAAGAGCCCCAAAGACTTACCATCACCACTGATGCCAGCCTGATTGGATGGGGAGCTCACTTTCAATTGCTCACAGCCCAAGGCCGCTGGTCCTCCATAGAACGATCGCGGAGCATAAACTGGCTGGAGCTTTGAGCGGTACACCTGGCTCCCCGCAGCTTCCTTCCACAGGTACGCAACCAAGACATATTAATATTGATGTACCAAGTCTCAAATTGATACCATTTCTCCATCTGTGGCTCAGATCCTAGAGTTCTTACAAGAGGGGCTTGACGGGATTATCACCTAATACGTTGAAAAGACAAGTGGCGGCCTTGGCGTCAGTCATCACTTATGAAGGTCTCCTACCTCTTTCCCATCATCCATGCATACAGTGTTTCCTTCGAGGAGCCACAAACTTATGCCCGCCAACGGTTCACTGTTATTCCACTTTGGACCTTAACAAGGTCCTTCTTGCACTCACTAAGTGCCCTTTCGAGCCTTTGCAATCGTCAAGTCTCCAATTTCTGACATATAAAGTAGTTTTTCTTTTAGCGATCACTTCCACTCGTTGTATTTCAGAACTGGCAGCCTTGTTGATCAGACAAGGTCTTTGCATCTTCCATTCCAACAAGGTCATTCTTCGTCTCAATCCTACGTTCATACCCAAAGTTAATTCAGCCTTTCACAGGGCACAAGGACTGATACTTCCTAATTTTTGTCCCAGGCCATTCCAAGGGCTGGAATGACAATGGCATCAGCTGGACGTGAGGCGAGCATTACGAATATATATATTCACTGCACAGCCTCTTTTAGAAAAATGAAGGCTTTATTTATGTCTTTTCAGCCCAACAATCAGGGATGCAAGGTCTCATCCTCAACAATAGGCTGCTGGCTATGGGCCGCAATAGCGAAAACGTATCAGACTCAAGCACTTCAGGTGCCCAGGGGCACTGCAACATCATCAGCATGGGCCACGCAGGCACCAATCATTGACATCTGTCGTGCCGCAACCTGGGCCTCTCCATCACCTTTCATTAGGCATTATAAAATAGATGTGTTTGCATCAGCCTAGGCCTCCTTTGTCAGAAGGGTTCTGCAATGGGTCCACAGGGACCAGGAGGGGATCCCAAGACAGACAGGGTCCCTCCCGTAGGACAGGCCAAGCTTTGATATGTCCCACTACTGGGTGCTCTGAGCAGCTCGTGGGAGAAAGGGCGTTGATACTTACCTGACATGCCTGTTCTCCTTGAGCTTCAAAGAGCATCCAGCCCCACCCTCTTCCGTCTTGTGGGATCTTGTTTCGGCCAACAAATTTTTACAGTATTAAGGGTGAGGGTGTTTGTTTCTCTCATCTTCGCCAAAACTGGGGAACGCTGGGGAGGAGTCCCTTGGAGGAAGAGGAGCGTTCCACAAATTAAGCCCAGTCTAGATAAGCAGAGACTGAAGCACCTCCCACTACTGGATGCTCTTCGCAGCTCAAGGAGAATGGGCGTGTCAGGTAAGTACCAACGCCCTTTTCCTCCAATCAAATCTTGGAGGTAGAAGGTAAAAGAAAAGAAATATAATTTCACTAAGTATGAACATTTTATCAATACTAAATGAATTTTAGATCATTCTTACAGTTATTTATATGTTGTGTAATGTATTTTTCCCTATTAACAGATTGAATGCTATAGATTGACATCAGACTGATTAGCCTACTGAAAGAGAAGCAATTTTGAACATTTGATACCTGTGTCCACGGTTTATCACCACTTCAGCAGCAATGAGTTTCACAGCACAAGGTAAGTTTGTTTTTATTTTAAGTTCCTGCTGCTGTGCAGGATTAGTATTTGTGTCATAAGACTGATGAGTCAAATGATTAGAGAATTAAATGTGACTACTATTTGATTTACTTGTAGGTGAATTAGAAATATATGTATATCATGCTGTTTTTATGTTTTCATCTGTTTAATTTTGTTATGTTAGAATAAAATAAGAACAAGTATCTTATGAATAAAATATCACTGGTCAACAAAAGTGTTTAGAATATGATAGGATGGAATAGAATTGAATAGAATACTTTATTTGGCAAAGTGTGATTAGGTACACAAGGATTATCTTTACTTCTATGAAGTATTAATATCCAAACTTTCTGTTTTAATTTATAACATAAATTTTTGAATATGTTTTATTAGTTTCAGTGTGTTCTTTGAATGAGACTGAAAAGCTTTTGTTTTTTTCAGAATGCACACAGAGCAATTTATGCTCACAAAAGACCACTATCTACTATCTAGATTACTTGTATTCAGAACTTTGCTGCATGTATTATTTTTCTTTCACGCACAGTAATAGGTCTGTCGTTACTGATATCTGGGGTAGCATATACCTGGCATTGCCACCTGCTAAGATACCCATTTTTAGAAATTCAAGTTCTACAAATATAGCACATATACACACCGTATTTTATAGAATAATATTATCATTAATTTATCATTAAACTTTTACCAAAAGAATTCTGAAGAAAATGTGCAATTGATAATAAAATTATATGGCTCTAGCCAAAGTTTACAAGAATGTGAAAAAGACTTGTTTTTAACAAAATAATTATTCAATTATACAATAATTATTCCATTATTTAATGAAAATGAATAGATGAACAGAATAAAATGCGAAGAATATATACTTATGACAAACAATACATAATTTTAATGTAGTAACATGAAATGCAGTCAAATATAGGATGCTGTTGAAAATAGTATCAAGTTACAATCCAATAATATATTTATATCTAAACAACGTTTTATCATAAAATATGCTTAAATTTCACTGATTTGCTTACCTAACATGAGGAGAAATATATTTATTTTTTCCCCAAGTAATTTTATGAAGTATAAATGAAAAGAATGAAAATGAATAAAACTACAAAAAATAGTTAAATGGTTAAAAAAGGAAGGAAAAGATGAATTAACTTCTTCATTGCAACAGATAAAATAATTTTAAAAGTGCATCACAATCTCTAAATAAAAGATCTCCCCATAGTTCATCTTTTAATTAAAGATAACAGAGTCCAAATGCAATATAAATGAAGCTTTGACATCAAAAATTCAGAAAAGGCAACCAAAAATAACTATCTTCTTTTAACTCTCAGCAAACAAGCTAATCTTATATACTTTCCATTACACAAAATTATTCTTTAATCCCTTCAAAAAAAGTCCCAGAGGTACTTTGCTGATCATCTATGTTTCAAAGCAAAAAAAATTTATGAACCTTAACAGGTTTCTTTTGTATCAATCTGTAAATTTCATCCTTTTGTTTGTCATTTCTAAAAAAAGTTCTTTCAGATCAAAACAGTCACCATTTTCCAATGTGGAAATATTTCTAAATAACTAAAAAATATAATTCCAAATACTTCTGGGAATCTTAATCTATTAACTTTCCCAAATCCATATAGTAAACACCTTTTTTCTGTATAGTTCAAAATCATAATTTAAACACTTTTAAAATCAAATTTACACCATCAAGGAACTGAATGACTACAGACCAGTTGTCTAACATTTGTAGTTATGAAAACTTTTGAAAGGTTAGTGCTGGTCTACCTGAAAATCATCATGGATCTGCTGCTAGACCTCTTTGTAATTTGCCTACCATGAACTAGTTCAGCAGATGATGCTGTTAACGTGGCATTACACTACATCTTACAACATCTTGAATCCCCAAGGGTCCTTTTTATAGACTTCAGCTCGGCATTGAATACCATAATTCCAGAAATTCTTCTCTCTAAACTGACTCAACCACTTATAGGTAGATTATAAGCTAACACATAGAAAGCAGCAGGTGAAGTTAGGTAAAATCACATTGAATGTCTGTTTAATTGCAACAGCCCCTCCCCACCTCAGGTTCTGTGCTCTTTCCATTATTGTTTTCTCTTTATACTAATGACTACATCTCAAAAGACCCCTCTGTTAAAATCAGAGGTGGTATTCAGCAGGTTCTGACCAGTTCTGGAGAACTGACAGAAAATATTTTGAGTAGTTTGGAGAACTGGCAAATAACACCTCTGACCGAAGATTTTACAGTATCCTTCCCCTGCCATGCCCACCAAGCCATGCCCACAAAATTGGTAGTAAAAAAAAATTGAATCCTACCACTGGTTAAAATACTGATGTTTGCAGATGATACAACAGTCATTGGTCTTATTTAGGATGGGAATAAATCTGCATGCAGATAGGAGGTTGAACAATTGGCCCTGTTGTGCAACCAGAACAATTGGAGCTGAACACAAAATTGTAGAGATGATAGTAGATATTAGGAACAGTCCTCCTATTCTACCACCTCTTACAATATTAGACGTGTCAACAGCAGAGACCTTCAGGTTTCTGAGTTCTACAGTCTCCTAGAACAGCTAATATTAGAACTCTCATTAAAAAGGCACAACAAAGCATGCATTTCTTACCTCAACTCAGAAATCTCCTGCTGCCCAAGGAGTTGCTGATAAAGTTCTACAGGGGAATTATTGAGTTTGCCATTTGTACTTCTATAACTGTCTAGTTTGATACAGTAACCAAACAGAACAAGTACAGACTTCAACAGATAGTTAAGACTGCAGAAAAAAACAATTGCAAAGGTCTGTCTTCCATTGAGGACCTGTACTGTATACTGCAAGAGCTAGAAAGAGGGCTGACAAAATATCTATAGATCCCTCACATCCTGGACACAAACTGTTCCAGCACTTCCCCCCAGACACCACTATAGGGCATTGCGTGCCAAAACAACTAGACACAGAGACAGTTTCACCCCTCTCATGCCATCACTCTGCTGAACACCTAATTCCCACAGCACTGCATTATGCCTAAGAATATTTACCTATTTAGTAGGACTTTATAACTATTATCTTGTCATTTTTCCTATTATCTTCTACTATTGTATTTTATGATTATATTACTTTGTTATTTGTATATTCATTGAGGGCTTATGCATCAGAAATAAATTCCTTGTGTGTCCAATCACAAATTGGCCAGAATATTGTAGAATATTGTACCCAAAAAAGTGTACATTGGGAAATAGAGAGAAAATATGTACAAATATAGTCAGATTAGTGATTAGAATAAAAATGGCAAGGAAAACATAAACAGGATACATTGCATATATATTTGAGGAATTTGCATTATAATAAAAACATTTATACTGAGTATAAATATAAATGTATGTGTGTGTGTTTGTGTACACACACATACAATGGAAGTATGCTTGTTGACAAGTGATAAGTTTGGTGGGTGTATGTGGGTGGGTGTATACACACACACACACACACTAAAAGTATGCTTCTTGATAGAAGTGATCAGTTTTGTAATCCTCAATACATAAATATTTTTGTAAATCCAGTATTGTGCCCCTGATTAAGTAATCATTTTAAAGAAATGTCTGTTAGGCAAATGCAGTATCAGGAACTAAGCAAAAGAAAAACTAGTTTAAGAACAATAGCAAGATAATTTAATCATTAATTCATCTCTTTTGAATTTAAGAATGTTTTACAACTGAGATTTGCCAAGGTAATCTTGCTAAACCCACTGAGCTGTACTTGCTTATATAATTACATCTAGAATAACAAAGGATCAGCATAATCCCAAATTTTGCATGTTTACAACCATATTCTCATTCAGTGAATTGTATGTGGGGGTGTAAGAGACAAAGAAAGTGTCACAGTAGGTGCTATTTAGCATAATTACAAAATGGACTGGCAGTTTTAGAAACCTAGATTTTGGACCATATGTTGGAATTATTAAAAAGAAACCTTAGTGATTAGCATTCCAGCTGTATTTCTTAGCAATGAAAACCTTGTTCTAATTTTAAGTTTGTTTATCAATTTATATAGGTGTTGTTAAGAGTTCACATCATACCACATAATTTAGCTACAATTTCATTATTTTACATTTCACTTGTTCTTTTTCAAACTTGAGAATTATTTTTTTTCCCAATAGGGAACCTAAGATTATCACAGTTTTTATTTTTAACTAGTGTCTCTGTATGTGCATGTACGTATGTGAAAGAAAGAGAGTGGAGGAGATGGGGAGGAGAGGGAGAGAGTAAAAGATTTATCTCATGGTATAGAATCTGGCATGTAATTAAATTATCCATATTAATTCTGTAGGCAGAACTAGATTTGTTTTGTTACTCTTTCATGCATAGTCTAAATGCGAACAATGAAAAACATGTTAATACTTTCAAGTAAATATTTACATAAAGTTTTTGAAATATGGGAAAGAATTGAAACGGTAGCTATATATTAAATAAAAATTTTTACAGATACAGGTTCTCACATTGGTAAGTATTGAGGAAAAAACTGAATTCATTTTTATATTTTAGAATTTTCTTGGCTTTCTTTTTGAAATAACTTCATAAGGTAGACTGTGAATGAATTAGAAGGACAATTGTGTCCAGAAGCACTGCAGAAGCACTGCAGAATAACCCTGTCACTTTACTCTGTTGGCATTCAGATAGCAAACTTTCAATTTCAGAATAATTGAATTCCAGTGTTTGGAAGCTTTAGTGATAAAAAGTTGCTAGCTTGTTGAAGAAATGCTAGAAAATTTGGTTGCCATTATGTGAAATAGAATATTAATGAAAGATTGGTTTTAAATAAGCCATTATTGATTTTGGAGCAAGGCAACTGGCACACTCATCATTTAAACTGACAAACATATGCAACTGATCAGTTAATATAAATGGACTGAATTCCCCTATGAAAAGGAGAAAAATATTTTCAAAACTACAAAGATTAAGATAGGACATAATATCACTTCAAGATTAAAAAACACAATTAAAAATTGGAGTACCCTAAATTGGGAAAACTATTTTACTCATTATCGTAACAAAAAAGAAGAGGGGTGATACTATACTGTATGTTAAAGAAACAATAAGTGCCAAACAAATTTTCAAAGATGTAGAAGGGGGAATTTTGATGGTGGAAGTGCCTTTAAATCAAAAACAGATAGTCTTAGTTGCCATTTATGAACCAAACAATGGACAAGAAGAATTTTATAAAAAACTTCATATAAAGATACTTGAAACAGAATATGAAAATATCTGTCTTTTATGAGATTTCAATGCTATAGTTGATACAAAACTTGACTATAAAAGTAGTAAAGCAAATAAAAAAATATGAAAGACTTTACCCAGAACCTTTGTTAAAATGACAGAGGAACTATCGATACAAGATACATAAGAGAAATGAACCCAGGGGGGAAACCATATGCATTTTACTCTAATATGCCTTAATCTTGGTCCAGAATAGGTATGATTTGGAAGACTCCAGAACTGAGTGCAAATATGCAAGAGATTGAAATAGAAACAAACCTATGGGCAAATCATAATTCAGTAAAAATTAGTTGGAAGGAACAAAACAGAAGACTAAGATGGACTTTAAATCAATCCATAATAAAAGACAAATAATTTATACTGATGAAAGAGAAATGGGATTTTTTTATAAAGAGAAAAGGAAAGAGGAAACCTAATTACAAAATGTGTGGGACACAGCAAAGCGTATATTAGAGGATTAGCTATAACTTATATAGAAAAGAAAAAAAAGAAAAAGAAACAATATTAAAAGATTTTGGAAGAAGAATTTAAAAGACTTGAAATAGAGTTACAAAAAGAACCACAAAAGATACACTTAAAAAACCAAATGGAGATGATTAAGCATAAGTTAAATATCATGGAAAAAGAAGAACTGGCACAACTAGTAAAAAGTAAAACATTTTTTTTTGAAAATGCTAACAAACCTGGAAGATGGCTAGTCTATAAACTGAAGGAGAAAGAGAAGAAATGCATAAGTAAATTGCAGGATGTGGAAGATATACTACACTATCAAATGGAAAAGAAAAAAGATATAATTCAGGACTTTTATAAGAAACTATGACTATGAAAAAGTACCAGAAGAAAAAATAATACAATACTTGGAAAAAGCCAATCTATCAAAAGTCTCGGAAATGATGAAAAATATGTTGAATGAAAGAATAACAGTGGCAGAATTAGTAGAAGCAATCAAAAGACAAAAAAAGCTATAAAACACCAAGTCCAGATGGTTACCCAGCAGTAATTTATAAAAATCTACAAGATGCATTGTGCTTGTCAATGCTAGAGGTGTATAATGAAGTTGTATTAGAAGCTAAGATACCTGTACAGAAGCTAACGTTACTTTGATCCCCCCAAAAAGATTCATTCAACACAAATAAAGAATTATAGGCCAATTTCTTTATTAAATGCAGATTGCAAAATATTTGCTTCAATAATTGCTGAAGGATTAAAAAGATTTTTGATTGAGTTCATATAACTTGATCAAAATAGGTTTTATCCAAGAGACAAATTAGAAACAATGTTAAAATAATTATAGATACATTGGAGTACTATGAAGTACATAGTAAAAAACAACTAGCATTAATCTTTTTGGATGCCAAGAAAGCATTTGATAATGTAAATGGGCAATTTATGTTGCAACAATTAAAATGCATGGATTTTGGCGAATCATATAAATATGATTAAGGTGATTTACATGTACCAAAGAGCTAAAGTGATGATGAATGGAGATATGATAGAAAAAATTTTATATAAGAAAAGGCACAAGACAAGGTTGCCCATTATCCCATTATTATTTATATTAACACTAGAAGTTTTAACTAGAAATATTAGACAGGATCCAGAAATATAAACTACAAGCATTTGCAGATGATTTAGTTTTTATACTGCAGAAACTGTTATGCTCTAAATTGATAGAGAGAATTGAGGAATATGGAAAAGTGGCAGGATTGAAATAAGCAAAGAAAAAATTAAAATAATAGTTAAAAATCTTACAGATAAATAGAGAAAGGAATTGACAGAGAAAATAGATCTTCAGATAGTAAAGAAAGTTAAATATCTGGGCATCTGTTTAACAATAAGATGTGCAACAATTAAAGATGATAATTATATAAAATTAATGCAACAAATCAAGCTGGATTTGGAGAAATAGAAAAATCTACACCTATCAAAGAAATGAATATATTACTGAAGCTACTTTTTTTATTCCAAACGATACTGATAAAAGTAGAGAAAAAATATTTTGAAGAATTATATAGAATAATCTTGAAGTATATTTGGCAAGGGGAAAAAGCAAGAATAAAATTGAAAATGTTACAGGAATCTAAAAACAATGGGGATTTTGGACTACCAGACTGGTAGCTATGTTATCAGGCATCTGTACTTACATGGGTATGGATAAATTTGAAACATAGAAGACTATTATTATTATTATTATTATTATTATTATTATTATTATTATTATTATTATTATTATTATTATTATAGAGGCATCGTCTTCAGTTAGAATGGCACACTTTCTTATGGTATGGAAGGAGTACTATACATAAATATTTTTAAAGACATTATGTGAGGAATGCTTTACTTTTGGTATGGGGAAAAATTAAACTACAAAATTATATGAAAATACCCGTCTAGATTTCTACAATGGAAGCATTGATACCTCCAAATCTTATTAACTTGGAAAAATTGTAATGAGAATGAAAGATGCAAAAATATGGGTTTTTACAAAGAACCAGCACTTGATATGTTTTTTCATTATATACATGTGCATTGACAATAAATGTTTGATATTATTAGGGACGGATGAAAAACTGATTAAAATATATATAATTACTTATTAAATTTTAAAATGGAAGAGGAACAAGTTAAAGAAACAATGATTGTATGGGCAAAAAACATTGGTTATACTATAGAATTAGATAAATGGCAAAAACTTTGGGATAAGAAATGCAAACTGACAATGGCTACTGCATATAAGGAAAATCTCTAAAATGTTTTATAGGTGGCATTTGCCATTGGCAAGATTAGCAAAAATTTCAGCAATATGTCCACCAAATGTTGGAAGTGTAATCAGACCCTGGATACTTATTATTTCTTTTTTCCTCTGTAAATGATATGCTCTGACAATATACTATATTCAAAATGTTGAATAAATGAATAATTTATAAAAATATTGAAACACTCTAATACTGTTGTTATGGAAAGAATCTTCCTTGTCTCATTCTGGTTTTCTTCAATAACAGACATCACTTAACACTCTCTTTCCTAATCGTTACTCAGCCTATTTGATTCCTGGTTCTATTGCTTTTGTTGATGTTCCTGTTAAATACATTGTACCATTCTTCTTACAGCAATTAAAGTCATTTGTTCATACACTTATACCTGAATTTGGAAGACTCAAGTAATATTTGGGGAACACTACGAAGGTAAAGTCAGTCTGAAAGAACACTATTGCCCTAGTGCTTGTTATGTGCTTTTTAGAAAGTCCTGCCTCAGAAGTATGAATAACTGCCCCAAATCTTCTAAAACAGCTTTCAAATAAAAGCACTAAGAATGTCTAAGGCTTCAGAAATACTCATTGTTAAAAACATAATATATAAAAGAATGGTTAGGAAGAAGAGAAAAATCATTCCAGATCAAATTTTCACTTTGTATCATGATCACCTGAGACAAAAATTTCCTGCTTGAGCAAGAAATTGGACTAGAAGACTTCCAAAGTCCCTTCCAATTCTGTTGTTCTGTTAAAAACAAATTTCAAATTGTAACTGACACACAGAGTCACAAGTTAACCTAGTGATATGATTATATCTGATTATACATTTTGTAAAGCAGAATACTATCTTAAAGACAGCCTTTTTAAACATTTGGTATTGCTATGTTGGGACTGTACAGTTCAGCTCTAATTTCTTATTAAGTAAAAGCAACTTTATTTATTTCTATTTTAAAGAAGCAAGATAGCATGGAATATCTTCTTCTCCTATCTGTATATTATAAAATGTAATGATTTTATAGAATCATTTGAGTTCTTGTGTTTTCTTTTCCTTTCTCAGATGTGCAAGATACACACATCTGTTATTTTTCGATCCAGAACTTACACTGAAAATTTGAGAAGCAGTTGGGCAAATTTCTTAATTATTTACATCTGCCATTTTTCTACCCATTCCAATAATGAAACAAAAATGTATAGTTTGAAATGGTTTCCTTAGGGCAGATTAATTTATAAAGATGGCAAGATTTAGCATGTGGTCTCAAAACTTCATTAATATGGATTATTTTGTGTAGTTGATGGTACAACTGAATAATAACAAATGAAGCCCAAAGTATGTTTGTTACTCAAATGATCTCAAACTTGCCTGAGTATTTTCTGTTCACACCACTAAAACATGGAATGTTTCCTTCAATAGTATGATGCAACAAATGTGCCTCCTGTGTAGTAACATTAATTTACAGCAACATAAGAACCAATTTAATTGAACACAGCCGTATGAGTCTTTAGAGACTAAGCCCTGTCTAAATAAATGGCTTATTCTTACAGCTATAAAGCAAATGCTAAATCCCACCAGGAGGAGGTAAATGTTTCTATTTCGTTGTTTGCTTTGTTTGTTCTAAACTATGCTGTCATTAAGGAAATGTTTACATCCTGTAGCTATTACACATTCTTCCCCAATCTTTGTACATAAAAATCTTAGGATGAAGTAAAGTGGTTTTTTTTTCCATCAGAAAGCTGTTTGCTTTCAAAGGGGATAAATTATTTGTTATTGCTTGTAATGCGTTTGGAAAATGGTTCATGATTGCCTTTTAAACAATTGAACATGTATGGTTCTCATTTAGGAACAAAAATACTTGGTTGTGCATTTTTATTGTATCTATTCATTATCTAGAATTTAGCTTTCACTCATTTGTTATTGTCAAATGCATAACCCATAAACTTTTGGTACATTTTTAAGAGAGGCTTTTAATGAGCAAACAATCAGGAATTGGTGAGAGACTCTATGAAATGACACAGCTCAGGCTTTTGCTCCAATGAAAATCTGATATTCTAATGATAAAGAATTTAATTATGTTTAGGGATAAATATATTTCCTATAACATCTCAAAATTTTTAAGAAATATAATATTGCATTTACTTTTTTGAATGTAATATTTTAGCCCTGTACAGTTTTTCTTTTTTTCTTTTAAAGTAGAGAATGTCCCCCAAAATTAAAATGAATGGAAGGAAAAAGTCAGAAGTTTGATACAATTGCTCTCATCAGAGCTTTAGAACTTCAACACAACTCTGGAAGCTTGAGCTGAGGCCAAGAATATAATAAGAAAAGTACATTCAAGTAGACTTTTTAATAAACGCTAGAAAAGATTGTGTTTCAAACCTGAAGAAAATAATTCAGGCAGTGTAGATGTTTACTGAGCAAAATGGACCACACTGAAATTCTAGAAAGGATAATGGAACAGGCTATTGTCAACCTCATCCTTGACATAATTATTCCTGGCCTTCCTCTAGCAGTGAACACAATCAGTTTTCCAAGTATATATGAAGATTATCAGTAAAAATAAATAGTCTTATCATGATGGTTTGCATTCTTGTTTATTTTTCCAAATTAAAACATAATACAGTTATTCTGGCTAGTCCTGATTTATAATCATTAATTTAACAACCATTTGAAATTACAACAAATTGAAAAAAATACTTAAAACTGCTTCTACACTTATGACTGTCATATGATCAAAATCCAGTCATTGGCAACTGCCATATATATACAATGGCTGCAATGGCTGGGCTCAAGTGACTGCCATTTGTTACTTTTCCAATAGGTTTCCAATAAGCAGACTTAATAGAGGAAGCTGGATTGATAACTATGTTGCAGTAATTTTCTTAACAACTATGGCGCAAAAGATTATAAAATTGGATGTAACTCACCTAACAACTGCCTTGGTTAGCAATAGAAATTCTGGTCCCAATTGTGAGTCAAGTATTATCTGTATTTGATTCAAATTAATAACAATTTATATTTATAGACTACTCTTCTAAGTAATTTAATTAATTTTAAAGCTGATCACTAGATGAAAGTAAATCACAATTGTACATGCCATTTTTGTTGCTTATTGTTTCATCATGTATTTCATTTCCAGGCTGTAATTTCTTTTCTGTGGGACTTCTTATATGTACAAAACACATATTAGTCTATGTACTAAATTGTTTACTCATGTAGCATTTTTATTTATTTTATATTATTCATTATGCTGAACATTGTAGTTTTTTTAGGATGAAATGCCAAAGTCAATTTCTATAGCATAGTTTAATATATAAATCTTAAGAGTATTTCTTCTATAGATTTATTTTTAAAACGTGCATGAATGGAATGTAATACATTTTATGTGAAATTTTGGAAAAACTGAAAGAACAAAATTGAGTTTAAAATAATCCAGGTTTGTATTATAGACAGTCTTTTTATGAAATTTTTTTTAGGGTACATTTAGATATTTGCTAGGATTGTCATTAGGACAAAATAGCTCCCACAGATATTTCTTCATGGGATCATAGGAGAGAATTCTGAAGTTCACAGGTGAATGAACCAACAGTTATTTACAATATGCAAGCATCCCTTTTAATTCTGAATTATAATCAGCTATTAGCTTGACACTATAGCATCATTGTAGCATTAGACAGAATACCAGATCTACTTTGACTATTATATAAGTATAGGTTTCTTAGGGAGAGACAGAGAAACAAAAAGAAACCTTGCACACAACGTATAATCTAGCTCAATTGTATAAGTTATTTTTAATACCTTTATCTACATGTTTAAAGACACTGCTGGAGTGGGGAGCAAGTAGCATGTTTATATCTAGGACAGGGCACAATATATATATATATGTATATGTGTGTGTGTGTGTGTGTGTGTGTGTGTGTGTGTATGTGTGTGTGTGTGTGTGTGTGTGT
>NW_020769339.1:10287157-10375270 GCF_900518735.1 Pseudonaja textilis
CACACACACACACACACACACACACACACACATATACATATATATATGTGTTTATATATATATATAGTAGAACACAAACAATTTTATGTAGTTTTCCCATCCATCTTGCTTGATAGCAAGTCTCCCGTAACAATTGCACAAACCCTTTTATAACTGGAGGTGGTTGTTCATTTATTAATGTAAACAACATGTGCCTTGAATGTGTGATCCCTAAAAATAAACCAGCAGAGGTAAAAATAGATTTCTGGGACTTTTTGAGATGCAGCTTAATCAGAACCAGCTGCAAACTGTCTAGAAAATCTAAGTTAGATGAGCCAGATGGCTTTCCTTTTTGCTTTAGATATGAGTGACTTCAAATTCAATAATGTATTCTACCAGTAAAACTGTTTTTATAAATGTATTTGTTTTAGAGTAGACACTTTTAATTATGAGGCTCATAAAATGTTAATTTATTTTAATATTTGCATTTGGGATACTTTTAGCATATGATATTAATGAAGGCAAATTACATGGACCTAATTCTAAGGTAAACAAGAAAACCTATAGTTAAGTTGATTTCAATAGAATTATGTATCTTGATATTAGTAAAAGTTGGTTCTGAATCTTTACAAAGATCAGTGTTATATGTATTATTATGAGTTTGTTTCTCTTATCCCAGCCAATTATATGAAGAATTTAAGGAATCCCATACTCTCCAAAAAGACACAACTTGACATAATAATTTACTGGAATGAATTTGAGCCTTTTTTTACTCCAAAAAAGGAGTAACTAGTGTCTCATTTAAGAGGTTGTGGGACCAAAACTTTTCTGACAAAGTAGTCAAATAACGTCTGGATGAAGATGCCATGTAGCATGTATGTATCAATCATCTAACTTCCTTTAATGCTGCTTGCAACTGAGAGTCTTCCTGAAGGTCTTATAAACCAGACTTTTTCCTATTGTTCATTGATTCTTGGATTCAATTTCAATCACCAAATTAACAGTGATATGGATACAAATTACATTAACTGCTATACACTATTAATTTCAGATTTTTAGCCAGTTTATCTTTACTTTTTATCTGTCTTAGACTAGCCATTCCAATTATTTAAAGGTGATAAATTGCAATTGTGGCTATGAACAGGACAGCAAGTTATTTTCACAAGTTTTGTTTTGTTTTTGTCAAACTTGTCTGATATCTAACTCTAGAAATTTGTGGAAGTCTTTGAAGATAGGCTTCCTATTAAATGACTTATGACCAGGCCTTGAACTAATGACCATAGCACTATCGCCACAGTCTCATATTCAAAATCCAGGTGGTTGGTAACTGGCATGTATTTACCAAAGTTGCAGCACCTCAGGGTCACATGAACATCGTTTGCAACCTTCCCAATGTGTTTCCAATAAGCAAAGTCAATGGGGGATTCATCTTACAAATGTATAATTCAATTAAAACTATAGCAAAAAAAGTTCTAAACTTGGGCGCAATTCATTTAACAGCATTGCTTAGCAACTTAAGTTCTAGCCTCAATTCAGCTTGAAACTTGAGAACTCCCAGTAAAGCAAATTATTTGTATGCAGAAGATTGTACATTTTCTCTCTGATTTTTCCAGTTAGGATGAACTGGAATCTACCTAAACCTCTGAAGAACTATCAGCAATCAGCACTGACAAAACTGGAATAGCTGGGTAAATAATTTGATTCAGGCTATAACAGCTTGAATGTATTCTATGTCCAGGCCTTTTGTGATTTATTTATTTAGAATTACCTCATTCAGATTAGATTCTTGATTAATTAAGATAATAGACATACTATATACATTTTTCATTTTCTTTTCATAATGGTGTCAGCTTTGGAAGCCATATTGAGATTTGATGTTCCCACGCTGCCACAACTGAGCCTGAGAAAGTGGGAGGGAGGAATTTATTTGAGCATATCTCAAATAAAATTATTTTGTTTGGTTCAAGGTCACTGGCACATTTGGAACCTTATTTTAGGAGAGATGGTGATTGGACCATGTGATGTGGTGATGGCTAAGGGGAGATGGATTTGTAGTTTTGACTTTTGCAAGGAAGCCTGGAACTTTAAGTTTTGGGATTCCACAGATGTACCAGTTACTGTCCAAATAAAGATACCTTTGAAATATGTCTGTCTCAGAGTGGAATGGAGGGTTGCTGGAACACTGACATTATCCCAAAACTCTGAGCAAGTTCCAAGTGGGGGATGTCAGGAGTGCTGAGCCCCAGCACTGACTCCAAAAAAGAAGCAGTGCAAAGACTCAGTGAAGATGAAAGAAAGGAAAGAAGCTACAGAAGGGGCTATGGGGTTGACCACCAGAGAACTAATTGAGACCCCCAGTCCCCCTTCTGAAGAAATTTTGCAAGCGATAGAGCTGCAGAGGAAAGACGGAGACTAGGCTCCTGGACCACAGAGATGGATTCATGGAGTAGCTGTGAGATGGAGCTGAATCCAGATGTGAGACTAGAGGAGAAGCTGCCTGAATGCCTTTCTTTCTCCAGCCCTCTGAGGACGGCCCACGAGAAAGAGTGGAGAAGTGGGGGGGGGGGGCATTGGAATCAGACAACTCCCAAAACTGGAACCTATTGCCTCCATCCCGAAGTCGTTGGCAGGGATCCCAGAGCAATTCCAGCAGCTTAAGGTGGAAAGTTACATATCACGACCACAACCTCTCCAGACAAGCCGGGTCCTAACACAGCCCACCTTTACTTTCCCTAGTCCAAAAATTGACAGTGAAACCAATGTGACGTCAGTCAGAGGTGGCCTAAGGATTGGCCCAGCCTGGCATTCCCAAGCAGCAAGGGAGAAACAGCAGATACAACCGACACTGGGTATGTTATAAACCCCGATTCCTTCCCCTCCCCAACCAGCAAGATTACTCCCTGCAGAGAGTATTCCTCCAGGGTGGGGATTTTATCCTGGTCAGGGATGGGTCCAATGCCAGTGGATGCCAGCACCTGTTGCACCACTTGATTCAGGAGCTCCCTGGGACCAAAGAGAAGCAGTGATCCCTTCTCAGCAAAGGGATCTGTGCAGACAACAAACTACTACCACTACCCCTCTTCCCATCGTGAAGAAGAATTCTACAGATGGGCCCTGCTCAGCAGGTTTCAATTCAGCCACCCCTTGGAGCAACCCTTCAGGGCCCCTTCCTTCAGTGTGCCCCAGCAGCTTGGCACATCCCAGCTCAGGTGCCCTTTGGAGTACACCTACAGGGCCCCCACATGCTACAGCCAGCTCAACACGTTCCAGCTCAACCAGCAGTTGCTATCTGATTCCCCCCACCCCCCTCAGACTAGATCAAGTGGCTTTTAAAGCAATGTTTGGCAGACAGCGTGAACACTTACTTCCTTACTCTGATCTTATCTCACATAGATTGGTTTTGGCAACCAATATGCAACAAATTGTGACCTGGTTCCTGCAATCACAGATAGGATGAATGAGGGGGATGCTTCCAATTGGTTAGCTCAATTGCACTATGCGGAAGCACTGGAGCTACAGGATATCGATGCCTTTATTGAACTCCTTAGGGCTAGGTTTGAGAATCCTGATAGAATTGGAGAAAGTGAAAACAAAATAATGGAAATGAAACAAGGCAAGCGACCCTTAAAAGACTTGGTATAGGACTTTAGAAGGGTTGCAAGCAATCTCATGAACTGGCCTGACAGAATACTTCTGCACTACTTTAAGAATGCTATTGATCCAGAAGTTTAAAAAGCCTACAACATCGGAGGAATACCAGAGACTTTACAGGATTGGTATGCCATGTCCCTTAGGCTGGACAGAGAAATCAATCCAAATCAATCAAACCCTCTGAAGGCCCTTCTAAGAGAATGGTGGCCAGATGGTCTCTGACCAGACCTGCTAAAGCTGTTCCTACCCAGCCCACAAGGATTCTAAAGTGCTATCAATATGGCCAGGCTGGTCATAGGGCAGCCAGTCGGACCAGACTGTCTGGCTCCTGCACCTGTTCCATAACTGAGTCCTAGTACAGCTGCCAGGGGATGAAGGATTCCATAGAAGTCTTCAGACACGAGCTGGTTTGCTAGACATGCTGTAGAAGGTCCCTTCCACATAAAAGAGAACAAGGAACTTCTGCCCCAAGAAATCCTCCCCCCAGAGGAAGATGAAGAAGAGGACCCCAAAGTGAGTGCTATCATTCTCCCTTTTACAGTTAAGGTGAAGTTGGTGGTGCCTGAGACGGGAAGCAGGGGAGATAGAAGCAGTAATAGACACTGTATGTTCCAGATGCATTATTGGCCTCCCCATCGTTGAACAATTAGGAATAAAGACTAAAGCCCTGAAACGCCCAATCAGGTTTGAACAAGTAGATGGAACTTTAATTGGAGGAGTTCCTGCCACCCAAATTATAGAGTTAATCAAACTAGAGATGAGCAGACACTGTGAGCTCATATGTTTTGTTGTGGCTCCAAAAATGTTGGAATCTATAATATTGGGAATTGCTTGGCTGGATTAATGGGCCACATCAAGTGGAGAGACGGATACTGAAAAATCATAATTGGGGTTGGGCTGCTATCCCCCTTCCTCCCACAAAGAAACTCACCCAACAGGGATCCAGAAGCAGCAGCTACCACTTCAGACTCTCCTCCTGGTGAGCCCAGAGTCCCTAAAGAATACAAGGACTTAGCTGAGGTATTTACTGAAGGGGAATGCAACATTTTACCCCCCCCCCCCCCCGCATCAAGCCACTGATTGTGCCATAGAGTTAGAACCTGGGGCAAAACTGCCAAAACCAAAGATATATTCCATGACACCAGCCGAAATGACTGAGTTGAGAAAATACATTGATGCCAATTTGGACAGGGGTTTCACTGAATCTGCCAAATCTAGGTTGACAGCCCCAGTACTGTTTAGAGAAAAGAAAGAGGGCAGCTTGAGATTATGTGTGGACTTTAAGGGTGTGAACTGTGTGTGCAATAAAAAGATGTACTCCCTTCCCATTCATGAAGGACTTATTAAATTACCTGTCTAAAGGCAAAATCTTTACCAAGCTAGATCTGAGAGAAGACTACTACCAAGTTCACATATGGGAGTCTTTTTCTACTTGGATAAGTTCTTATATTCAGCAAAACCATCAAAGAACGTCAAATTGGTCAGGCAAGTACTTAAAAAACTTAGCCACCAAAAAGCTGTTAAAATATGAATTCCATAAAGAGTCATTGGATTACCTGGGCTATCGAGTGTCTAAACAGGGGATTGAGATGGATCCTGGAAAAGTGAAGGTGGTGCTAGACTGTCCCCAAAACACATAAACAACTTCAGAGCTTCTTGGGTTTTGCAAATTTCTATAGATAACTTATTCCTTCATTTCCTGAGGTCGTCCTCCATTTAACAGAGTTACTGAAAACTGGGCTTCCCCAACTAAAGCAAAACCCAATCAATCCCTAACTTGGACAGTGAACTGTCAGAAATCTTTTCTGACAGTAAAACATGTATTTGCCACTGAGTCTATCCTCCAGCATCCAGACCTGACAAAACCTTTTATAGTCCAAGGTGATGCTAGTAATGTGGGTGTTGTAGCAATTCTTCTCCAAAAGAACTCTCAAGACCACCTACTGCCTTGCATTTATGTGTCCAAAAAGTTGACAGACACAGAGTGTAGGTAGGCAGTTGGGAAAAAGAGGCATTTGCCATGCGATGGGCTTTACTATCGGGGAGGCATTTCCTGGAAGGAGTAAAGGAGCCTTTCAAGGTGTGGACTGACACAAGAACTTCAAGGCTCTAAAGACACCATTGTCTAAACAAGTCTACTGGACTCAATACTTCAAGAGATTCAACTTTAACATGAAATATATCCCAGGGGGGGAAACATATTGGTGGATGCCTTGTCAAGAAAACCCCAATTTGACAGTCACCAGGAAGTAGTAGTGCAAACAATGATATCAGAAGCCCAACCCACAGGCCAAGTAACCACCCAAGGCCAAGCCAAATGCAGTCCCACATGCCTAGAAGACAAACTGACAACCAAGTTAAAAGCAGCACTTTTAATCGATCCATGGTTTATTACATACCGATTTGACAATGAACCTGGGGGTTCAAAGGAACCAAGATTTATGTACCCAATACTCTAAGACTGATGGTACTGAAACATAGGCATGACTTGCGGTTGGTGGGACACTTTGAGTTCTTAAAAACCCTACATTTAGTCAGGAGACAGTTCTGGTGGCCAAAAATGAAAACTAATGCCGAGGACTATGTGAAAAGCTGCTCAATTTGTGCCATGATGAAACACAGAACTGGAAAATCCCCTGGCCTCCTTCAACAAGTAGCTAAATCAACAAAGCCATGGGATGAAATAGTGATGGATTTTATCGTAGCTATGGGACGAAATTGTGATAGATTTTATCGTAGAGTTACCGGAGAATGGAAGAAGTACTATGATTTGGACTGTTATTGACTTATTTTCTAAGCAAGCCCACTTTACAGTATGTAATGGACTACCTTTGGCTAAGAAACTTGCAAAACTGTTTGTGAAGTATATCTATAGGCTCCACGGAGTACCTCATAGAATAATCTCAGATCGAGGTGTACAGTTTACTGCTAAGTTCTGGAGGGAGTTTTTGAAGTCCATTGGGTTGTTCCGAGAGCTTTCCTCAGCGTTCCATCCTGCGTGCAATGGTGCTGTGGAACGAGCAAATGCCATGGTGGAACAATACATTAGATGCTATGTAAATTATCAACAGGAGAACTGGTGGAACTGTTACAATTTGCAGAAGTTGCTTACAATAATGCATACACAGCAGCACAGGCTTGACTCCATTCCAAATCAACACCGGCATGGATTTTGTCCCTATGCTGGAGTTGCCTAGGGAATCCCCAACATCCATGTTTTTAAGAGAGTGGATGGAATCATTAAAGAAAAGTTGGGAGGATAGGAAAAAAGCTTTAGCTCAGGCTTGTCCAACCCGCGGCCCACGGGCCGCATGCGGCCCAGGTCAGCTTGTAATGCGGCCCAGTGCCCACCCCAACCTTCGTGTAAGAGGATGAGCCAGCAAGGAGGAGGAGGAGAGGCAGGCGTGAGGCGGGGCGTGGCGAGTGCCACGCCAAGCAGCAACAGAAAAGGCGGCGCCGTCAGAGCCAAAATATCTGATGAGCACCTTGAGCACTCACTGAGAATTGCAACAAGTTCCATCGAAGCAAATATGGATGCATTGGTGGCTGAGAAACAATGTCAAACATCTCACTAACTTCATTTCCAAATAAATTTAACATGTTAACTATGTTTTCTATGGTTTTTTTGGATGATCAGGTATCGTTACTGTTATTTTATTTTATGTGCGGCCCAAACCAAATTTTCATCTTCTACTGTGGCCCAGGGAAGGTGAAAGGTTGGACAAGCCTGCTTTAGCTGAAGCCTCTGAGGAATATAAAAAACAAGCAGACAAACAGATCCCTCCAACCAACGTTTAAAGTAGGGGACAAAGTATTTTTGTCAACTAAATATCTCAAGTTGAAACTTCCCAGTAGGAAATTGGATCCTAAATTCTTGGGTCCATTCCCTATATCTAAGATAATCAATCCAGTGACAGTCCAATTAAGTCTCCCTCAGCTGTTGGGAAAAATACACCCAGTGTTTCACAGTAGTTTGTTGAAGACTGCTGTAGGGTCAAATCTAAGGCCGATACCAGCAGCTCCCCCAAAATCTCTGATTCTACCGGGTGAGACACATTATGAAATGAAGAAGTTCCTGAAGTCTAAATTACACTAAGGACGATTACAATATTTGGTGCTGTGATAAGGCTACTTGGGTGAAAAGTTGGGATATACATGCAGACAGATTGGTTAACCAATTCCATGAAAAATTCCCTGACAAGCCAAGGAATAGTCCCCCTGGAGAGCGGAGAGGGGGTTAAGGACATCCCATTAATCCCTGGTTGTGTTTTGTTTATTATCTCTTCCAGGATGTGATTTTTTTCAAGTGGGATGCCTGTCAACTTTGGAAGTCATATTGAGATGCAATGCTCCCATGCTGCCACAATTGAGCCTGAGAAAGTGGGAGGGAGGAATTCATTTGACTATATCTAGTTAGACAAAATAATATTCTTTTGTTTGGTTCAAGGTCACTGAGTGTGGCGCATAATGAATTGGGAATCTTACTTTAGGGCGGATGGTGATTAGACCATGTGATGTGGTGATGGCTAAGAGGGGATGGATCTGTCGTTTTGACTTTTGCAAGGAAGCCTGGAACTTTCAGTTTTGGGATTCCACAGAAGTGCCAGTTACTATCCAAATAAAGATACCCTTGAGAAATATCTGTCTCGGAATTATTGATTGGAATGGAGGGTTGCTGGAATGCTGACAAATGGTTTATTACAGTTTTAGATAAGAATAATAATAAAAAAAAATTAACAGAAATTAATATTTAGAGTAGAAAAAAGAAAGTAAAGAAAGAAAAAGGGACAAAGCCAAAAGTGCAGAAAAAAGTATAAAGAATAACTTCCATTTTTTTTTACATCCATTCTAAGTATAAGTGGAAATTACTATGCAAATTACTCTATGGTTATAAAAAAAATCATTTTTCAGTAATCAACTTTCTTTGTCTAGTCCTAAAAACCATATATCATAACTTCATTATTATTTTTTTCACGCAAATAGTGCAGAAGAGGCTTCCATTCAGTATTAAACTTGATTAGTCTTTTCTCTGCTCAAAACTGTCAATTTAGCCATCTCAGCAAATTCTATCATCTTTACCATCAGTCCTTCCATTATGTTAGTGTCAGTCCTTTCCTACCCATCTTATAGGGGTAATAGAAGCTTCAAATCGATACAATTCAGCAGTTTAAAATAGTGCGTCTATTCCAGAGCACCTATACTCAACATATTCTGAATTTTAAAAAAAACTTAAGAAAATATGAAAAATTATTTTATATACCATGTGCATATATAAATGCTTTGAGATTAAGATATAACTTTATTAACAAAGATGTGTTTAATTGTAGAAGGTAAATCTCCTTTATTTAGTTAAAAATAAATAAATAGGGGAACCAAGTGTGATTTTCGGTAATGATTGTCCCTGAAAAATACACTGCTCAAAAAAATAAAGGGAACACTTAAACAACACAATGTAACTCCAAGTCAATCACACTTCTGTGAAATCAAACTGTCCACTTAGGTAGCAATACTGATTGACAATCAATTTCACATGCTGTTGTGCAAATGAAATAGACTATTTCATTTCAATAGGTTGAAAGCATTGGCAGTTAGCAAGACATCCCCAATAAAGGAGTGGTTCTGCAGGTAGTGACCACAGACCACTTCTCAGTTCCTATGCTTTCTGGCTGATGGTTTGGTCACTTTCGAATGCTGGATATGCTTTCACTCTAGTGGTAGCATGAGACGGAATCTACAACCCACACAAGTGGGCTCAGGTAGTGCAGCTCATCCAGGATGGTACATCAGTGCGAGCTGTGGCAAGAAGGTTTGCTTTGTCTGTCAGCATAGTGTCCAGAGCATGGAGGCTCTATCAGGAGACAGGGCAGTACATCAGGAGACGTGGAGGAGGTCATAGGAGGGCAACAACCCAGCATCAGGACCACTACCTCTGCCTTTGTGCAAAGAGAGACAGGAGGAGCATTGTCAGAGCCCTGCAAAATGACCTTCAGCAGGGCACAAATGTGCATATGGCTGAGGGTGTATGAGGGCCTGATGTCCACAGGTGGGGGTTGTGCTTACAGCTCAACACCGTGTAGGACGTTTGGCACTTGCCAGAGAACACCAAGATTGGCAAATTCGCCACTGGCGCCCTGTGCTCTTCACAGATGAAAGCAGGTTCACACTGAGCACATGTGACAGATGTGACAGGGTCTGGAGATGCTGTGGAGAATGTTCTGCTGCCTGCAACATCCTCCAGCATGACCGGTTTGGCAGTGGGTCAGTAATGGTGTGGGGTGGCATTTCTTTAGGGAGCCGCACAGCCCTCCATGTGCTCGCCAGAGGTAGCCTGACTGCCATTAGGTACCGAGATGAGATCCTCAGAGCCCTTGTGAGACCATATGCTGGAGAGGTTGGCCTTGGGTTCCTCCTAATGCACGACAATGCTAGATCTCATGTGGCTGGAGTGTGTCAGCAGTTCCTGCAAGACAAAGACATTGATGCTAGGTACTGGCCCGCCCCTTCCCCAGACCTGAATCCAATTGAGCATATTTGGGACATCATGTCTCGCTCCATTCATCAACGCCAGGTTGCACCATAGACTGTCCAGGAGTTGAGGGATGCTTTAGTCCAGGTGTGGGAGGAGATCCCTCAGGAGACCATCCGCCACCTCATCAGGAGCATGCCCAGGTGTTGTAGGGAGGTCATACAGGCACGTGGAGGCCACACACACTAGAGAGCCTCATTTTGACTTGTTTTAAGGATATTACATCAAAGTTGGATCAGCCTGTAGTGTTTTTTTTCCACTTTAATTTTGAGTGTAACTCCAAATCCAGACCTCCGTGGGTTGCTAAATTTGATTTCCATTGATAATTTTTGTGTGATTTTGTTATCAGCACATTCAACTATATAATGAACAAAGTATTTCATAAGAATATTTCGTCCATTCAGATCTAGGATGTCTTATTTTTGTGTTCCTTTTATTTTTTGAGCAGTGTACATTTGCAGATAGGATTAAATCTCATAATTTAATTTCAAAATGACAGTGATAATTTTTATTCTTTTCTCAGATTACGGATACTTTGCTAAAGACACTTTCAGAATTTCGTTTTCATATTATTGTAAAAAATCAAGTAATTGTACAATTAGAAAGCCAATCAAATAATCTAGGGCAACTTTATTATTGTCAGCCTTTTTTCTCCCCGGCTTTCAGACTGAAATTGATCTTCCCATATTAAATGACATGTATGTCATTTGCCTCTATTGCTAAACACCAATAATTTTAACAGTTTTGCTCTGTCAAAGATTCAGCAAAGTTAAAATAACAGTATATTTGTATACCGGAGGGTTCAGTTAGGTCTTTCAAGCTTTTGGACACATGCTGGACACCATCTTCAGGGAACTTCTCTCAGAACAATGTGTGTTGTTCTGTGTGTGGTACTTATACAGTACGGTGCCTGTTGTGTGTGGCTTTTTAGATGTTGATTGGGGTGTGATGATGGCTGCTATTATGGCATTGGCTGTTGTTTGCTTGTGCTGCCCAGCCCACTCCTTCTAAGTACTTGATAGGCTGGTGGTAAATCAGCACTCCTGTAGATTAACAAGGGGCCTGTTTTCCAGGTTTCAATCACTTCCCTAGCTGTTTTGGTGCCTGCTTGTCTAACAATCTTAGTAGCTGCACAATTGAACATATGTCCTTATTCATTGCAGTGTGATGCTACCAATGAGTTTGGATCTCCTCGGCCGACCACTTGTTTGTGTCCCTGCAATCTGATGGTTAGCTTCCTCTCTACCTGTCCTACATAGTCACAGGACAATCCATGCAGGGGATTTGGTAGATTACATTGAAAGTATCTCCTGCCTTCAAGGAGATACTTTACAATGCATAATTTGTCTTCATAGGGTAGCCTCTGGGCGGTGTTCTACAGCTTCTGCAGTGTTTTTGATATATGGCAGGATGTGCCATGGGGTTGATCTTGTACCTTGTTTCTTCCTTTCTCTCCACCATGTTGCGCAGACATCTTGTAACAAATGATTGTGGGTACTCATTCTGCTTGAATTGTTCATGTAGGTACCTGCTCTTTAACAGTTTGTCTTGCTGGATACTACAGTGAGTTCTCACGCTGCCATATAGTGTTCTGGTACAACTTTGTGTGACAGTGAATGGTTGCTGTTGAAATTTAGAATGAGCAGAGTATTGGTGGCCTTGTGATAAAATGTGGTTTTTAGATTTCCATTGAGGATTACATACAGTATACATATTTCCATATTGTACATGTAGTCTTCAAGTTATAACAGTTCATTTAGTGACTGTACAAAGTTATAACAGCAGGGAAAAAAGTGACTAATGACTGCTTTTCACATATATGACCATTGCAGTAACCCCATGGTCACATGATCAAAATTCAAATTCTTGGCAATTGCAGTTTCTGATGATTGCAGTGTTCTGGGATTATGTGATCACCTTTTGTCATCTTCTGACAAACAAAATCAAGGGGGAGCCAGATTCAGTTGATAATCCTGTGATTCACGGAACAACTGTAGTCAGAAAAGTTGCAAAATGAGGCAGAATTCACTTAACAAATGCCTCAGAAATTTTGGAGTCAATTATTGTCATAAATCAAGGACTCCCTATATTGTAAAATCTTTCTAAGATTGATTATCATTAATTTAAACTGATATAATAACCCATAATGCATACCTACTATATTCAAAATTATGATTTAAAAAAAATACATCTTGTCCAAGAGAATTCTTGATAATATAATGCCAGGATTTTAGACAAATTTCCCTAATATATTTCTTCACAGTCTCTGAACAAATTTACATACACTATATTTGGTAGACAAAAAGACAGCACTAAAAAAGGTGCAGATCTGATCCAAGAATCCGCTCCCGTGAACTCCACGCAGAACTCAAAAACCATCTAGACAATGGAGAAAAGGACCTATACATTGACTACCATGCTGATTGTATCAAAAAAAAGTCACACAACCCACAACTCCGCATCCAACCCCACCCCATCCAATCCAACATCACTCAAAACTAGGCATGCACGCCCCCTAACTACCTCTATTCCAACCACAACTGGCCTTAAATGCAAGTGACTCAATGCAAGAAGCCTTGTAAATAAAATACCTGAATTTCTCCTCTTACTAAATACGGCTAAATTCAACATTATATTTGTCTGTGAAATATGGCTCAATGCATCTCTCCCCGACTCCATTACCACAGTAATAGACTATCATGTTTACCAATGAGATCGTGAAATCTGTAGAGGACGTGGTGTTGCTATCTTCTATAACAAGTTCCCACATCTAAAAAACATCCAAGTTACCCAAGACTTTGCTATTCCTGAGACCATCGTCTGTGAACCTTCCTTAAATATCACATTTCAGTTCTTACTATGTTACAGAGTCCCTGATTATGACATCGAACATGCAAACAAGCTAAATACACTACTAACATGGGCAGCATCCTGACCACATGCTTTTATCTTTCTTGGTGACTTCAATCTACCTCATATTAACTAGACCCTAAACGAATGTACAACTGAACTCACACATGAAACCTTCTATAATGCTGTAACAAATCTGAGACTAGAACCACTAGTAACCAACAACATGAGACTTAACAACTGTCTCGATCTCATCTTCTGCAATAGTTTGAATTCAGTGTACAGAATACAAATTAAAGAACCCTTTTCCAACAGTGACCACAACATGATTGACTTTTGTCTCAATATACATCCACACAAAAATCATCACAATGACGGAATCCTCAATTATAACTTAAAAAAGGCAACTATGATCTTATAAACAATGATCTCTCATCCCTTGATTGGCAATTTCTATTCACTGAATGCAATACTGTAGAAGACCATTACAACCTATTTTTACTTGAAGTCAAAAGAGTCATCAAACTATATGTACCAATAACAACTCCCAAAACCAGAAAAAAAAAAAACATTACCTATAACAATAAGGAAGCTTCAATCCAAAAAGAAATCACTTTGGTGGAAAAACAAATCTGATCACATTGCCAACTTCAAAAGCCAATACAAAAATTTATGCCACCAGATAAAGACTGAATATACCAATTATCACATTAAACAAGAGGAAAACCTACACACCAATTCCACCCACGCTTTCTACAATTTTGTAAACAACAAACTAAAAGACTCAAGGTCCATCCCACCCCTGAAAGGAGCTAATGGTAAAGACTGCAATGATGACACCATTAAAGCCAACCTCTTTAACACATTCTTTGGCTCAATATTTGTAAACAGCAATGGATCATGCCCAGTATTTCCTAGCTGAACCACAAAAAACTACAATGATCTAATACATATCAATTTTACAGAAGACAATGTTGAAAAATCAGTACGCAATCTAAAACCATCTCTATCTATTGTAACAGACGGAATATGTGCCTACTTCTTAAAAAAGCTATCCACTGCCATAGCTGAATCTCTAAGCATAATCTTTGAAAAATCTTTCAGGACCAGCTCCTTGCCTAACCTATGGTCACAAGCCATGGTCATCCCCATCTTCAAAAAGGGAGACCCCAGCCTAGTTGAAAATTACAGACCAATCTCTTTATGCTGTGTCACCTGTAAAGTCATCGAATCAATTATTAACCAATCCATTATCCTTCACTTAGAGACAAACAACCTACTCTATAATAAACAATTTGGTTTCAGAAAAAAACTATCCAGTAATCTGCAACTCCACTGCAAAAACACATGGACTACACAACTCGATCAGGGCAAAGCAATAGACACAATCTACATAGACACAAGGTGAAATAACTCATTTAGCTATTAGCGTCCATCTCCTGGGATGATTAGCATGGTTTGCCGTAGTATAATTACCACAGGGAGGTTCATTTTCATATCCTAGAGTTTGGCTTTTCAAAGTAGGCCAGAATATGAAATGGTCTCTTTTATTAATTAACAGTCCCTGTGTTTCTTCATTAAATGTTATCCCTGTATAACGTTTTGTATAGAAGGACCATTCATCCATGCTGGAATTGGATCCTGGATTTTTGCCATTTTCAGTCCTTGACATTGCCAGATTAGTGAAGCAACTTAAACCAGAAATGAAGATATTCAACTAAAATTCAGAGCAACTGCTGGTGATTCCCCTTTAATGGCAGTATTTTTCACGTTGGTTGATCTGTTTAAATTGCTAGAGACTAGAATTTAGCAGCAATTATTCCAAATCCTAAAGAAGACAAAAAGGCTGCTCAGTCTTCTAAGTAAGATTAGTTATTAGTTATAAGTAGTCCTCAAGTTAAGACTACAATTGAGCCCCAAATTTCTATTGCTAAGCAAAGAAAATGTTAAATGAGTTTTGTCTATTTCTTTTACTTTTTTGCTATAGTTGTTAAGTCAATCACTGTAGTTGTTAAGTGAATAATGCAGTTATCACTTTCCCTATTGACTTTGCTTATTGATAGCCAGTTGGGGAAGGCTACAAATAATGATCACATGGTTCTGGAACAGGGCAACAATCATGAATGCATGCCAGTTGTCAAGTGCCCAAATTTTGATACCGTGAGCATGGAAATGCTGCAACAGTCATAAATATGAAAACAGGTCATAAGTCACTTTTTCAATGCCATTGTAACTTTGAACATTCACTAAACAAATTGTTGTAAGTTAAGTGTTTCATGTAGTGTAATTAAATACAATACAACCTATCACTGTGAAATTTTGGATGAGAATCAGTATCAGCACTTCATATACGTTAAGTCTGTTGGGTGGTTGTGAACATCTGCCACTACGGGTAAAGACTGGCCCACTTTGTACTAAGGGTTTCTCTTGCTGAGGTTGCAGTGCTCTTATCCCACTTACTGGACGTTCTGCATTTGACTGCCATTAGGTATTCCAATTTGCTCAGGTTTGTCATTAACAAACTGTGTGGCATCAACACTGTGCATTCCCTATTGTCAGTGGGTAAGTGTGGCCCAGTAATACCAGGTGAATCTAGCCTTTCCATTGGATATGGAGAGTCAGGCTTCTCAGCCACATGCAGATCCACACAATTGTGATGATAAAAAGTTCCTTCAAGGTCCACTATATAGGGGCATGGTGCCACTTGTTATAAACAGATACCAACATTCCAAAAACGTATTAAATTTCCAGGCAGCAGTTTCATACGGAATTGTTCCCCAGTATTTAATTCTGTCAAATGTCTGGCTAATTAGTTCTATCTTGCCGTGAATGCTTATCTCTTAAGCCATAACTTTTCTGGGACACCTTGTATCACAAAGGGCTCAGCAACTTATTTGCCACTGGGAAGGAGGTCTTTAGTCTCCTTGACATCAGTCTCTGCGCTGGACCCTCAGTTGAAGTATTTCTGTCCATGCCCTCAGTTGAAGTATTTCTCTAATGTAGAATGACCTTCTATAGATCTTAATTATCACTTAGTTCTTTCTTGCATAAATTCTTAATTATCTCCACTGATGATTCAGCTTTGCCATTATCTTGTGGATGAAGTGATGAAGTCACATGCTCAAACTCCCACTCAGCAGCAAATTTCTTAAATTATAGGCTTGTGAACTGAGGCTGTTATCAGAGATCACTTTATCTGGTTGGCCATTAAATGCAAACTGAGACTTGCATCTCTTAATGGTAGTTTCAGCAGACAAGTCAGGAAGAAGTTCAATTTCCCACAAGTCTGAATAGATGATCAACTACTGGTAATATCAGGATAGTCTTTTCTTGCATAGTACCATTGCTAATGGTATCCCACTTCTGACACTATGTTTTGTGTGGTGTAAATAAATTCAATACAAACCATCACTGTCCATCTTCTTAGAAGATGTGAGAATACAAACAGGAAAATGCATCACAAGAGCAATAAAGATGAATCATAGAGTACCAATGTGATACAGGAAATAAATACAATAAAGATTTATGATAGAGCTGCATATAAGGTAAACATAACACTTGTACCATCAGGGACTATTTGTGTATCATCATCTTTCTAGCAGTTGTCTATCCACATGCTTCTTCCATGTGTTTTCAACTAATATGGCCTTGAGCTTTCTTTTGCCCATTGGGCCCACAATATTTGCTAATGTCATCACTCCATCTTGTTTTAGGTCTCTTTTGTGGATGCTTTTTATCAAGTGGAATCTATTCTGCATATAGAAGACCAAAATCTTCTAAACTGTAGGGACTTTCAGTTCGTTATGATATTAAAACAGGCAGACTACTAAGCTGGTAATTCATTGATGGAGTTGGATCTTACATTTCAAAATTTTGCTAAGAAACATTCTGATCAACCAAAGTAGTCTCATGATATTATATTTGTAGATTTAAATTTGATCTGATATCTCTGGAGAAAACTTGATCAATAAACATTTTGCTTTTATTTATAGATTTTTATGAAAACAATAGCTTGAAAATTGGAATAAAATAAATCAATTTGTATATCAAGTTATTAGTTGAATATTTAATTAATTTCCAACATTTTTTTCAATTCTAGAAAATAAATATATTTCAGTTTTTTAATAGTTTATGTAATTATCTTTCAAAGGCTTCTCTGTAGCATTGACTGTGTGCTGGCTTGATAAATCTTTCCAGATTAATTACTGCAATAACAAGTTTATATTATTTGTGAAAAAAGTGCATTTTGTATCATCAAGTAGACTACCTTTGAGAAAACGATAAACAGCTGAATTTGCTTTGACATCATTCAGAACTGGGGACCGTAACCGTGTTTGTGTGTGTGTCTTCAGTTTTTCAACTCAGTCTGCAGAGCTACTAGAGACTACCCATCCTGGATTCTCCCTTCGACTCCCTCCCATGTCAGGTAGGACCAACGCCCCATCTATGTGTGATTGGAATTGAAAACATTCGAAGTCAATCACACCTGGCTGAATTTATGAAGTATATTTTTCAGATAGCTACTCCACTGGAAATTAATTTTCCAGTTGAGAGTGATCATTCATTTTAATCCTGTGGTTAAAATTTCTGTAGGAAGAAGGAAGACAGGAGATAGTTTAAATATTAGTATTGTACAATTCCTCTGTGTTACTACAAGATTACTACAAGAGATTTTAGATCTATTTTCCAGAAATCAGTACAGTTTCCTTTATAGTTCTAGTAAAAACAGGGTATCAGTTTATTCTAGGTTTACTAAGGAGATTTTCAAAAAGAGAAAGATCTTTACAAAAGCTCAAAGCCTTAACTGATTAAGGCAACTTCAATATTTCATGTATTTTGAAGCTACATCTTATGTTAATTTTCAAGATTAGATCCATAGATTTGATAAAACTTCTAATGCAAAAGCCTTTATCCTATTGTAAAATCTAGTAATGAACAGGCTTGATTGTGTTTCATTCCATAGAATCTGTCATAGAACAAGTGTGAGTTGGCCTACAATTCTGCTATAGAAACATCAGTTTAAAAGGCTTGATGTATTCATTTTTTTATGTTTGGTTATTTTCAAGATAGTTAATCCAGGCATATTGCCAATTCTACCATTTATTTTTATCACATAGCACACATTGTTCAAATAGTAATATCTGACATTGTATAATTTTCTGTATAAAAAGAAAGATGAAACTACCATGCCATCTCCTTTTGGGAAATCATAAACTTCTGTGATTTTTTTTTTAACTTTTATATATATATGTTTTTAAAGAATCTTTTTAAATCTCTTTAGTAATGTACTGCCACTACTGAATACAATAGTGTCACATATATTACACATATATTAATAGAGTTAATGCAGCAACCTGCATGGTTTTGTGCAGATTTCGGTGTGCACAAGTATCACTTCTCCTGCAGGAGCTGCATTGGTGGTCAATTTACTTCTGGGTGCAATTCAAGGGTACTGATTGTCACTTTTAAAGCCTTCATGGCTTGGGACCAGGTTATCTGAGGGACTGACTCCTGCGGTCACATTTACCCAACCCATCAGAGCGGGGAGGCAGGGAATGTTGCAGGTCCCAACCCTGAGGGAGATATACCTGATGGGGTCCAGAAGAAGGGCCTTGTCCATGGTGGCTCCCCCTCTCTGGAACATCATTCCCCCAGAGATTAGAACAGCCCCTGCTCTAATACTCTTCCAGAAGATTCTGAAGATGTGGGCCTGGGGAACCCAGAGTGGAATGGACCACATTAAATGGCTCATGTGATCTGCTGTCGGCGGAGTGGGGAGTTGGGAGTTGGGAGGTGATTTTGTTATATTGTACTTTATTAATTAATTTGATTCTTTTTGTTAGTTTTTATTGTTTTACATGTGGTTTATATTCTGTAAGCCACCTCGAATCCCCATGGATAAATAGGCAGCAATATAATCCAGTAAATAAATAAATAATAAATGTGTGTGTGTGTTAAATATATTTTATTGTTAAAATTAGTATGGAAATTCTGCATCTATGATCAACATTAGAAAATAAGTCGAACAAACACAGAAAAGTTAATTATTAGATATGTATTAAATGGTAAAGGTCATTAAATGAATTGTTATCAGAAGAATATTGATAGGTGGGACAAATTTTAGGTACGAAGTTACACTTAACAGAAAAGTGTTGCAACAATACAAGAAAGAAAATGGAATTTTCGTGTAGTAAATCATAAAGTAAATCATTAAGCATAGATATTGCTTGTCTTCAGGAGCATCGTGTAATGAAATAAGAAAAATATTAATAAAGCATCAAAAGGGACAGATTTATTTCACAGATACTTTGACATATGCTAAAGGTGTGGCCATTGTGGTTCAAAAAAGATTTCAAATTTATATATAGCAGATAATTAGTGATGCTTTAAATGAGCAAATTATCATCCAATCTCATTAATGAATGCTGATTTTTACAGCAGCATTAATAATCAAGCTTTTTAAAAACTAGGTAAGCAGCAGACAACATTGAATTGAATTTTGAATTGAATTGTTATAGAAGTATAAATGACAGGCTCAGTAATTCTTCTGTAAAATTGTATCAACAGTTCCTGGAACAGCTTAAACTTCCTTAGTTGACATAGGAAAAATGATCTTTGTTATGCTTTTTAATGATGCTTCTAATGCTAGGTGTTCATTTCATTAGATTACTCATACCGTGTTTCTCCAACAATACAGCCCCCCAATAGTAAGGCCTAGCACTGTTTTATAAGCATGAGGTGAAATTAAGCCCCGCCCCCAAAATTTGGGCCTATTTAAAGCATGCAAAATGGGGGGGAGGCCGGGGGGAACTTGCCATTAAAAGCAGCCCACGGGCAGACTTGCCTCACCAGCAGCCACTCCTAGCAGCCAATCATGGTGGAGTGCGGACAGCTCCCTACCGCCGCCAAGCGCCTTTGCTGCAGACCAGGGTATGGTGCTGGCTGCAGGCCGGGTCAGTGGGCGGGTAGCGGCAGCATGGATGTCAGCCTTGGCGGTGGGCACTTTGTGTCGAGGGACCTTCATTGGCTGCCGCTACCGCTTCCTTCGCTGCTGTTGCTTTCCCGTCTGCCCTTGCCGTGGCTTATGCCACATTCGGAGTGTGGACACAGAGCCTGGAGTCCCTTCTGGACATCGCAGCACTGCAGGTAGCAGTGGCCCTTCCAGTGGGTGGAGGAATGGTTCGAGTGCATCCCGGAGCCTGTGCAGCACTGCATCGTGTACCCCCCCATGCTACATTGGCTTTATGGGGAAATCCAACTTTAAATACTTTTTAAAAACTCTATTACTGGGAAATATTAGATGGAAATGGAATACTGACTTGGGCCCAACTGTTGAAGATAACTTTTTAATATATTCAGTGTTAAGAGACAAATATCATCTCCCATAATCCAGTGACAATTTTTACAGCTATAATTTTTGTTAATAGGACTGTTTGGACCAGCACCATTTTTTAGCTTCTGAGACACTTGAAATATAAGAACATCTTGTTGAATTAGTTAAAACTTATATAAAAAAAAGCTCTACTACTGCTCTCTACAGATATTTGTTATCAATAAATCAATTTGATAGGTAGATGCCAAGAAATGAGTAGAACAAAGAATTGGAGATTTCTATATTGCTTAGATAATGGGAAATTGTTTTAACTTTTATAGTAAATATGAAAATGAACCTAAAATTATGGCTTATATAAGAAAAAATATTTAAAATTTATTGGACTCCATTATATTGTATAGACATACAAACATAACATTTTGTTGGAAATGTAATAGGACCAATGCTTCTTTAAAATGCATGTTTTATAGTGTTTAATACAGGTAATCCTTGTTTAGTGACCAAAATTATGAGTGACAACTTAGTTATGTGAAACTCAGTGAAACTTATGACTTTATTTAATGTTTTCATTGCTTTACATCATGTTTAGGTCATAAATGCGAGGACCAATCCAAAGCTAATTTTTCATTATAATATTAACTGCAAATGATCTCTGAGGTAGTAACTACATGAGGATTACTTGGATTAGTAATTTTTGAGGGGTTTGTCAGTTTGGCCCATTTCTGTAACAGTGAATTTGTTCCTGTTATAACTCTGGTTCATTCCAGTTTTTTTTTAATCCTCTTCAAATTTATATCTTAGGAATTTTCATTATTGTCATGATCTTGAAGCTCGGGACAGGAAAAATTATTTAAGATTTTAGTATTGAAACAATTCAGTTTTAAAGATAGAAAGAAAAATTAATTTTACTAAAGGCAAGGTAGTTTAAAAGATAACGGTAAAAGTTTCCCATGACCAGTCAAGGGGCAGTGCTTATATCTGTTTTTTAGTTGAGGGAGCCCATGTTGTCCAAAGATACTCTATTTATCTACTCACATTTGATTTTGATTAGGTATAGGTTTAAATGTTAGCATTAAATGCTATCCTGAAACCAATGATATGTTTACATGCTAAAATAGTGTCAGTTATAATTTAAAACAATTATAAAATTTGAACTAATTCTTTTATGTTTCTTAACTTTTAGATGAATATATAAAATTAACTTGGAGCATCATAGTGCCATTTTTGATTGTAGGATGTCAGATACTGCAAAAATCTATAACTATATAGTGATTCACAAAATATTTGTTTCTTTATAAATGTATTTTCTTCTTTTTCGTCTCCTCAGAGAATTAACTTCAAATACAATGGTCACAGCATAATTTCACACTTTGTGAGCATGCTGATAACCTCTCCAAACCTTTGTGCATGTCAAATCCCTATTCAATTTCCTGGTAGTTTATTATATTTGAACTATGCACAGTTTATTATATTTGACCTACACAAACTAGCCAAATAGTTATATCTAGGTTCATGAACATGCAGATTGTGTATTATCAAAAATTCTACTTTTTTCCCTAGGAGATATGGGTGTGTGGGGCCATTTTATAATATACAGTGTCATTTATCTTACAATGTGTTTTCTTTGCAATCAAACTAATATAAAAATAAATATAAAATATTTATGACTTTTGTTTGTAGTTTATTGTTTATTTAACAACTGTTGTTATTTTATTTCATTTGCTTTTAAGTTTTATTAAAAACTACAAAGACTTGCATGAATAACTACAGACATGAATAATTCTCAAAGGTTTGTGATTTTAACTTGTGATTACTTTAAGCACAAGTGAAAATGGAAGATGTTAATTTCACAGCATGGGATGGGAGATTGCACAAGATACAAGAACAAAGACTATTATGGGTTAGAAGTATCTTTAAGGCTGCAAGCAAAATAATGATTATGTGATAATGGTACTGTTGTGATGCTTTATGAAGCACTAATCTGGCTACCCACTAAAAAGAATTGCTCATATCCTCATTCTTTATCTCAGTAAGGGGAATGGATTTTTTTCTGAGTAGTACATAGCATATTTGTTTTTATTTTGCACTTAGTGTTTATGTCAAATGCATAATGTACCACAATGAGATGAAAAAAGAAGAGAAAAATAAGATTGACAAACAATATATTGTTAGCTTGGGAAGTTGTAAAGACTATACATATCTATGCACACATTCCTACCTGCTATGTGTGCAGGCACAGTGTACTGTTCAGTGCTTTTTCGTAGCTTTTGATATTTCAAAGATAGACAATGGTTCATTCAGAAGTTGTCTTTGAACGTGAGAATTCCAATAAATGTTGCTTTTGTAGGTAATCATCTAGAACCATGGTGGCAAACCTATGGCACGTGTGCCAGAAGTGGCATGCAGAGCCATTTCTTCTGGCATGTGAGTACTTGCCCAGAAAACATGTATTGTGCATGCTTGTGCACTGCCCGCCCAACAGCTGATTGTCGGGTATCTAGTGCGCATGTGCAGGGACACGGTGGCGTGCAGGAGACACGCATGTGCAGAAGCACGCGGCACACACGAGGTCATGCGCACATGCACAGAAGGGCACAGTGTGGGTCGTGTGAATCACATGGGTTGCTCGTGCATGTGCAGGACGCATGGGGGGTGCATGCATCGCCTTCTGGGTGATGGCATGCAAGCATGAGCAGGTAAGTGCGTGCACAATTACCGGTACGGGAGCCCAAAAAGTTTAGCCACCACTGATCTAGACATTTCATCTAGACACTTTTTGCATGTCTATTTCCTGTTTCTTATAAAGATTGGAAATAGGGATTATAAAATGACTTACAATTTCACCTACTTGGATTTCTCCTATCTTTTCTTTTTCTTTTACCTTTCACAGTATACATGCCAACCATCTTCCTGGTTTATTTGCAAATACCAAACGTCTCTGTTTCATGTAATTTAATTTGGCTTCTGTTAGTATAGAATCTGTTAACAATAGATAGTTTTTGGTGTAGCAGTTTAATTTGATATAGAAATGTACAGTATAATCCATTGGTAACTTCTGCAATTCAATCTCTTTATTTCTAATTTCATCTATTATCTTTTGCATCTTTTCCCAAGATTCCTTCTTCTCTGAATGGTTGTATTGTATGAGGTACCTCATGACTGCTTTACTAGCATCTCAAATAGTCATTAAATCTGTCCCTTTGTCCATATTATTATCAAAATATTCATTTGATTTCTTTTTACAGTGCTTTATAATCACCCCCTTCTGAAAAATAGGTTTGTCTAATCTCAATCTATAATTCAACTCTTTTTTTCTGAATATCAAAAGAATTGGATTATGTCTGAAAATGATTTAAGCAAAATATAAACTTCTGAAATTTTATTTGCCAAGATTTTAGAAATCCATATCCTATCAATTCTTGAAAACGATTTGTATCATTCTGAGAAGAAAATATATTCTCTGGCCAATCAGTTTTTCTAGGAAAAATGAGATAATTGATCCATGAAATATTAAAAAAACTTTATCATCATTTGGAATATAAACCACTATTGATTTTAGTCCATTAAGTTCCACTTCTACATCTAAACTTTGGTTTAAGTTGGGATTTTATATATAAAACAAATCTGTCAATATTGTTTTGCACTCACTGAGATGAATTCTTCACCTAGTTTTTTATTTGTTAAATATTTCTTATCTTGTATTTTGATATGTGTTTCCTGCAAGCAATGTTGCCATTTAGTTTCCTCAAATAATGAAGTATTTTTTCTGCCTTGGATAGGTTACAGCCATCAAAGTTTAGATATAGTATGTCAGGGCAGGAGGTTGAGAGGATGGTGGGGTCAATTCTAGTGCTAGCAGATCTGAGCTGAAAAAACTCAAATGACCACAAAGACAGAATTTGTTTTCCAATTCTCTTTTGGCTGTTTAGTAGTAACTTGGATTGTTGCAGCCCAGTCAGGGAAGCACTTGAAAATAGTGCCCTTTTGGTTGAGAATAGAGTATGAAACACTTTATAGTTATATATTTGTCAGATTTTTAAAAAAAATCATAACGTGGTGAAAAAGAATCTTTTAGCAATGAATATAACAATTTCAAAAAAAAATTCAAAATACATAGAGATTTCTTAAAGCATATGTTAACTGTAAATGCCTCCCTATTCCTCAAGACATGAAAAAATGTATGGATTTTTTTCTTGTTGCATTTTTTTGAAATTTATCGCTGAATACTTTCAGCAGCAAGGAAGACAGTATTTATTACAGTATAATTCCAAAAGAATCTGGGGTACAAATTCATATGTAAAAGTAAATCTCTATACTGTGCACACGCATTTAAACAAATGTATGTTTCTTGAAAGAGCTGTGCTTTATCTTGTAATTACTCTAGCATCAATATATCAGCCATAGCTGTCTGTAAAAATATTTGAAAGATGTTTGAAAATGTTGTTTTCCCTGCAACCATGTCTGGACATATTTACAATTTTTTAAATAAAAGGAGATAATCTCTGTTGGATTTTGCAGTAAATTCTTGATAAGTGTACATTCCAATATGCAGTTCAGGTTGGAATTCTACAGCCACTTACCTAAGAGCAAGCTTCATTGAATTTAATGAGACATCATTTCCAAATGAAAGTGTAAAAGCTTGTAATGTTAATCCTCATTTCTGAGGGTAACCTTTGTTTTTACAGTAAGAGAAAAAGCAGTCTTCTTGAAAGAAAGGTTGTTGTTTTTTTCTTACCTGTAATGCTGTAAGATAGTTCAGAATAAATTATGTTATATATGTATAGCAATTTATATAAATAGTGTCGATAGGGGTTAAAATAAGCAACTTTACTGTATTAAGAAGGGGGAAAAGGAAAATAGAAAATAAGAATTTTTTTCTCATTCTGAATTTAACAACAGAATTTGGACTGATAAAGAGGTGTGTGTGTGTGTGTTGCTCAAATTAAAAGATTATTATATCAGTTTTTATATAGCTCAAATTCTAAAGGTGTGGAAAGGAATTGCAACAGATTTAAAACTAAATTCTAATTTGAGAGGAGAAAATGTTCATAAAGCAGACTTAAAAGTGATCATATTTTGAATTTCATCGAAGAATAAAGTGGGATTTTTGTTTTGTTCCTTAGATGATGATATTTCCTAATATCATAGGAAATGGGGTTGTGTTTATGGAGTTACGTATAAGTCTTATTTTTACTTATTGCATAAGACAATGTTTTAAAAGAGAGACCAGGGATTAGAATAAATTTAAATGAGAGATTAGGGTTAAAACATTTGAGGAGTTTCAATTGAAAGATAATTGAAAAATGTCAATTTGTGTTCTGCCACCATAGTCATGTTTATCACGGGAAAATGGGGACAAGTGTATTTTAAATAAATTGCTAGAAGAAATGAAATGAAACAATTTGTCTAAATTTTTCAAAATTGTACTTCCTCAATGAATTAGAGTAAAGCATGATGACAAATCAAGCTATAATTGGAATGGAGAGAAATTTATTTTTATTGTTTTGCTTTTAATGGCTTTTAAATAATCAATTTCTCAAGAAAGCTATAGACAAGTTTCTAATATTTTGCTTCAAGGAGAAATATGGCTAAGGTTAATATGGTTTTTGTTATTTACAGTAAGTACTGGATAACGATATTGGTATAAAAACATTATAGTAATAATAAATATGTCTTCACATTACAAGTGTTTTTAAATGCTTATAGGGTTAAAATTGATCAGCTAATAATAATTACGTTTTAAAATAGATGATTTAGTAACATATAACTTTAATGGAAACTTACATCTGTTGTTTTAGAATGATTTTTCTCCTTAATTATTTTTTAAAATAGTAGCTTAGTTTATCTGATTGAAACATTTGATTTTCGATTTTTTTTCCATTTTGAATAGTGCAAATTGACTTAAGTGTTAGATTGTTTTCATTTTCAGTAACTATTATTATACCAAACATAGAACTTAATAAAAGTTACTTCTATATAATTAAATATAGTGAAACTATTGCTTAAACTATATAGATTCCAGCGTAATATTGAAGTACTTGGTGATTTGACTTTTTTATTTTACTTTCAATATTTTCTTTAAACCCTGGTTGCTGAGTCAAATAAGTGCAAGATTATTCAATTTCTTTTCTGTTCATGCAATAGAGATAATGAGACTATTATAGCACACAAAATGCAAAAGAGAAGGATGAATATAATTTACCAGCAAAGTTCCATGACACTTTCTGAAAAGAAAATGGCAGGACAAAGGCAGGACAATTTATGAAATAATGGGTTATTTTGTGCTGATATTGAAGTCTTATTGCCTTTTAGGCATAATCCAAAGTCTGAATTGAAAATATTTCTAAATCAACAAAAAAATATCAAGCTTAGTGATCTTTTTCTGTTGTTATTGATTAAAACACGTTAGCACATAGGATATTAAGGTCTATTAAACAGTCATAATCTAGTATGGAAATAAGATTACATCCTTCAATAGATTTTAAAAAAATAAAATGTTATTTAAATCAAATTTGTCTCTTCATTTTCTTGGCAGCATTACAAAAGCTGTAAGCCATTTGCCAACAACATGCTTTGTTTCTCTCAGTCTAGCCTATCACCCTAGTATTTCTCTTATCCAAATATTAACTGGCTCTGGCTCTGCTTAGCTTTCAAAATCAGATATCAGAACAGCCTTCAGTCTATGTCTGATAATAAGTTAACATTTGTCCAATTGAAATGTTATAGTCCAGCTGACATGTTGATAAATGCTAGAATAGCACAAATGTTCTGTTATACTTTCCACTTCAGCTGTCCTTGCTAAGCATCATATATAACTGTTATATATACAACTTCTTATGTCTACTATTGGAATGAATAAGAAAGTCCATGCAGATAGGAAGATCATTAGATTCTAGAAGTAGAAATGGGTTGAAATGACGTGAGTTTTAGAACAGTGTTAAGTAATATCTTATCTGAAAGTAATGTTGCGGTTTCTAAGGAAATAGAAGTTTGGATTGAAGAAGATACAGTTCTGTGCAGTCCTTGAATGAACACAGATGATGATGCAGTTCCGTCTGGAAATGCAGCATCTAGCACAATGGAGACATGAAAATCCACTGTTGTATTAAATGGGTGTTATACTGTGGGTGTTCATAGTTTTCTATCAGTTTTTGTCAGTGTCTGTCTTCAAAGCTGGTGGATAGCATAAGGCTCCCTAGTGGGTACTGTCAACTATTGCAGATTCTAGTTTTCTTGGCTAGATGTCAGAATCATGTAGATTTTCTTTTAAAACATCTTTGTAACACTTGAGTAGTTTGAGCTCAAGTTCTCTTCCCAGATTCCAGTATACTATAGAACAACTGGAAATCACAATTCAGTCATCCTTTCTGATGACATGTCCCATCATTTCATCTGGGCTCTAACAATCAGGGACTCAATGCTGGTGGACTATGTATCATCTAAGATCAGGCTGGGGATACACTTTTGCCAACAAATGCCAAGGATGTGGCGTATGAAATTTCTTGCATTTTTGACATATCAGGACGTACAGAGTCCAGACCATACATCCATATAAGACAGAAGGGATAGCCATAGCTCTGTAGACTTTCAGTTTTGTATAAATATGGATGTTGTGTTGATTGAGCAGTTTGCTACACTGTCATGGAATAACTGAATCACTTCATGAATTTCTTTGGACATCCATATCTCTAGATGATCCACAAAGTGTTCTGTTTACAGTGTCAAATGCCTTTGTTAGTGTAATAAAGACAGAGCAAAGAGACTTGTTCTGTTCCATGGACTTCTGCTGGTCTGGCTTCATGGAAAATATCCTATCTGCAGTATTCTGTTCTGATGAAAAATAACATTGCACCTTTGGAAGGTTCCTTTCTGAGACGGTGACAAGTCTGTTCATAAAAACGCAGGCAATTGCCTGGAATGGACAACGACGAGATACCTTTATATTTTTTGCAGTCTGATTTGCTTTTCTTGTTTTTATAGACAGCTACAATGAGGGCATCATGGAAGTAATCAAGTATCTCCTCTGTGGACCAATGTCTTCCAAGATAACCTGCAAGACATATGAGTCTAATGCCTTGTAAAGCTCAGCTAGAATTCCATTCTATCCTATTACTTCATTTAAGCTAATCTACAATCTTTAATGATTGTAGATGTAATCTGTTAAATCTGGGAGGACGGTTCAAGAACGGAGGCAAGACTCAGATAGCAACAACAGCTCTTTATTTGTGACTTCAGATCTGAGCAACTAACCCCAGCCGCAGCAGCCCCTTATATAGGGCTGGCTGCGGCTAGGCAGCCAATGAAGGCGATTTGAGTTTGCCGCTCTTGGCAGGGCCAATCGTGGCAGCCCGTTTACTGGCCAATCGCATCAGTCTATGGCGACCAATCACGATCGGCTTTCAGCGGGCCAATCAGATTTGCAGGCTATGAGCCTGCTAGTCCGGAACACCCCTCCCCTCTCGGTTCCGTTTAAGGGGTGGAGTAATATAGTCTCACAGGTAGGCAGGTCTTCGCACCTGTCTGCCTGACTTACGCAATTCCACTTGTCCCTGTTCAAACCTGGGTTCAGATGGACTGCTTGCTGGATCAAAAGGAACGGTGAACCGGTGCCATGGTTAGGGCTCTCCTCTGGTGCCCCCGGGGTGATAGAGTCCTCAGCCTCGCTGTTACTGCCATGGCTCCCGGGGCTTGCTGAACCTGCCTGGTTGCTGCTTCTTGGCGAAGCGTTTGACTGTCCAGTCTCAGCTGCAGCTGGTGAGTGTTGCCAACCATGGTGCAGTGATCTTGGTGTTAGCTCGGAATAAACAGGTGTTGGTTCTAATTATGAGTTCGCTGCTTCCCCTCCCCCCCAGTGTCAAAATTAGGGTCAGGGTTGGAAGATGTGGTTAGTCTGGAGCGCAGTTGGTCAATATGGCGTTTCCATGGCCTGCCATCAGTGGTGAGTAGACGGTAGGAGCGGGGACCCGTAACTTGAGTTACTTGGGCAGGAATCCAAAGGGGATCCCCAGAAATTTTTTTTGTGAAAACAAGGTCTCCTACCTTGAAAACACGGTGCTTGCTGCTGGAACCCAGGGGCTTTTCCGGGGTATAGGCAGGGTGCAAACGATCTAGAGGCGATCTGAGTTTCCTGGCCATCAGGAGTTCAGCTGGGCTCTTGTTGGTCATGCTGTTTGGTGTGATGTGTTGTAGGAGCAGCATTCTAGTGACCTTGTCATGGATGTTGCCTTGATCCATTTTCTGCAGGGTTTTCTTTGTAAACTGAACCATTCGTTCAGCCCGGCCATTCGCCGCAGGATGAGCCGGCGATGTGAGTGCGTGTCGGATGCCCCGTTCTGCTAAATACTGTTCAGAGGCTAAGGTAGTAAATTGGGGCCCATTGTCAGAGACCAGGACATCTGGTAATCCATGTGTGGCGAAGAGTCTGTTCAGTTTTTTAATGACCGCTTCAGTAGTGGTTGCTTTCATCTTATTGACCTCAAGCCAGTTTGAGTAGGCATCTACAGTTATTAAGAAGGTGTGGCCTCTCGTAGGTCCCGCAAAGTCAATATGAATGTGAGACCAAGGACCCCTGGGTGTTTCCCATTCTGCTGGTGGGGCTTTAGGTGGAGCTGAGTGGTTTTCCTGGCATTTGTTACAAGAGGCGACCCAGGTTTCGATTTGTTTGTCCATACCTGGCCACCAGGCGTAACTTCTTGCCAGCGCTTTCATACGCACGATGCCCGGGTGTCCATCGTGTAGCATTTGCAAGACCCTTTTTTGTAACTTAGTTGGTACAACAACTCGGTCTCCCCACAAAATGCACCCCTTTTGTGAAAAAAGTTCCGTTTGTCTGTTTTTAAATGGCTTAAACATTTCCTTAGTGTCGTAATCTGGCCATCCCCTCTCCACCCAGCCAAGAACTCGTGCCAAACAAGGGTCTCTTTTGGTTTCAAAGGCGATGTCTTGGGCCGTTAGTGGAGGCGATGGCATTGTCTCTATTTGCAGTACTGGGAGTGTGGGAGCTGGGTCTTCCTGTGGCTCGGGTAGCGGTGAGCGGCTCAAGGCATCTGCATGGGGAATAGATTTCCCCGGGTGATACTTTAATTGATAGTCGTAGGCAGCGAGAAATTCTGACCATCGCGTCATTCTGGGGGAGAGAATGTGTGGAGTAGGTTTGTCGCCCGCCAGGATCCCAAGTAGTGGCTTATGATCCGTTATAATAGAAAATGGTCTCCCATAAACATATTCATGAAATCGTTTAATTGCAGAAACAATAGCAAGGGCTTCCTTATCTAATTGGCTATAGTTTCTTTCTGTTTTTGATAGAGTTCGTGAAAAAAATGCAATTGGTGCTTCTGAGCCGTTTGGTAGGACGTGGCTAAGGATGGCCCCTACCCCAAATGGTGAGGCATCACACGTGACAGTCAAAGGTAGTGTCTCGTTATACTGAATTAGTACTGCCTTTGAGGTAAGGAGGTCTTTTACTTGCTGGAAGGCATGTTCCTCCCGACGCCCCCAAATCCAGGATGCCCTTTTATCGAGTAGTCTATGAAGGGGCTCAGCAACAGTCGCCTTCTGGGGTAGGAAGATGTTATAAAAGTTAATAAGTCCCAGGAAGGCTTGGAGGTCGGTTTTGTTTTTGGGTCTTGGGGCGTTTTTGATAGCTGCCAAATTTTTTTCTGTGGGGTGGATTCCTTGCTTGTCAAGGAGGTAGCCAAGAAACTCCACCCTTTCTGTGCAAAGCTGGCACTTTTCCTCCTTAACCGTGAGGCCTGCGTTTTTGAACCTCTGTAGGACTGTTCTGAGGCGTTTTTCTAATTGGTTTTTTGTGGGTGCTGCTATTAATATGTCATCAAAATAGGGCACAACCCCTTTTATCCCTTGTAATAGTCTCTCCATCAGGCTTTGAAAGATGCCTGGGGCTACGCTTACACCAAACTGGAGCCTGTTGCATTTGAATGCACCACGATGTGTGACTATAGTTTGGGCTTCTGCAGTCTTGGGATCAACTGGCAGCTGTTGATACGCTTGGGCCAGATCTAATTTTGCGAATATTTTGCCACCCCCAAGTGAATGCAGGAGATGTTGAACAACTGGTACTGGGTAGGCGCTCTGCTGTAGCGCGTGATTGAGGGTGGCCTTGTAGTCACCGCAGATTCTTATGGACCCGTCAGGCTTTATGGGGGTAACAATTGGTGTCTCCCATCGGGCATGGTCAATAGGTTCTAACACACCTTGCGCAATTAATTTGTCTAGTTGCTCGTCAGTTTTGGATTTGAGAACAAGGGGAACTCGGTGCGGCTTTAGGTGAATGGGTGCAATGTCGGGGCGAAGATTAAATGAAATAGGGGACCCCTTGTACTTGCCTAGGCTTTCGTTGAACACTTCTCGGAAGTCGTGGACGACAGCCACCTCCCAGTCATTGTCTTCAGTATGATGGATGCCAGCCATTCCGATTCCTAATGGCGCGAACCACTGAAGACCCAATAGACTTGGCCGGTCTCGGTCTACGATGGTGAGTGGAAGAATTGCCTTATGTCCCTTGAACGAGACCTGCACATGGCGGGTACCTGCGACTGGAATCCAGTTGCCTTGATAGTCTTTCAGTATGAGTTTCTGACTGCTGAGGTCTTGGCGTCGGATGTTGGGGATTAGCTGCTTGAGTGTTCTCCAGGATACCATGGATAGTGATGACCCAGAGTCGACTTCCATGTTGCACATTTTGTTTTCAATCGTGACCTCTACTCGGATCTTTTTGTGTCAAGTGATGAAGCGTGGCCGATGGTGATGGTTTGATGAGCCTCCTCTCGTCTGGGGGTGTCGTTAAACCTTCGGGGTCTGTTGTACCGGTTCCACTGGTTGCTAGGGCGGTCCCTCTGCATGGTGGCATTGCCATCATTTCTCTTTGGGCTGCTCCCTCTCCGTCTGGGGCTGGAATTTCTCTTGTTTCTGCATACCTTCGCGATGTGTCCCTGTTTCTCGCAAAAACGGCATATGGCGTCTAAGAATCTGCATTCGGATCGGGGATGCTTTCCCCCACATCCGGCGCATTGGTAGTTTGATTTGCGACCCCGCTGGTCCCGTTGCTCACGTTCTGACCAGAGCCTGTGGACTTCTTCTTCCTCGCTGTCTGAGGATGACTCGACATCTTCGTGATGGGTGGTTGATGTGTACTTGTCTGAAGGTTTCCCAGCATCGTTGGTGGGTTGGCGGTTGTTCCCGCTGGTTCGACGCATTCGTGCTGCCGATTTACGAGTGGCTTCGGCTGCTGTGGCATCTGCTATGGCATCTGCAAGCGAGATGTCTCCGTTGGCCATAATCTTGCTCTGGACGGTTGGGTCTCTGAGGCCAAGGACGATGCGATCTCTCATGGCTTCTTCAAGGATGGCGAAGCCACACAAACCACCCAGGTTCCTCAGGTCTGCCACAAAATCCCCAATGCTCTCACCTTCACGTTGGTCCCTCTGGTAGAACTCATGCCTGCGAATGAGAGTTGGCACGGCTGGGGCGTAATGGTTGCGCAGGATGGGAGCAACGGTGTCCCAATCCATGGTTTTAACTTCAGCTGGCTTGGCTAAGGCTTTAGCCATCTTAAAAACGGCTGGTTCACAATGGGTTAGAAAAACGGCTCGTTTCTTGCTAGGCGTGGCATCTTTGACGTTGTTGGACTCCAGGAACATTTGAAATCTGTCCATGTATGAGTCCCAATCTTCGCTAGCTGGATCGAATGGTGCGGGTGGTATAGCGCTGCTGGCCATGTCACCGTCGTTGCGCTCTGTCAGCCACGTGCTCCTTCGGCTAGCTCAATTCAATAGCTTCTGTTGCCTCCGCATCCCATCCTCGTCGCCAGTGTTAAATCTGTGAGGACGGTTCAAGAACGGAGACAAGACTCAGATAGCAACAACAGCTCTTTATTTGTGACTTCAGATCTGAGCAACTAACCCCAGCCGCAGCAGCCCCTTATATAGGGCTGGCTGCGGCTAGGCAGCCAATGAAGGCGATTTGAGTTTGCCGCTCTTGGCAGGGCCAATCGTGGCAGCCCGTTTACTGGCCAATCGCATCAGTCTATGGCGACCAATCACGATCGGCTTTCAGCGGGCCAATTAGATTTGCAGGCTACGAGCCTGCTAGTCCGGAACATAATCTATCTTTATTGATCTCATCAAGGGAGAGAGAGGAGTCTAGGACATCTAAAATGTGTAGCTGGGAAATCTCTGTAAGTCATTATGATCAACTGGATGGTCTATTAAGTTGGAAAAATGTTCAAGTCAGTGATTTTTCAGGTTTTCCTGGTATTTTACCAGGCTCATCTCATCAGAGGATAGTAAGGAAAACCATCCTGATTTAGAAGGACCATAACAGGCTTTATACCACTGAAGAATTTTCTGATGCATACATGTGTGCATTAGTATTCTACCTGCTCAGTTTTCCTCTACCACCACTCAGTCCTATATTTTTCTGACTGTATTGTTCACTTGTCTTTCTTTGAAACAGATGTTGGATCATTCTGCCAGTGTGCATAAAACTTGTTCTTGGCCTAGAGAGCTGCTGAAATTGTCTTGTGGCTTTCATCAAACCAGTCTTGATGTGCCCGTTTTCAATCCAAGTGCAATATTATTGCAGTTTGTCTGATAACCTATTTAAGAAGCAACCACTTTCAAACAGTGTCCTACTAGAGAGAAATTATCAGAGAGGTTTTTTTAATCCACACAAATAAAAGAGAGTTAAGAACAGAATAAATTAGCTTGGGGTATTCAGTCAGGGTTCCCAAGAATTTGGAAATAGAAATAGTAAATGAATAAAGACAAAATTACAATTTAGTTGACTACTAAAAATTGAATTATAAATGACAGAGTACAGCCTTAGGTATGTGACTGTGCATTTTAAACCACTACATTTAACAGCAGTGCAAAAAGGTTCTTTTCCAGGATTTAAGAAGTTATTATCACCTTGGCTATATAACTACCAGGATTTTTTTTTCTTTTGTAACACTGCATACATTTTGAGATTTTGTTTTAAGATCTGACCTACTTAGAAAAGAAACTTCTGTTAAAGCTAATATTTCTATTTTCAAATACCCTTGAAAGTGTGTCAGAGAAGAAACTATTCTGTTCATAAAATGTAAATGCAATTCACATTTAAAGAGGGAAATATTTTTCAACTTCATAATATGGTATGCTTAATTTAAATTCCAAATACACCTGTGTGTTTAACTCTACCATGATAATCTTATCAACTGCATCATTTATTCAATGCATACACATCAATTTTGTAAAAAAAAAACCAAGAACAAAGAATCTGGTAATGATTGAAAACTAATAAAATGATTATATCTGTTGTTAACATTAGTGACAATTTATTCTCTCCCCACCATTCCCAGGAACAGAATAACACAGTTAAGATTTTAAAGCAAGTGTATCCAACCAGCAACCCACAGGCTGCATGTGGCTCTGGACAATAATACAGCCCTACAAGATTTTAAACTTTCAACAATATCACATAATTTATATTCATTAATTACATACATTTTTTAAAAAAACTAGCGCTTTATTTTATGTAATTTATTATGTAATCATAGTGGACTTGCATTATACTTTGAAGTTAACAACAATATCACAATACATTGCTTTGAATATGTACAATTTCAATATAGACATTTAATTAAGAATAGCCAGATCTTTTATACAATAGAATAAAATTCTTTATTGGCCAAGGGGGCCAAGAAATTTGTCTTTGATGCATATGCTCTCAGTGTACATAAAGAAAAAAATAAAATACATCAAGAATCTTTTAAAAATTTATTTTTTCAAATCTGTTTTTTGTGTGTGTGTGTATTGAATTTAGCCACAATAATGGTTTTTATGTTTTAGTCACATTTTAGTCTACCTTTTGTCTGTTTATTATAAGCTTTTGGGATAGCATTAGATGTAAATAAATGATTTCAAAAAATATTTTGTCTCCTCATGTTAATAAAATAATCTATATTTGAGAATTCTCCTTACCAGCAGATAAAAACTCAATGAATTGATCAATTTTAAAAATGTATACTTTTCACTTTGTTAAAACTGATATAAATAGTCATGCTTTGTTTATGGTTTCCTCCTAAACTGATGTATCTCTCAACCTCAGGGAAAAGCCAGTATACACTTAGAAAGACATTTCTTGGCTCATCTGATCTATTTATAGAGTTCATTTTGTTTTGACAGTGTATTTACTTTAAAGTTTGAGTATTTTTTTGTGTGTGTGACTTAAAATCGGTGTTGACTTCTGATGAAAACTTCCTGCAGTTTCTTGGCAAATTTTTCAGGAGTGTTTGCCATTGATTTTTTTTTCCTAGGATAGAGGAAAGAATGACTGCCCAAGGTCACCCAGTTGATTTTACACTGGATGAAACTCACAGTTTCCCAGTTTCTAGTACAATGCTTTAACCATCATACAACTGGATCTTTGCGGAAGCTACTTTTTTAATATTATGTATTTCTCCCATGAGCTGTTCAGAGCATCCAGAAGTGGGAGGTGCTTCAGTCTCTTCTGGAAAGACTGGACTTAAAACTCCGGGACACTCCTCCTCCTCCACGGGACACCTCCCCAGCGTCCCCCAGTTTTAGCTCAGTCTTCATGGTAAGAGGTTGTACATTCCCTGACTGGAACGGTTTTCTGATTCAGCTAGTCAAAATTCAGGTTTGCTCTTGGGTTAATTCGGTTTGTAAATTTTTCCCCAATTAATTTGGCGATTTCAAGGCTGATGGTTCTATTAGGTCATCCCCCTGATCAGTTTGAGAGCAGTTCTTTGTGGCTGGCAGAGCCTGCCATTCTGCAGGCAGTCTGAGACGGCCGCTTCAGACATTAGCTTATCTAATCCCCCGATCGTTCTATCTCTGTTATCTTGGCGGAGCGCTCGCAGCTGCGGCTCACTTCTCCTTGCCATTTCGACTGACAGGATCATTTATCTGACAATTTAGAGAGTCACCAGCAGCGGCTTGTTAAACTGCTCAGGCAATTAACACTGGAGACTCTGCCTTCCTGCCATTTTCAATGGCTGGCTTCAAGTTCGCACTTAAATATCACAGGCACCATTCCCCGCCGGTTTCCCTTCTTGGGGACTGGGGCAGGTACCTTCCCACTCCACTTCCCTGGCAATATTTCTCTTTTATCTTGCTGGTGTTGGATAAGCAGGCTAGTCCTTAAACAGGATTTTTTTTCCTTTTACAATTGCTTTTAGATCATTACATTGGAGTGAAGCCGCAAGTGCCATTTCAAACAGCGGGATGTTTTTGACAGGAAAGGATCCATCCAGGCCCTGTATAGCTGGTTTCCCTTGTTGGGAAGTTAGAGGCATAAGAATCAGTCCTCCACAATGGAAGGTGACAACGTCTTCCACTCCAAGAAAAATAAGTCCCGAGATAAGTCAGTGGGCCCCAACAAGGCCTCTAAGACGGCGGATAAGGATGCCCATAGATGGCACCAAGCCTTGGAAAGTTGCAGAAATGGGCCAGGGAGACGGACAAGATGGCTATGACACAACAATCAGATCAGGGCCCAAGTACATTGTTGGGGCCCTTGGACTTATCCACCCAGCCTGGGTCATTAGAGCAGCTACAGCTGCGTCCTTTTTTTACACGGGCCTCCCTATGATGGCTCTTCCACTTGAGGGATATATTGCTGGTGTCAAATGTCAGAGGATGCCAGGACATTGCTAAGATTATTGCAGCGGCAGAATTCTCTGCCAACACCACATTTAATGCAGGCAATTTCTCATCTAGAGCCATAGCATCTCACGTATCAGCACAGAGACTGCTATGGCTGAAACATTGGTAGGCAGATACCAAGCATAAATGCAAGCTGGCATCAGCCCCAATATCAGGGGATAAATTATTTGGCAGTATCTTGGAGCCCCCGCTTATTGAGAATAGAAACAAGAAAAAAATGCTTCCCCCTCTTTTTCAGAGATCTGAAAACAGAATGCCCCAGTCGTTTCAAAGGGGTTCCTTTCGGCCCTACTATCAAGGCCCATACATTTCCAGATCGCAGAGAACATCAGGTTACAGGCCCAGTTTTAGACAGGATAGGTCAGAATCTTCCGATAGAGGTTAGTGGGGAGGCCAAAACAGAAGAAACCCCAGAGGTACCAGAGGCCAATTTTTTCGTCGCCCCCAGTGAGTCCTTGACAGCAGCTCCCATTGGAGGGTGGCTAAAATCGTTTGCCGATCAATGGGACAGCTCCATCTCTGATGCATGGTTCAGGGACTCTGTTAGGTTTGGTTTGGCGCTAGAGTTTCAATCCTCCCCCCCCCGAACTTTTTCATTAGGAGCCCTAGGTCCACAGACCCCAGGAAGAGAGCGTTGATGCAGGAGGCTATCAATCACCTTCGCATATTCAGGTCACTAGGTCCCATCTGAACAACGGGGTCAAGGCTGTTACTCTCTATTGTTTGTGGTCCCAAAGAGTTCGGGGGGCTGGAGGGCAATTCTGGATGATATTTTAATTTTGTCATCTTCCAGACATCAAGCAAATTTGGATACCAAGATTACTCTGGAGACCCTTCAAGGTCACAGCTTTTCCATAAATTGGCATAAAAGCCATTTGAACCCTTCAACTAGGTTAGTTCATTTAGGGGCAGTGATAGATACCGTGAAGGGCAAGGTTTTTCTCTCTCAGGACAGGTTAAATAGTATCCAGTCTTTGGCCAGAGAGATCAGAGCCTTAAAGAGGGTTTCCCTGGCAGTTCTGTCTCAACTGTTAGGGAAACTGATTTCTTGTATTTCCATTGTGCCTTGGGCTCGATTCCATTCTAGAGATCTGCAATGGTTCCTGCTACCTTTCCAGCGATCCAGAAGAGCCTCTTCCAACATCCGGATAAAGGTACCACACATTGTTCTCCAATCACTCCGCTGGTGGTCGGAAAACACGATAAACAAGGGGTGTCCTTTCAAGGAACCTTGCAGGACAACAATCACAACCAATGCCAGCCTGGTAGGATGGGGAGCTCACTTCCAATCCCACATTGCACAGGGAAGTTGGACTATTTCCGAACAATCACAAAGCATCAACCTGTTGCAGCTGCGAGCAGTTCATCTGGCGTTACGCAGTTTTCTACCCCTTTTCCAATCACATCACATTCTGGTCTTGACAGACAATATCACAACCAAGGCCCACGTAAGCAGACAGGGGGGTACCCACTCCAAACTTTTGATGCTGGAGACGGCCAGGTTGTTCAAGTGTGCTGAGGGCAATCTGTTTTTGTTCAAGGCAGAGCACATAGCAGGAGCCTTAAACACACAAGTGGACTGGCTCAGCAGGGCCACAATAGATCAGGCAGAGTGGCGCCTACACCCGTCTTTCTTCCAGGAAGCAGTGCGGAGGTTTGGGCAACCGGTGATCGATCTATTTGCCTCTCCCCTCAACGCCCAATTGCCCCAGTATATTTCAAGGTACCCAACTCAGGGGGCGGAGGCCGTCAATGCCCTGCGATGTCAGTGGCCTCCCGGACTTCTATATGTGTTTCCTCCACTCCCTGTAATACCCAGGTTGATCCAGAAGTTATTGGAGGAATGAGCGGAATTGATATTGGTCGCCCCTTACTGGCCCAGGTGAACATGGTTCGTGGACCTACAGGACCTGTCGAGAGAACAACCTTGAAAAATTCTACTGTCAAGGGTTTCCCTCTCGCAAGGGCTGGTACTTCACAATGCCTAGCCATATGGAGATTGAGCAGAGCTGTTTAAGGACTCAACAGATTTCAGAGGATGCCATTGCCACCATACAAGCATCCAGACGATCCTCAATAAATCGTATATACGAGGCCACGTGGTCCACTTTCGGTCGCTGGTGCCGGGGGTCTAAGATTGACCCAACCGCCCCATCAATAGGACAGTTATTGGACTTTTTACAGGAGGGTTGACCAAAGACCTATCTTCAAATACTTTACACAGACAGGTGGCGGCCTTAGCCTCGGGGATATCCTGGGGTGACCTTCATTCCACAGTGCACCATCCACATGTCCGCAGCTTTCCTAAGGGTGCTGCAAACTTACGACCTCCTGTAATTCACTGCTATCCCACTTGGGAGCTCAACAAGGTGTTAACCGCACTTACAACTGGCTTGTTCAAGCCTTTAAGAACCGCTAGTCTCAAATTCCTGACATATAAGGTGGTCTTCTTAATTGCGATCACATCAGCAAGGAGGATTTCCGAATTGGCAGCATTGTCGATGAGAAAGGACCTGTGCGTGTTTCATGCGGACAGAATGGTTCTCAGATTGGATCCATCGTTCACCCCTAAAGTAAATTCAGTCTTCCACAGAGCGCAAGAGTTGGTACTTCCAAATTTTTGTCCGAAACCATCTCATAGACTGGAGCATCAATGGCATCGACTTGACGTTCGAAGGGCATTAAGCATCTGTCTAGACTGCATGGCAGCATTTTGAAAATCTGAGGCTCTATTCCTATCCTTCAGCCCATCCACTTTAGGACACAAGGTATCGTCGATGACCATTGGTAGATGGTTGAGAGCCACCATAGCTAAAAGTTATGAAAGCCAGTCCATCTCAGTTCCTAAGGGCATTACAGCCCACTCAACAAGGAGTGCAGCAACATCAGCAGCATGGGCCACACGGGCTTCCATAGATGAAATTTGCAGAGCGGCAACTTGGGCTTCACCATCGTCCTTTGTCAGAAATTATAAAATTGATGTCTATGCCTCAGTGGACGCTTCATTTGCCAGAAGAGTCCTGCAGAGAGTCCACAGAGTTTAGGAGTGGATTTCGATCCAGTCGGAGTACCTCCCTAAGAAAAGGCCAAGCTTTGGTATGTCCCACTTCTGGATGCTCTGACCAGCTCATGGGAGAAAGGGTGTTGGTACTTACCTGATATGCCCGTTCTCTGTGAGCTGTGAAGAGCATCCAGCCCCACCCATTTCTTTCTGTCTGGTGGGGTTCCGTTCTGGTCAGGGATCTAGATTAGGTGATGAGTTCCAGACTTTGGCACTCAGTCTTCGCAAAACTGGGGGATGCTGGGGAGGTGTCCCGTGGAGGAGGAGGAGCATCCTGGAGTTTTAAGCCCAGCCTTTCCAGAAGAGACTGAAGCACCTCCCACTTCTGGATGCTCTTCACAGCTCACAGGTAACAGGCGAATCAGGTAAGTACCAATGCCCTTTTTGCAATTTGACCAGACTTAAGATTGGAGGAGATATTTAAAAGAATATATAAAAATATCTAAAGATCACATAGCAGAGATGAACCAATAATATTAAGTAACATATTAACTCTGGTTAATAATTATAAAATTCAATATATTTTTAGTATGGGTTGTATTACTGGATCACCAATGTGAATACTTGATGCTGAACTGGCAGTATATGTAAACAACTGTCTTTCAACTGTCTTTTTCAAATTTGTTGCTTCAAATCCCATATAAAGGCATCACCTCTGCATTTTAATAGTCTGAATTTTTGATGTTTCCATATGGGCTTGGAAATGTGCAGCTGCTTTAATTATTGTAATAATTAATAATGAAACTTCAAATATCATTGATAGGGAGAATTGCCACTATTAAGATGAATATACTACTCAAGATATTACTTCTTTTCCAAACAATTCCAATAAAATTAGGAAAACCCTTTTTTGAAAAATTTGGCAAGGGTAAAAAGGCTCAGATAAAACTAAAACTCCTATAGGATAGTAAGGGTTCAGACTTCCATACTGGGATCTTTATTATCAGGCCGCAATAACAACATGGATCAAAGATTGGGTAAATTTAAAGAAAAAAAGAGTGTTAATATTTGAAGGACATGACCTGCAAATTGGTTAGCACACATTCATGTGGGAAGGGAAAAATAAATCTCATTCGTATTTTCAAAGGCATCAAATTAGAGACCTATTACTAGAGGTATGGGAAAAATTAAAATTAAACCATTACACAAAGATTCCAGTCTGGATGTCAACCATGGAAGCTATGATATATCCAAATGTTTTAGATTTGAACAAGACAGTGAGCTATAAGGAGTTATTAGATGAACAAGGGAAACTAAAATTTAAGCAAGAATTAATGTCACAAGGAATACAAGTAGATTGGTGGCCGTATAAATAGACACAATCTAGATACAAAAAGATATAGAACAATACGGGATAAATTCAGACCAGCACGAATTGGATAAAATCTTACAGGGACCAGATAGAAAAATGATTACTAAAATGTACAATTATTTGTTAAGATATAAACTGGAGGAAGAAACCATAAAAGAAACAATGATATTCTGGGCCAAAAACTTTGGATATAGCATAAATTGGGAAAACCTATGGAAAATAAATTATAAATTAACTCTATCTGCAACTTACAAGCAGAATTTATACAAAATGTTTTATCGCTGGCACCTACCACCAGCAAGATTCGCAAAAATGTTTCCTAATAACTTGGCAAACTGTTGGAAATGTGGATATGAGCAGGGCACCTACTATCATATGTGGTGGTCCAAAAGCAAAAAAGTATTGGAGAAAAATTAGTAATTGGCTTGAAGAAATCATTAAAGTTAAAATTGAATGGAAACCAGAAATATTTTTATTGGGAATTCTAAAATAAAAAATTAGTAAAAAATTATTATATATTATATTTCACGTATTAATAGCGGCAAGGCTTGCCTCCGCCCAAAATTGGAAATGTGAAAATACTCCCCCCGACTTCATTATCATAAAAAATTTTTTGGAATGCACAGAAATGGACAGGCTATCATTGGAACTTAAGAACAAACAGGAATCAGAATATTACAAAATTTGTAATTGTTGATATAATTGGCTAGAAGTTAGACATGAAATTAATAAAATAATTAAAAAGGTATGACGGGAACAAGTAACACTATATGTAATTAGATTTGAAATATATAATTAGATGAAACCTTGTATTATGTGTTTAAAGTAAAACTGTGAATGAATATTTTACACAATTTGAGAGATGTCAGATTGAGATGTCAGATTGAGTGAACACTGTTTTGCTTAAGTTGCAATAAGCGGAAAGTTTGATTTTACTATATATAAATTTGTTTAATAAAGTATTTTTATAAAATAAAATATATATAATAATGATATTTTATATATTTTGTCATATTATTATAGTGATTCAAATATTTCTCAATATTGTATGCTCACAAGTCGTAAGTATTATTAAAGTAAAACCCATTGTGCTGTTATAGAAAAAAATGAAATTTTCTAAAGTTTTGGAAACTAGTCTTCCCCCATTCATTATACAAATAGGTAGATGACCTCTAAATTAAAGTATTTGAACACAATAGACATGTTTTACTGTATTTATTCAGTAATTTGGATTGTCTGTTCTTCGGAATACCAAAATAAAATTGGAAATAGAAATATGTGAAGGATTTGCATTTTTATCACTCTTGAAAATGCGTCATCTTTTTGGCAAATTGGGACCCTGTTTTTAAATTTCATTTTGACCCACTAGTTTAAAAGCTCTAATTTTTGCAATAACTGTATATAAGATTTATATGTATAGTCTATTGCTAACTGCTATAAACTTTATATGTTATATCAGACAAAGCTGTAACAAATTGTGCACTAAAAGTGCTATGAAGAAGCAAGAATCCTGTGTCTTTATGGGAAATGGTGATAACTTTTTTCTATAGAATTATGTTTCTATAGAAAATAGGTTTAAGGCCTTGGTTTTAAATTTTCTAAGGTCTGAGTTATATAATGCTGTTGTATTAAGACTTTTTTAAAAAAAGAATTCATGTTGGTATAGAAGTAATAATAATTATGTTATTTTATCTTTAAAAAATAGAAGTACAGTATGTCTGTAAAAAACTTTTTAAAAAAAGTCTGAAGTCAAAACTTTTTGGTACCAGAAACTGGAAGTTTCATGCTTATCCTATTTTCAAAATCATATATGTTTTTTTTATAAATATGATTTATAACATTTAAAATCAGTATACAATTTAAAATACACAATTCATCTTCCCCAAAGCTCAGAATCAAATTAATGCTAAAAGGACATACAATAAAAATTATAATAATAGTAGTAAAACTTCTTTTCTAACATTTAATTCGTTCCAGGAGACAGTGCCTTTTTTGAAAATTTTGAGCATGACTTGGAAAATAGGAAATTTCAGAAGTTAGGTCCAGAATCTCCGTATACAGATAGTTCTTAATTTACAGCCACAATTGAGCTCAAAATTTATGTCGTGAGAAATTTGTTGTGAATTTTGCCCCATTTTATTATTTTTCTTGCCACATTTGTTAAGTGAACCACTGCAATTGTTAAATTAGAAGCATGGTTGGTAAGTGAATCTGACTTTTCCATTGACTTTGTTCACTTGACCGCCATAAATATGAACCAGAGACCCTTCAACCATCATAAATATGAACCAGTTGTCAAGCATCCAAATGAAATCACATGACCATAGGAATGCTGCAACAATCATATGTGTAAAACATGGTCACAAGTCAATTTTTTTCAGTGCCGTTGTCACTTTGAACAGTCACTAAATGAACTGTTGCAAATCCAGGACTATCTGTACTAATCAAATTTCTCTGTGCCGCTATTGGTAGTTAGTCAAAAATCTCTCTGTCTCTCTCATTTTCAGAAACAGACAGGCTCACATGGAATGATGTATCAAAGAAATAGAAACTAACTATTGGTGAATAAAAATATTTGACTATAAATGGTAGGGCTGGCTCTTTGAATTTGAAGGGGGAAAAACATCCACAGTTTTTCAAAGGATTGATGCAACCCCTAAGGGGTTTAGTCATCTATATCTGTTAGTAGAATAGCTGATGAAAGATTTTCATAGGTTTATTAAATAGTTCTAGCAACAGTTCAGAAAAATAGAAATTCCAAACCATATAGGTTAATGCACTAATAAAATATGTTTCAAACATTCAACCCAATGCTTTATTTTGGAGAACAATCTTTTCTTTAATGAGTAAAGTAAAATTTCAGCTTTCATTGTACAATTTCTGTTGGAGTATAAATCACTCTCTTAGCCTAAGTTAATACCATTTGTAAATGAAAATAAACATAAAGAATTCAGAATTAGGTTATTTTTGTCATTATCTCTGGCTTGTGTAGATGATGTATGAAGAAATATAAACACAGCTGGGGTTTGTTAATCTACATTAAGTCTGAATCGCTGAGAATAGCAAAAATGTGCTATAAATTCACAGCAGAATTTAGATGTCATCGAGGTTATAAATTTCAGTATACATGATTGGCTTGTTCTATTAAAGACCAGTGGGAGATTATTATTTTAGTGCTTTGCTGTGTATCCTTTAAGAGCACACATATTGATCAAATATGTAAAAATGTGTTGGAGTGCTCTTTATCATTTTCATGTGTGTGTGTGTGGGTGAGTGTAACTATATTTATAAAAATATATATCATTTCTATGACTGATTCCTCATATCTACATAATGATATATATTTTGAGGTGAATTGAATGTTTATAATGACAATTATATATGTAAGTGAACTGATAATGACCACTTATAATTCTGACTATTTTCATGTGTGCTAATCTATTTTTACAAGTCTGTTGAAGATTCTGTGCTGTCATCTTGGACAGCCATCTGTTCTAATTAGAACAAAAAAACCTCAACAACATGAATTTAGCATGAATTTAGGCATAAGAATAATGCAAATGTTGATGCAATGGATCTATTTTACAAAAGTTCCTTTTTTAATAAAATTGTTAAATTTTTAAAGCATCATATTGCTTTTGCTTTAACTAGAAATAGCTAAGAGATCAATCACCTTGAGATGTTTCGGTGGTGAGGTTGGTGAAGAGTGTGTGTCCTTTCTGCTGGTTGTGGGACAATGGAAAAGATTGCGGGTATCTGGGATTGTATGAATTTGTTTGCAAGAATGTATTGATTGTTATCTGGAATTTGGGTCTCCGAGTGTAGCTACAGAAGTGATTCCATAATCAGGGTGTTAGCAAAATTAAGATGGGGCCTTTGATTTTGATATTTTTTGGAATAGAGCTAAATAGAGCTACAAGAAACATCAGTTAGCCCAAACTATGTAGGAATATAAAGATAAATGCCAACAATTTTAAAAAAATCAAGATTTGCATAATATATCCTATATTATGTAATGGTAGTAACCTATTATATTTCAAAGGTATAAGCAGATTAAAATAGTAAAATTTGGATGTAATCATAACCAACTCAGAAATATAGCTGCTTATAAGCAGTGTCCTGAATAATGGAAAGTGGGCCTCCTATAATATTCTCAGATGTCCTTATCACTCTCTGTATGGACCTTCTATCTGAGGCACTGCTACTACCAAACCAAACAATGATGCAGTTTGTTAAAACATACTCAATTGTGCCTCTGTAAAAAGTGGCCAGAACAGAAAGAAAAAGATGTGCTCTCCTCATCTGACATAGGAAATGCAAATGCTGGTTTATACATTTCACTAAAGATAAGATATGAAGAGACCAAGTCAGATTGTTAATTATCTGCAGATACTTAATACTGTTGACCACCTCCACAGCTGCAGCCTTGATGCGAAGTAGAGTATGACTAAACCAGCTCTTTCTAAAATCAATAATAATCTCCTTTGTTTGTTAACATTCAAAACCAGATTGTTTTTATTGCACCATTCCACCAAAGCCTTCATCTCCTCCCTATAAGAATTTTCATTGTCATCCTGGATAAGCCCCACCACTGCCGTATCATCTTGACAATATGATTCATAGCAAACTTGGCACAACAGTCATGGGTCATCAAGGTGAGCAGTAATGGACTCAAGACATAGCCCTGTGGGGAACCCGTACTCTAGGAGATGGAATTGGAAACTTTTCTTCCAACTCACACAAACTGAGCCCTATCAGTAAGGAAATCAAGTATCCAGTTATATTAAGAAGTATTAAAACTTAATAGGCCCAGTTTGTTCACCAAATGATAAGGAATGATCTTCATGAACACTGAACTAAAATCAACAAACGTTATTCGCTCATGAGTATTTTTTTTCTCCAGGTGTGCCAAACTAAGATGAAGCACATAAGAAAATGCATCATCTATAGAGTGGTTCTTCCAATAAGGAAATTATAATGAATCAAATGTAGGGGGAAGGCATGAAACAATATAGTCCTTCACCAATCTCTCAAAACACTTCATCATAATAGAACTGAGAGCAACTGGTCGGTAATCATTAAGGCATGAAAATATAGAATTTTTGGACAGAAAATCCATAGTATTCACACCTCTAGTAGCAAAATCTACAAATTGATAAAAATTAGGTAGCGTTGCTTTCCAATCGATCCTTATTCCTCCTTCCTCCTTCCTTCCTTCCATCTCTTCCTCCCTGGATAGATTACAATAGTTCTATCTCTACAAAAAATTAGGGAGCGCTGCTTTTAAATCGATCCTCATTCCTCATTCCTTATTCCTTCCTTCCATCTCTTCCTCCCTGTGTAGATTACAGTAGTTTTATGTCTACAAAAAAATTAGGGAGCACTGCTTTCCAATCGGTCCTCATTCCTTATTCCTTCCTTCCATCTCTTCCTCCCTGGGTAGATTACAATAGTTTTGTCTCTAATAAAAATCTTAGTCAGAAACTAGTAAAAAATAGTGATACTTTTAAATATGTTCTACTGACAGCTGTCATAAATGGTTTTAATGATTCAATATCATAGTACATATAAAATTGGCCAAAATGTTACATAATATTTCATAAGAAACATTTACATTTCCTTATACGTTGTCTGTGAAATTAATGCTATTAATGATAAAAAAGAACTATACAAATTATGCAGGTGGGATTCCTTAATTCAGTTTCAGCTGGAATAGTATGTAATTGATTGCTTTGTGATTAATCTACTTCAAAGTTGAATTATATTTCTCACTGCAAAGTGAATTATTGTCTGCCTGTCTGTCTAATCTCTCATATTAAATATTAAATAAAATAATTCATAAAGACTGGATGAAATAAAAATGATAGTTACATATTGACATCCCCTATCTTATTGCAATCTGGCAAGGCTGTTTATTTTATTTTATTGTCATTGCACCTCGTACAACAAAATTAAATACCATCTTTAGAGTACATTATGACTATGAAAATAAACACAAACACACATCCTTCACATTCTATACACTGAATTGAAAACCCCTGATATTGTAGAATTCAATAGAATTACTGCCCTGGGATAGAAGCTGTTTTTCAGTCTATTTGTCCTTGTTTTTATGATCCTTTACCATATGCCAGATGGTAATAGTTCAAAAAAAGGATGCCCAGGATGAGATGAATCTTTGAAAATGTTTTGAACTTTCTTAATTATTATATTACTATGATGTGTATGTAAATACTTTTTATGCAAGCATTAAAATGTCTTTTTTGAGTAATTATAAAGATCTTATCCATTCTGAATTAAGGCAAAAAAGAAAAAGAAAGAAACATTTTACATTGTAATCCCAGTTTCCTGAAGCTGTAAGGGTGCCAATGCACATAAACCACACCCTCTTTATTCAGTTACTTGAAAAAAGTTCAGGGAGAACCAGGTTTACTGAATATCCTGTCCCATGCTTAAGTAAGCCAAAGTCAGTTATTTTAACCTACTTTAGTGATGACTTTACTCTTTTTTATAGGTAAAATATACACTGGAAATATTCTAAGGTCTGTGAATGTTGAGGCAACATTTTAGATGGCTTATAGCTGTTTCATAGTATTTTTTTACAAAAGACCTAAATTCGTGTATTTGTTTTTAAATCATAGCACTGCCAAATGAATCTAATTTGGCATGATTAGTTAATTTTCCATTTGTTTTTGCTTTCTGGTTCTAAAAATCATGTTATTATGTATTATGTAAATGTAATTAATTATGTTTACATTATATTTTCCAATGTGGGTACTATGGATATATCTATAATTACAATATATTTATAGTGATGATATAAAAATCAATATTTAAATTATCAACATGCTGATATAAATGGTTTTTTAATATAGGTCCCACTGTGAAGTCTAAGAATTTATTTCACGTTTGCCTAGACTGAATAAAGAATTCAAGATGTGATATCAGGTTGTTCTTATCTTGGACATAGAATCAATAGTTAACTCCCAGTTCTGAAAAAAAAAAAAAATCCAGTTCAAGGTCATCCCTTGAAAAAATATTCTTCAAATGCTATTGTGGATTCATCTTCATACGTACTTAAATACTACCTTAGAAGCACAAGAAAATCTTAGTTTTTTAGAGGAAAAACCTATTTTTATATATTGTTTCATATATGTTGTGCCCCTCCCTCCCTCCTTCCCTTTCTCTCTCAGATTTGAACTATTCTAGCTAGTTGATATAGAGATGAGAGGTTGATATAGAAACGAAATAGACTGAATCGGAGATCTAATGAATCATAATTAATCTGAGTTATTTTTTGATTAATTAATTTAAAATTAGCTAGAAATTGCAGTTTGAAATTTTTTGTACATGAGTTCTTGGTTAATTGCTTGATTATTATAATCACTGGTCTCTAAGTTTCAGAAACTCATGTATCAAAAAGCTTGAAGCCAAGATCGCATCATCTGTGGAGTCAAGTCTTAATATTTTAATGTTAAAATAATGAATGTTTATTATAAATTGTTATATAAGCAGGTATTTTCTTATTTTCAAATGAAGATTTGATCTAATGGACTTGATTATGTAGAAATTTTACCCTGACCGGTATCATCAAAAGTATTCCTGATACATTTATCTGTAAGGATAACTAAAACGACCTTGCATGCCCCATATTGCATCCAACTTATGAAACCTTTCACTAAACATTTTATTTATTCTCATACAGAGTGGCTTTCATCATATGCCATTCTTACCATTTCAGTAACCAAGCTTTAATTATTTGTGTTAAATCATTTAAGTATTCCAAGTTGGAATGGTCAAACTATTTGTACAAAAATTCTGTAACACGTCTCTTTATTTATTTGTAAATAAACACATGTCAATGAACTGTCTCATATTCATACTCATTTCAAAGATTTGGTGAAAAGCATAAGTCTGGTCTCCATACTCTTGCCCAACAAAAAGTAAACTGTGCTTCTTGTATTTTTCATATTGCCATTGTTTGTATTTTCACTATCAGAATTATATTAATATAATGAATATTAATTAAAGGATACTAAGTAAGCTAATTTCTTATCTGCGTTTTCCTTCCCTCCCTCCCTCCCTAGGTCCTATTTATTTGTCAGATTAAGTCCTAGAATAATGTGGAACAATTCAGCTAGAGACCAGTTGTTTTTTTGCTTACGTACAATAGACAGAATGTTGCATAACTAAACCCTTCCTACTCCCAGCGGATATACCCTGAGGTTCAAGGGAGTGCTATCTTCACCTTACTCTGTCTTTTATCTAGTTCCTGACTGTGTTAACAGATAACAGATAATCAGAGTTGGAAGGGACTTTGTAGGTCATCTAGTCCAACCCCCCACCCAAGCGGGAGATCCTACACCATTTCTGACAAATGGCAGTCCAATCTCTCCTTGAAAGTCTCAAGTGATGGTGCTCCCACAACTTCTAAGGGAAAGCTGTTCCATTGGTTGATTGTTCTCACTGTCAGAAAGTTTGTCCTTATTTCCAGGTTAAATCTCTCCTTGTTCAGTTTCTATCCATTATTCCTTGTTTGGCCTACAGGCGCTTTAGAAAATAGCTTGACCGCTTCCTCCCTGTGGCAGCCCCTCAAATATTGGAAGACCTCTATCATGTCTCCCCTGGTCCTTCTCTTTACTAGACTAGCCAAGCCCAGTTCCTGCAACCGTTCGTTGTATGTTTTAGCCTCCAGTCCCCTAATCATCCTGGTTGCTCTTCTCTGTACTTTTTATAGAATCTCAACATCTTTTTTATAATATGGTGAACAAAACTGGATGCAGTACTCTAGGCGTGGTCTTACTAAGGCTTTATAGAGTAGTATTAGTACTTCCCTTGATCTTGACTGTTTCCCTCTGTTAATACAATTAGGATTGCATTAGATTTTTTGGCTGCTGCTGCACACTACTGGCTCATATTTAGCTGGTTGTCCATTAAGATTCCAAGATCCCTCTCACAGTTACTGCTATTGAGCCTGGTTTCACCAAGTCTATATGTGTACTTTTGGTTTTTCTTGCCTAAGTGTAGGACTTTACTTTTCTCTACATTGAATTTCATTTTGTTAGCTATGGCCCAGTGTTCTAGTCTGTCAAGTTCCATGTGGATCTTGAGCCTATCTTCTTGGGTGTTAGCTATTCCTGTCAGCTTAGTATCATCTGCAAATTTGGTAAGTTCCCCTTCTATTCCCTCATCTAAGTCATTAATGAAGATATTGAAAAGTACTGGGCCTAAGTGGAACTTTGTGGCACCCCACTGCTTACTTCCCTCCATATAGACTTAGACCCATTAAGGACTACTCATTGCCAGTCAGTTGCGAATCCATCTAGTGGTGGTGCTACCTATTCCACTTTTTTCTAGCTTATTAAGCAGTAGGTTGTGGTCTACTTTGTCGACTGACTTGCTGAAATCTAAATATATTATGTCCAGAGTATTTTGCTGGTCTACTAATTTAGTCACTGTGTTGAATGTACATTCTCTTTCCTGAAAAACTGTCATCCATCATCCCAGCTTCCTGTGGGTACCATTTCTTATTTCACTACTGGTATTCATAAAACCTCATTGTTCCAGTAAGGCTTTTACATGTTTTTGAATAAGATAGGTAAGATGTGTACAGAAATTAGTCCAGTTGCAGTTATTCAATCTTCAGATAACTTCAGGCAATCTTCAAACGTCTCTGCCTGGATGATTGAGAATCTTCATTGAGATTTTGCAACATGTTTTAAGAAAGAATCCCTAAAGGCTGATTTGGCAGGAGTTAGTACATTCCAACAACTCTGCCTAACTGCCTTGTTCTGACTGAGGAAACTGTCTGGATAGATAGCAAAATGTCTTCAAAACTAAAAATTAGTCCAGTTGCAAAGGTTCAAGCTTCAGACAACTTCAGGCCTTCAGACATCTCTGCCTGGATGATTGAAATCTTCACTGACGTGTACATTTTACACCTTTGTCACAGGTGGCATTTCCTGCCAACTTTAAGATAAGTAGCAATAATTGTGGGCACATTTCGATCAGTATGCCCAAGGCTAAACCAAAACTGAATTTACCCTGGATGTGTCATGCTGTTTTAGGTGAGCTATAGTATCTAATATAGAGACTACCTTGCAAAACATCACACTATATTTTACTCTTGTGTACAGCTATATTATCTATCTAAGAGCTGATTTACGTTAATTTCTGAAGCAAAAAATTGTTGCATTCTGACCAGTGAAAAGTAACTTGAGGTAGGTTCTGTTTTTCTTTTTACATGTTCTTGTGATTTTCTTGACCCATTGGCCAGTTCAGATATTTCTTTTAGTTATAAATCTAGTGGCCTTAATTAGATAGATGCTACTAGCTGTTAAATTAATAGAAAATCTAATGAATACTGATAATGTTTTCTTTCTGGCATTTCCATAAATTTCTCTCCAGCTAAGTACCATTTCAAGAATACAACTGAAACTTGCAAATCAAGATGTTTGGATAAAATTTGAACAAAAGCAGCATGTTTTGAACAAAACAAACACATGAACAAAAAAGCAAGTGAAATCCAAAAATATTTTGTTTTGAGTTAAACGGGAAACTTGCATATTGAAAGAACCAGTATCATACATTAACTATATTTCCAATAATGTCTCAGATTAAACTATTCTTATGGAATAATTGACGGGAAATGCATTCTAATGCTTTATTGGAAGTTTATATTTGCCTAGGGAAAGGACTTTACTTTTGAACGAGAAGATTGAAGGAGTAGTCTGTATGACTGCGATCCCCACCATGGTAATAACTGTGTGTCAGTCATACGTACAATTTAGTATCAAAACAATACAGCATCCCAGATTTGTCCCATTTCCTCATTTTATTCAAACAATTGATAGCATACATAGAAGCAGTTTCACTGTAGTCTTAGATTTTCTGAGTATATTTGAGGGCCATCTAATTGTTCTGGTACAGTCAGCAGAGGTTAAGGCTGGAAACTGGGAGACTATAAATTGTAATCCTGCTTTTGGCAAAAAAAAAAAACACACCCATAATTGATCCTGGGCCAATTATTGTCTCTCAGCCCTGGAAGATTATGCCAAACCATTTCTAAAATATTGCCTTAAAAAAGGAAGAGACTTGTCCAGGCAGTCAGCAGTCAGTATCTTGAAGGTACCATGTAACCTCAAATTGTTGTAGGCACCAATGTGAAAAACAATCTCCCTTTATATAATACGGTATTAAGTAAATGGCAATCATTTTTAGCCTGAATGTTAGCTGGATTTAACCATTAAGCAAGTGTATGTTTAAAGATTATGATACGTGCTTAATATATATGTGCATATTTCAATTACACCCCTCTCAACTTTTCCTAATTGTAGAATTAAGAAAGATATTAGTGGGAATTTTGCTTTCCTATTTTGGCAGCTGGCTTTGGTCTAAGTCAGAGTTTCCCAGCTCAAAAGGTTGGGAGCTTTCATATTTCACTTATTTCTCACCATACCATTAAAGGTTGAGATTGAAGCCATAAGAACAACCTGTAAGTATTAAAAGAAATACTATATGTTAATGAATTATCTGTAATATAGTTTATATAGCATGAATTTGCTCATGCATAATTGATAAATGGATAGCTATATTAAATAAATAAATAAATATTTTTTTTAAAAAAAACCTGAGCTGCATAATATGAGGAAATGCAAACAAGCTATTACCATCTTAATAAGGTGTGGTTAAAATTAATAAACGATATAACTTAACTTGCATCCATTCAACTGTTAATTGTCTTGTAAAATTTTAGATGTATTTTCATAATCTACTTATTAGATGCTAACACATCAGTTAATCAAGGTTCTTTTCCCCTTGGAAAAGTTCATGTTAATTCCTCCTTTTAAAATAGTTTATTGCATTTGTTAAATGCTGATGTTATTTAAACTTAGAATTGTTGCAGTAAGTCAGAGGTGGTATTCAGCAGGTTCTGACCAGTTTTGGAGAACTGGTAGCAGAAATTTTGAGTATTTCGGAGAACTGGCAAATACCACTCTAACTGGAGATTTTACAGTATTGTTCCCCTGCCATGCCCACTAGCCACGCATTAGCCACGCCCACAGAACCGGTAAGTGTATGAATTTTTGAATTCCATCACGGCAGTAAGTGGTGCTATATTCAACACTGCCTTATCCAGATGATTTTAATATATTCCAAAAACGAGTAAAATTCTTTCTAAATTTTCTGGAAAGTCTGTTTAATATTGTTAAATCTCTCCATGAAACAAAAAGTATATGTGATAATGAAAAATGAAATGCCTTTATAAATGCACTGAATTTATTCAAGCATATTTACATACAGTATGAAACTGTTTGCTGCCTTTACTTAGTGTAAAAAGTAAAATTAATGAGCAAGTCTTATCTAATCAGCTCACTGAAATCCCAACAGCTGTTTCTTTCAGTTAATATGAATTAAAATAGATGTGTCTGTATTTTAGTGTTTCTATGTAATTGACAAGATAATCATATCTTCCAAACTGCCTCCAGAATTTTGTGGCTCATTTAGAGACAGGCATACATGTATGCACATTCACACAAAGAAACTGTAATTTATATGAAATTATTTTTACAAATTGAAATGATATTTCCAAATATACAGTGATTTCTTTTCAATAAAGATAATGGTTGCTTAACAATGACCCATTTAACTTGTTTGACAAATTGGATATCTGTCAGTTTGTATGGATGTATGTGACTCTAATCATGCACAGCTGTTTTTTTCTCTGTCCACATAATCACAACATTCAGGATTTCTTTATAGAATCATATTATCTCCTAGATTAAAATTATGGGACTATAAAAACAATGCAGGTTATTTCTGTTCTATAAATTATTAGTGCACGTTACTTATTTATGTATGCATGTATTTCATGTGTAGGTATGTGCATTCTAAAACTGTATGATAGGACAAAAAGACATAAGGTCTATGCTTGCCAAAACTTCTGGGGTAAAAGGTGTGCTTTATACCTGTTCTTTGTGTTGAAACTACTGTATCTTAGTTTTATGCTGTTTGCTTCTGAGCTTTCTGAATTAGCTCTCACATCGTGAAACATAACTTAACTTTGATTATACAGGTACTGTAGTCTTTGACTTACAACCAGAGGTGGTATTCAGCAGATTCTGACCAGTTCTGGAGAACCAGTAGTGGAAATTTTGAGTAGTTCGGAGAACCAGCAAATACCACCTCTGACTGGTCCTACCCCCACCCATTCTCTGCCTCCTGAGTCCCAGCTGATCGGCCGGGTCTTCTTTTGTTGCCCTTCACAGGAGAACAGAGCTGGAAAGCAGATGAGTGGGGTGGGGAGGGAATGGGATTTTGTAGTATCCTTCCCCTAGAGTGGGGTGGGAATGGAGATTTTACAGTATCCTTCCCCTGCCACACCCACCAAGCCAGGCCATGCCCACCAGGCCACGCCTACAGAACTGGTAGTAAAAAAAATTGAATCTTACCACTGCTTACAACCATTTGTTTAGTGATCATCTGAAATTACAACAGCATTAAAAAGCAAATTATTACTTTTTTTTACACCTACAAGTTAAGCAAAAAGAATCATATAAATAAAATTAAAAGTAAATTAACTCCAAACCTAAAAACGTGAAAAGTGCCAATTAACAGCTCACAAACAATACAGCCATCTTGAGGCTCTATGGCTTCATAGGTGGCAGTAAGTATTTTTGTATTTCTGAATTAAGGATTGTATCCAATTCCTATCCCAAAGCAGAATAGAAGCCATTATATGGATACTGTCCTTTTGTCCTGTTATAATAGTATGTGGAAAAAAACCTAGAGATGCTGAAAAAGACACATATAAGAGACAGCCTAGCTCACAATTGGATAAAGGATAGGGCAAGTGGCTCAGAAGAGACCCTCACTAGTTAATATATTGGACTGTTTGTGGGGGGGATTAGCAATGCTTGAAAATGATGCTGCTAGCATTTAAGGGAAGGGGAATGAAAGTGTTCCTCGTGCCCAACTTACATCTTTATTGTGCAATAGAAACCTCTCTATTCTGGCTTTTCGAGATGGATTTGAAACCAACAACTAGAGTTTGTTGCCCAAGATATCACTGATTTATGTAAAGCACTCCTGCAAGTAGTTGCTAAAAATAATTACAAGTAGTAAAATATTTGTGAATTGGCAATAAATGTTATCTGAAGAAGAAAAGAAAAGGATGCAGAATTTAAATACACAATGTCAAAATCCTTTCAAACCAGTGGAAGGTTTAATAATTATACCTAATTAAGGAGCTTAAGAGAAAGATAATTTATTTCTGAAACTAAGTAAAAATATATTTACATTTCTACTGGTGATACTTATAGCCCAAGCAAGTAATTTTGATGTGTAGGCAGTTGAATTTACCAAGTAAATGTACACCAAAATACCTAAAGATAAATTTGTATTGCTAGAAATAATTTGAAGAAGGAAAGAATAAGAATATAAATTGAGGCTAAAAATCATATCAACACTTGGGGGGTTATGGAAATAATTTATAATTGGACATAATCTCTTAGTATAATTTGAAATGAGTAGCTTTATTAAATTATTTTAATTTTAGCATTGTGGCATTTATATAGAAAGAGATGTATTGCTGTGAAGTTTTTATGAAATACAGGTCATCAGATGTGAAGAATGTTATCTGCCGAAAAACATTCTATGTATAGAGTTAATACTGACCGGATTCTTAAAGGAAGAAAGTGGTGATAGAGGTAAAAATACCAAACAGTAAGAAGTGTAATGTATAGATGATATATTTTGAGCAATAGTGGAGAGTAGTGCATCACCATTAGAGCAGTCAGCTTAAGAGGTTTTCTGAGGCATTTAGACATTAATTTCTGCTTTTTATCACCAGCGTTATCCAAAGCATATTTAATCCCGTTGCAGAGCAGAATAGACTTTGTGCAGATTAAGATAATCTTCATTAACCTAATTTGTAGAGCACACACTACATTATTGTAAAAAGTTTTATACAGTAGGTTGATTAGTCGCAGACTTCGTTTGCTATGTGTTTATTTTGTTATACTCTATTGGAATTACATCACCACCTACTGGGCACTGAGTATTAGAAGCAACATTTCCTTTATGACATAGGTTCAAGCAAATAAGTAAAACAAATAATTTGCATTACAGATATAATAAAGTTGAACATTTAATGATATTTCATATGATGTTTATATATTCAATTAAGCCAAAACTTGTCACTGTTGTAAGAATTCCTTTAATGATTTAAAAAGAAATGCTAAAGGATTATACTAGCAATAATGGTTGCTGTAGGAAAAAAAATAAAACTTTTAATTTAATGTATTTATGTTTATAAATAGACCTTAAGGGAAGCTTGTCTTATCTTTCACTTACTTTGTGCTTGATACCATATAATATACAGAATAAACTTCAAGCAAGAATGCGCAACTTTTAATAAATTAAAAAGTTCCCTTAAGTATCATTTTACATAGTGAAAGGAATTAGAACAGAGCTGGGAGGGACCTTGGAAGTCTTCTGGTCTAATCTCCTATTCAAGCAGGAGACCCTATACCAGGGGTGGGATTCAACCAGTGTTACTACCAGTTCAGTACTTACGTTTTGCGTAACCGTTCTGTGTCTGCTGCTCTTCAGAGCTACTGGTTCTACAGAGCCAGGCAGAATCAGTAGCATCCCATCCCTGCCCTATCCCATTTCAGTCATGGGACTGTCAAGTCACTTCTTAAAAACTTCCAGTGAGGAAGCCCTAACAACTTCTGACGACAAGCTGTTCCATTGGTTAACTGTCCTCCCTGTTAGAAAGTTTCTCTTTATTTCCAGGTTGCTTTTCTCCTTGATTATTTATTTATTTATTTGATTTGTCAATTGCTTACAAGATAATAGGTATAAGTATAAACATAGTTATGAATACATGAAATGGATATATATATATAAGAAAAATAAAAAGATTCAATAGGACAGGGACAGTAGGCACGTTGGTGCACTTATGCACACACACCCCAGACCTCTTAGGAAAGGGGTGAGGTCAATGGTAGATAGTCTAAGGTTAAATTTTTTGAGGTTGGGGAAGAAACCACAGAGTCAGGTAGAGTATTCCAAACATTGACCACTCTGTTGCTGAAGTTGTATTTTCTGCAGTCAACTTTGGTTCGGTTAACCTTGAGTTTGGATCTATTGTGTGCTCTTGTATTGTTATAGTTGAAACTGAAGCATTCATTGACAGGTAGGACATTGCAATGTATGATTTTATATACTATACTATGGTATATAAGTATATAGTATACTATATCGGACCAAAGGCGGCATAGTTCTAGGTTTTCTAGGTCTAGAATTTCAAGTCTGGTGGCATAAGGTATTCTGCAACGAGTAACTCTTCTTGTGAAATATTTCTGGACAGCCTCAACTGTGTTAATATCAGATACATAATGGGGGTTCCAGACTGATGAGCTGTATTCAAGTATTGGTCTAGCAAATGTTTTGTATGCTCTAGTTAGTAGTGTTATATTACCAGAGAAAAAGCTACATAGGATTAGGTTAACGACTCTTAATGCCTTTTTGGCTATGTAGTTAGAGTGGGCTCTAGCACTTAGATCATTAGAGATGAGTACTCCAAGGTCCTTGACAGAGTTTGGATCATCAGCAAGGTCTTGACTATTCAGCTTTTATTTTATTTTCTGATTTTTGTTGCCTATATATGAGACGGGCCATTTATTTGTTGAGATTTGAAGTTGCCATTTGTTTGATCATTCTGATACATAGTCGAGGTCTTTTTGAAGGGTAGCAGTATTGTCTGTGGTGTTGAATAGCTTTACATAATCAGCAAATGGAATGCAGTTGCTCTTAATATGATCACAGAGGTCATTTATGTAGAGTATGAAAAGAGTTGGTCCTAGAACACTGCCTTGGGGGACACCACTGTTGACAGGTACAGAATTTGATAGGATACTCCCAATTTTGATTATTTGTTGTCTGTTTGACAGGAATGTTTCTATCCAGTTATGCAGTTGTCCAGAGATACTGTAAGATGTTAGTTTTAGTAGTAGTTTGTCGTGTACCACTGAATCAAAGGCTTTACAGACATCTATGTAGATTGCATCTATTGTTTTGCCCTGATCAAGTTGTGTAGTCCATATGTTTTTGCAGTGTAAGAGTTTCAGATTATAGGATGGTTTTTTTTCTGAAACCAAATTTTGGGTATTTTGGGTAATCAGTATAGCCAATATTACACCAACTAATCAATTACAATAATCTCTCTAGTCAAATAATTTTGCTAAGCAACAATCAGCCTAATCAATTAATAACACTAATCGCTAATCACACTGGTCAATTAAATTCACTAAATCACTAATTTTACTAATCAATTAAATTACATGAATCCTGATCTTTTACACTAATCAGTAATCACACTATTTGCACTAAACACTCTAATCACACTAATCAATCAAAACAATAAATCAATTAAACCATTGATAAATCAATTATTTGATAGAATTTGATTATCTAATCACTGATATAGGTAATGAGGTAGAAAAGTTATAAGTTTTGAGGTAATGAGGTAATGAGAGTCAGCAAGTAAAGGGTTAATTGCTGCTGGTATCTGATCCACAAAGTGGGAAGGACCCTTAGAAGAACTTTACAGCTGACAGGAAATCTCCGCTCAGGGAGTCTTTATCCAGGGAAACTTGGTGAGGTTGAGGTGGCAGACATGTGGTTTCTTTTTGTTTGAAATGGCTTCAAAGTGATTGATTTTTGGTGATTTAAATGGACCTCAGTTCTTCATAATTTACAGCCATTCAGAATCACACCCTCTGTTAGTTCTGTCTCTTTCTCTGCAGTTTAAAATCACACTGTCCACCAGTCACAGTTCATTGAATGGCTCACTCTCAGAATCAGTCTCTCTGTAAGTGTCCAAATTATACACTCATAAATCACAGCTCGTCCAGGCTCTTTATCCACTTCTCCTCAAGTCTTGGTCTCTCTCTCCTCCCTCATTGTTTGTCCCTGCCAGCTATCGCTGTGGCTCCGGGGAAACTGTGTTAAAGGAGACACATTGTCTGGTGTGGAAGATACTCCGATCAGCTGTGTGGGGGATTTAAATGAAGGTGCATTGCTTGCCCTCCAGTGGCTCCGGCTAGCTTGAGATCCACCAATGTGGTTAATAGGGATTGAGCTCTGCTTCTCTGTGGAGGAAGGGGGGGCTCCAGAATTCAGCATTTGGGGGGGCTCTGGTTTATGTTTTTGGAATTCAGCACTCTGGCTAGCAGGAGCTCCACCAATGTGATTAGGGCTCCAGGGCTTTGGAATCCAGCGTTTTTTTTGGGGGGGGGCTCCAGTTTACTCATGGTTTCTGGTGCAGGCGGCAGCTATGAAGGTCAAAGTTTCCATCCATTGTTTCTTGTCCTCCATTTAATTTTATACACACACATACACACACGTACAAATGTACACACACATATATATATACACACACACACACTTAATGTAGTTAAAAGTTAAATACATCATATGCCATTTATTTCCCAATTACTTAATATTTTTCCTTCTATTAAATAAAAATTATTAAAATTTAATTTGGGGCAGCAGGTTTTGAAAGTTTTGTGAGGATAGCATCCAACATGTTAATTGGTTACATATGCTGTTGTAACCAAAAATTACATATCTCTGCATTAAAAGACCAATTGAACATAAAAGTAGTCTAAACTTATGACCACAATTTGGCTTGGATGTTCCATTGCTAAGCAGTATAGTTGTTAAGTGAGTAAGGGCTAATTTTATGACCTTTTTTATCATTGTTATCAAGCAAATTATTATGGTAAAGCATGCAGTCATTAAACAACTGCAGCTTTCCCATTGACTTTACATGTTGGAAGATGGCTGGGAAGCACAACAATGATCAGATGACTCCAAAATAATGTAACGATTATAAATACGCGCTACTTGCCAAGTGTTCAAAATTTGATAATGTGATTGAAGAGATATTATAAGTGCGAGGATCAATCATGTAACTTTTTTCAGTACTGCTGTAACAAAATCAATGGATGTAAGTCAAAGGTTACCTGTAATGATAATAAAATATATCTCTCTTTAGTGTAAAAATTAGTCCAGTTTAGTCTGTAGTTCATAAGTAAGAAAGACTGAATTCATTAATTTTAAACTTCTATTATTTTTTTGAAAAGGTAGATTTTGAAAAGACAATCTCAGCATATTCACTTAAATCTTTTTGAATTTGCTGAGATTTGCTCTCAATAATTATGTAACAAGGACGGGGCTCTTCAGGAATGGTACATAGCCCAACACCTGCATGCAAACATTGAAGGCCCAGGAATCCAGTCTTAAACATCATCAGTATTAATTCATACATATCTTGTAATTGGATTGAAAAGGATCCAAATAATCTACTTCTTCCAGCATTCTTTAAAAAGAGAAAGCTGAAAACAGAATGAAAACTGTCTAATACCACTGAGTCCAGCAATGGCTTTTTTGAAAAGGGGTGGATCATAGCCTCCTTAAGCCCAGATGGGACTACACTCTCCTTCAAGGATTAATTCATTATTACTTGGACCAAAATTCATTATTTCTCTAACTAATGTTAGAATATAGAAACCAGAAGTTAAATATGTTACAAGATTCTATTATTCAAAATACCTGAAGGCAGGATAAGAAGAAATGGATGGAAATTAATGAAGGATAGAAGCAACAGTTGAACAATTAATCAGTGGAACATCTTGCCTCCAGAAGTTGTGAATACTGGAAATTTTTAAGAAGAAATTGGACAACCATTTGAAATGGTGCAGGGTTTCCTGCCTGGGCAGGGGGTTGGATTATAAAACTTCCAAGGTCCCTTCCAATTCCATTATATTGCCACCCCCCTCTCTTTTTGTAATTTTCTGTATTATTAAGATGATGCAAGAAATTCTACCTTTGATGAAACATAGTTTTCAGGGAACAGTCACTGAACTATTTTGGTCTCATCTGCAGGAACCCCCTTATTACTACTCTTCATAGGTAACAAGTTGATTTTACATGCTGAGTAAAGGATCTTGAAAATTTCAAGATTAGAATATCTATTCTTATTTCCAGCAATCTTTAATCTTACAAATATAAAATACTTTTTTTTATCTTACTCTGTGATAAGTAATAGGAAGATTGCATGGTTAACACAAAAAAAGTTTACACATTTCTTTATTAATTTAATATGTGAAATACCTCTAGAGGGAGGTAAAGAATCATTGTTTAGTGATAATGTGTATGCCTATATCAGTATGTGAATAATACTTTAGAATGGTGAAGATCATTATGAATAAAAGGTTGATTTGACTGAAAGAACAAATTAATAATAGACGTTAGGTGCTCAGAAATCTGAATATATCTAGATAGTACTACCTAATTTATGTTTTAATATAATTAATGAAAATTAATTTTCTTTCAGATAGTTTTATTGCAGTCAAACAGGTTGTTTCAGGATACTTTGATTATCTAAGACAGATGGGCTCTTAAATACAGTAAGCAAACAAACAAATATTTTTAAAATTAATTGCAAGACAGTTCACAGAAATTAATACATTATAGTAAGAACCCAGGAATAGAAATTAATATATTTTAGTAGCTTTCATAAATAGAGTTCAGTTTTTGTCATATCTAGGCAAAATATCCTATCTATACATTCTGTCTTCTATGTAAACAGTATATTTCCTTCTTCTCCTAAGAGACAATATTAACTATGTATATAGTATATTTCCATAGCTTGGTGATTATAATTTCCTATACTGTATGTCTAGGGCAGGGTGGGATTCTACAGGTTCACACCTATTCACTAGAACCGGTTGTTAACATTCTAAGCAGTTCAGAGAACTGGTTGTTAGAATAAATTACTGGCCTAATCCTGTAAGGAAGGCAGGAAGGAAACATTCTGGTGTTGCTTACAGAAACTGCCTCTCCATTAAACCCTTATTACATTCTTGGCAGGACTAGTCTTCCTGTTTCTGGAACTCCTCTGGAGTTTTTCCCCTCCTTTGCTGGTACTTTGCTTGTGTGGAGTGACCATTCAAAGTTACAATGGCACTGAAAAAAGTGACTTATGACCATTTTTAACACTTCGGACTGTTGCAGCATCCCCACAGTCACGAGAAGCCAGGCGAGGAGATGCGTGCCTCGATGTGAGTGATATTGAGTTGGCCATGCCCAGCCAATAACATGACCACCAAGCCATTGTCCATACCCAGCCAGTCACATGACCACCAAGTCACGCTCACCTACTAAGCCATGCCCACAGAACAGGTTGTTAAAAAATTTGAATCCTACCCCTGGTCTAGGGTATATTATTTTTGTCTGAAATAGTATAGAAATGGTAGGGGGTTGGACTAGAGGACCTCCAAGGTCTCTTCCAACTCTGTTATTCTGAATGCAGTATTACAGGTGGTCTTCAAGAAAAGCCCCGTGTAGAGTGCATTGTAATAATTTAAATAGTAAAAAGTTACTTCAAAGCAATTTAAAATCTGTTTAAATTTTTACAATTCACTCCACATGGGACTTTCCTTGAAGACCACCTGGAAACTTCAACCACCCAGAATTCTGCATCATGTAAAATAATAGGTTTGTCTATATAACACCTTTCTTACATGAGCTGCAATAGTGAGTTGTTGGTTCCAAATTCTTTCTTGGTACAATTTAAGTGGATCATTTTTAACATTCTATGTGGCAAAGGGCTAGCTTATCTATGAGATCACCTTTTTCTGTGGACATCTATTGATCCTACCAGGTCAGACAGGATGGGTACATTCCTTCCCCTAAATATTGCCCTTCATGAGAGTCAGGAAGTATGCCTTTTCCATAGCAGCTCCTGCCCTCTGGAATACTCTGCTTCCTGAAAGTTCAGCAGGACTCAACCCTTTTAGACTTCCAAAAAGCTTTGAACACCTGTGGTGGGATAAGACTGGATCATTTCACATTAAAAGTTTGACTTGATCCCAGGTCTTTCTTATTTTTACTGTTTTAAGCTGTTTAGTTTTAATATGTTTTGACTTTTGATTGGGATCTATCCAGAATTGGTGAGAAGATGGGTGGCTATACCAATGTTTAAATATTTTTTAAACAACAGAATTATTAAAAAGAGGCACAAATTAATTAATAGTCCAAAAATTTATTTAACCAGAGGCTTTCTTAAGTTGTTGAATTAAATATTTTAAAAATGTTAGAATGTGATTGAATCAATTCAGTATCTTATCAAAATCATGATACTACTGAAAAATAACTGTATTTTTCAAGATCATAAAAGACATTTGTACCTGTTCTATTCTAATTGGATTATGATTATCTTTGAGGACATGAATATTTGGATAAAAAGAAGTGGGCTCAAAACTTTTTTGTATATTTACAGGCTTAAAGGAAATCTGTGTTTGTATTGAATAACTGAATTTTGTATTGAACAATTGAGTAACTGAAAATCTTGTTATTTAATAAAAGAAAATTCCAAAGTAAGAAAGCTTTTGCCTGGCAGTTTTTCAGTATGATCACATATTTATGAAGACTCTCTAGTGTCATAACTTAAGAAGTACCTCTGAAATGAACAAGTTATGAAAGGTTCATCTCATGAGCAAAATAAATGCACTATTCAATTACATATATTGGTAGATTCTTCCTATGCCATATAGAGCTAAATAATGTTAAATGACTGATTTCTCCCCTCACTATTTGATTCTGAAACTTGTTATAAATCCTAGAATCTAGGCTGAGTGATTCAAAAGCTACTGCTGTGAACTTTTATTCCCTGAATGCTCATGAATGCTTTATGAAGTTATGAAGGAAATTGATGACCTATTTAAATATATTCCTGTGCAAGAAAAGGCAAAGAAAAATCTGAGCGTAGCAGCAGCCTTCTTTCCAAATTGCTCCTCCATGCAATTTCTTTTAATAGAAGCATTATTCTTGAGAAAGGAAATTCTGAATAACCAGTATTTTGATTTTGTACACTTCATAAAATTTGGCCAATGTTGTTAATAAATATTAATTTCCATTAAAAAAAATTTAGGAATTCCTTGAGAAAGCAGAAAAATAGATTCCTCTGAGCTACCATATCCTGAATCGTAAAAGCAGTCTTTTAATCATTAAATCTTCCAATTGCAAAATATTCTATTAATAACAGAGAAAGTCTATATTTAATGCAGAAATATTTGCTATGATTTTCTATACAGTAGTCCTCGACCTACCACCACAGTTAGGGCCATAATTTTCTTCATAAATTGATGTGATGATAAATGGAATCATCATGTGACCAGACATGTTTTTACAACCAATTTTGTTTGGTTTGGGGTAGAAACATAACCTTAAAACTATAAGCATATATTATAAGGTCGATGTTTAGTGAATTAGTTACGGTGGAGTGTCTTCCTTTCCATAGAAAAGGATTTTATTCTCTGTTCTTCTCAATTAAGGTATGAAATCTCCCTTTCTACCTTCCCACGTCCTCTCATATTGTGGAATAAAGTGAAAGAAAGCATTCTCCCTGTCTCAAAGTTAAAAATTTTAACAAAATGAAAAACGCAGTGACAAGAATATATAATACAAGTGTAGAAAAAAAATATTTACAGAATAGCCATATGTACTCCAGGCACCTTGATAAATTCAGATTTGGAAGCTGACTTTTTCTACTGTGTTGTTAAAAAAAGATTTATATATTACATAAAGATAACATATTTTAAATAGGGTTGTACTGATACATACTAAATAAAAGCACTATATCAGATAATACCATACTCACATATATATCCCAAAGGTGCTTTTTCAGGAGACAGCTGAACTTTCTGTTTTTTATTTGAAGACATTTCGCTTTCATCCTAGAAACTTCTTCAGCTCTGACTGGATGTTAAGAAATGGAAGGATTTATCCTCCTTGCAGACAGCTGGTTATTTGCATTCTTTTAGTGAGTCATTAAGGCCATTTAGTGATTAATCTATGTCCTCAGGTTCACCTGAATGGTGCAAATGGGCATGGAGCCTTCTTGGAACTGTTGAAAAGCCTGTGTTGTAGACTGGAGATAGATGATGCTGTACTCCTCCTTCTCTGTTGAGAGAGGGATGTTAAATCGTGACATAGATGGCCTCTGTGCAGTATGCATTAAGGAAGACAGAAGTCCTAACATTGAAGTTCACAGAAAACCCCCACACAGAGATCAATATTCACATTTTGATTCCCACTACCCACTGGAGCACTTAATGGGAGTAATCAAAACTCTATGCCATCAAGCTGAAGGGCTATCTACCAGCAAAGATTGGGGGGTGGGAGGGAAAGAACTAAACATATCAAGGAACCCCTCAGAACATGTGGCTCTCCCACAAGGGCCTTCATCAAATCTCAAAAAAGACTCTACAGACAATGAAGAGAACAATAAATGAAGCAATGTTGTCATTTCATAATTGCAGGAATATCAGAAAAGGAGGATTTTCCGCCAACAACATACATGCACAATTCAAACTCACGAATAGACTAAGGCAGAAGCTTGTCCATCCCAACACCCAGACACAAACTGAGCAGCTGAGCAAGTACAATGCAGTGAGCCATGTGCAGATCTGTACATTGGGGAAACAAAATCACTTCATAAACATGGCACAACACAGGAGAACAAACTCATTAGGACCAGATAGTCCATCTGAATTTAAAAGATAAAAGCCACTCTTTTGAAGACAGCAGAGCCCACATTTTGGACAGAGAGGACTGCTGGTTTGAAAGAGGGGTCAAAGTTGAACAGCCCTTTCTCAACAGAGGGGAGCGATATGACATCATCTATCTCCAGTTTACAACACAGTCCTTTCAACAGTTCCAAGAAGTCTTCACACCCATTTGCACCACTGAGGTGATGCTGAGGACACAGATAAACTTCCAAGGTGGCCTTAACAACTCGCTAAAAGAATGCAAATGACCAGTTATCTTCAAAGAGTATAAATCCTTCCATTGCCCCTATCCAGTCAGAGCTGAAACATCTTTAAAAAAAAAAAAAGAAGTCCAATTGCTTGTTGAAAAAACAACCATGACCTGGATAACTGAGAATCTCCATAGACATATACCCACATATATTTAATATTATGAGGGTTTTTCAAAATACTTCATATATTAATCTGTCAGAGGGTGCTATGGTAGAAAATTATTGATTACTGATTATTTTACTTCTATTAGTTAGTGAAAGTTTAAGAATATGTGAAAATTTTTCTGTTTCATGTATGTAATATTTTACCTTCTTTTCATATGCACAAAGTAGAAAATAATGTAAGCTGTATGCTCATTGTTTTACACAAATGCAAATACACAACCTTTTTATTTTACACACAGACAACACACAAACACAAACTTTTATGGAAGTGTCTTGTTGGATATTCTAGCATCATGCTATTTAAGACTTAATATTTCTCAGCATAAGAATGGAAATAAATGTATCTCTATAAAAGTAAGAAAAATATTTCATTAAACAAAAGATTTCTAAATATATATATAGGACCTTTTCAATTGAATATGTTAGATTTTTTTTTCAATTGAATGGTTTATATGTTTCATAACTCTTATTATTATAATTCTTTATTGCAGTTATATCTTGTCTTTCTTCCAGGAGCTCAAGATATAATTTAGCTCTTCTCTATAATTCTATCTACAGCAATCCTATAAATAATTTTATTGAATGATGACTGGTTGAAAGGAAGTCAGTGAGCCTTAAAGTTGATTGACAGTTTCAACCTAAGCATCCACAGATTGCATAGAATAAGAAGGCACCTCATGTAATCTGCTTTGACAGCTGTAATTACCTGAATGAAGAAGATATATGTCTGAATTTAGTCTTTCTACAGGAGATCAATATTACCATTTTTGACTACTTTAAGCATCTGTTATAAAAGGTTGGTTTCTCTTAGTTTCCGATATAGCAAGAAGTGGGCATCATGCCAAGTGCTGAACTTTTGAAACTTCTTCCAGGATTGACCTATACCCAATATTATACTGTTGTTCATATTGTTTACATTTTTGCAATCTTGTTTTAAAAAGTTCTTAGAGCAAAAGCTTAAGCTTTCACAAATTTGACACTGACATTGCAGAAGAATATTTTCACATACAATAATATTTTCATTTTTGACTTTCCATTGGCATATTTCTTGTGGCAGTTCTTCCCTTTTGGATTATAATCCTACATCTCCAGTTACTTTAGTGGACTGTGTATGTGTGTGTGTTGAGCCAGTTTTGGCTCCTGACAATGGCTTGGACAAGTCCTACTCCTCACCTGCTTATCTCCTGCCACCTCTGCTCTTTTGGCCCCTGTGCATTCTGTGCCAACCCTGCTACCTTGCACATCACCCATTCAGTGGTAGGATTCAAAAATTTTTACTACCGGTTCTATGGGCGTGGCTTGATGGGTATGGCAGGGGAAGGATACTGTAAAATCTCCAGTCAGAGGTGGTATTTGCCGGTTCTCTGAACTTTTGAGTAGTTACCGGTTTTCCAGAACTGATCAGAACCTGCTGAATACCACCTCTGCATCCATTCTTCCATGTTGTACCCCTCACCCTGCAATCTGCTATCCCTGCTACTCCTCATAAAGAAGGCAAAGAATTTGCCACTGCCTGATAAAGGACTCATCAACGGATGATTAATGAATTTTGAACATAGGTTTATGTAATTTATTTAAACATTTGAGACTCTAAAACTCTGTAGCTTCATATAAACATTGGTATGAAATAAATATCTTCATATCTCCCAAGCTACATTAGACATTCAATATGCTGTATACTTTTTATTCTTGAGCTGAAATATGGTACATTTCTAGCCAGCTCTTTCAAATTATTCTTGATGTTTCAAGGTATTTGATGCTAACTTTCTCTAATGTTTCCTGACATAATCAAGTCAAATACAAGTAGTATTTCCAGTCATCTAGTGAAAAAAGTTCCTGGGATAAAATCTGTACAACCATAAATAATCTAAATTCTGCAATAAATAGTCTTTATATGTAGGTTGTAGAATTTCTACCTCTGGAATTCTTTTTTAAAAAGTCTGAACAGCCAACTTAGATTAATCTTTTTTCTACACGTTGCAGAAAAACACAAAACCAATGTAAGTGCAGAGGGTTGGCCTAGATAATTCTTGTGGTCCCTTCCAACTTTGTGATTGTATGAATCATTATGACTCCCTGTTTTATATCCTTGTTTCTTTATATTGCAGTGATAATGAGATCATGTTGAGTTTTGAATTTGCCCAAACCAGAAGACAGATAGTATAAACTTCTGATTACCTAAGGAACATGTCAATACTAGATCAAATTGTCATTTGACATAATAATATAAAATTGTTAAAATTTAACACACAACAATCTTTTCACATCCTTTCCTCCTTCATTTTATTATGGTCTCTTTTGTGTTACAGAATCATTAAACAATAACATTCTCAGACTTCAAAAGTTGGCAGGCTGTCTTCACTTTGCCAAATTGTCTGGAAATGAGCACATTGATTTTTGTTTTACCAAAAAGATAAATCCGACAGTGCTTCAACATTTCAATAATTTTAGGGTTAAGACTGGAAAATAGGAAATAGGGTTGACCAAGATATTACTTACTGGAAAAAATGCAGCTTTATTCATAAAAAAGGGGGAGGTGGGAGAGGAGGGGGAAATCATGTCTTAAGCCAGGGGTTCTCAACCTGTGGATCGCAACCCCTGTGGGGGGTTGAACAACCCTTTCACAGGGGACACCTAAGACCATCAGAAAACACATATTTTCAGACTTCCTGTGGCCTTCAGGTTGACGATGGATCGGAGACCGTGATTGTGTGTGGCTTTGATCTGTGCTTACCCTGTTGGAGGGGTCCTTAAAGGACTGGATCCATCTGACCCACCTCATAGGGGTGGGGGGAAAGGGGGAGACCACCATCTGCGTCAAGTGGAGCCGCATCTCCCCTGCCTGGCTTGGTAAACTGCCCTAGAAGACAGGGAGAAGTGGCAGTCTATAATGGCTGCTCTGAAGACAGGAAGCTGCCGGGACACAAGTTTGCGCTGGAGAGTGAAAGTGGTGAGTGGCGTGTAACTGGATAAAAGATTTTGAACATTCTATTTAATAACCCCAAAAAGTGGAAAGAAAGAGCCCTTGTTTGGAAGAGTGGTAGCAGCGAACGAGAAATAAGAGGAAAATATAAGGTAAAGGAAAAACTGGAAATAAAAGAATTATATGTAATTAGAGACTAAATTTGGAATATCATACAGAATTGGACATTAATTAGGCATTGGATAAAATGCTGGACTTATTTGGAATTGGTTAAATCTAATGTTAATACTATGGAAAAGTTAATTAAAATAAAAGAATTCTAGAAGAAAATAATACAGAGCACCACCTAATGGTTAAAGATTTCCTTCTTTTGTGTTTCTATGGAAAATTACTAGTTGTAACAAGATCCCCTGAAGTTTCAAATGGAGACTTTTGACAAGGACTATAACAGAAAAAATTAACTTTTAACAAAATAAAGAATAATAGACAAAAGAAATAGAAGAAATAAGCAAAGAATTTAAGTCGGAGCTTCAAAATATGAGAGAGATGTTTAAAGAAAGAATGAGATTGGTGGAGTTAATGCTGAGTAAAGTAATGGCATCGCAGCTCACAGAAGAACAAAGGAAGCCCAGAAAGGATGGATTAAGAGAGGAAAATAACCATTTTGATGAGCATGAAGAACAAGGATCATTGTCAAAGGACAAAAAAGGATGGAAAATGGAAACATCGACATTAGAGACAATAAATAAAATAGATAAGACACTCAAGACTAAGAAGAAGAAGAAGGGAATATATAAGAAGAAACTCCAAAAAAGAGACCTGAAAGCGGGGGGGAAACATGGCCGACAGGCAGAGGGAAATAAAAATAAAATTAGAAGGAAAAGAAGAAAGACTGAGGGAAAGGGAAACCTAGCTAAAATTATGAGATTTAGAGATAAGGGTTAGGGATTGTATAAGGGGGATACCACATGGGAATGAATATTGGCATTTAGTTTTAATATTAGTTGGAAATTATTCTAGGATTATATAATTATATAGGATTAAAACAGTGGAATGGAAATGTATTAATATATATAGATAAATTTTGGATAAGTGGTGAGGAAGAAAAATATGATTATTAATGATTATAAGAAAAGTGAAATATATTAAAACATACATTTTGGCAAAGTAGAAAAGGAAAAAATATAATTATTAATGATTAGAAGAAAAGTAAAGATGAAATGAGATATACTAAGAAGCCATTTTAGCTATTTCAGGGGGGATATCTTAAAATATATATGTTTCAAAATATACAGTTGATTATTTTAATGATAATATGTTTAAAGTTGGGGAATGAATTATTAAATCAGATAGATTGAGGGGATATACCACATGGATCCTAAATATATTGGTTTTTATTTTTACCCTTTTTAGATTGTTTATCATATAATTGGCTTAGGGAAAATTAAGGATAATAATGATGTAATGTAATAATGTGTGATGTTAAATAAAATAGGTGGTAAGCTGAAACCGGAAATATTAGGGGATAAAGAACTGGGAATCTATATTTGGATGAAATGATATTGATATTGAATTAATGAATTGAAATAAGAAATAGAAATTTATTTAAAGATGAGTGAAATGAATAATGATATGAGATGATATTATATAAGATTGATGGAAATGAAAGTATGACTTTGTACAAGTGTTATAATATGGAACCACGTTGCCCATGTAAAGAGATGTGTTAAAAAAAAAACTTTCTGGAAAAAAAAGAGGAAAACACATATTTTCGATTGTCTTACAAACCGAGCCATAATTTTATGGTTGGGGGTCACCAAAACATGAGGAACTGTATTAAAGCGTTGCAGCATTAGGAAAATTGAGAATCACTGTCTTAAGCAAAATATTAATTTGTTTTATAATGAGACAAGGAATTAGCAGTCATGAAGATATCCTTATTACAGGGGTCCTATTAAAATGATTTCCTGAAAATTACACTCCCTAGTGTACCTATCAGCATAAAACTGGACATGAAGGAGTCAGGCCAGCTATCAGAATTTTAATCCTCAGATGATATTAAGGTTGCAAAAAATTAGTTTCCCATTTTCAGTCTAAATATGGCACTGATGTAATTGTAAAAATTACATCAGTACTATCTAGCTGTCAGTCTTTACTAAACAATTTCAGTTAAAGAAGGATAGGAGAAACAGAAGGACCTGGTATTTGGATTTCTTTCTAATTTCTTTACCAACGATGATCACAAGACTTATGTTTTTAGAATGCATATTTGTGTGTGTATGGGGGTGCATCTCCATGTTATATCTGCTTGTAAGTGTGTATTGAGAAGGACATCTAAAATGCAGCAATCAGTAGGATTCTGAGTTGCTGTATCATCATCTCCCTAATAAAGATATACAGAGAATCCTCAACTTACAACTGTATATTTAGTGACTGTTCAAAATTATAAGCACACTGAAAAAAGTGACTTATAACTGCTTTTCACACTTACAATTGTTGCAGCATCCCTACAGTCATGTGATCAAAATTCAGGTCTAGGCAACTCACTAATACTTATGATAGTTGCTGTGTCCTGGAATATGTGATCCCTTTTTATGACCTGACAATCCAAATCAATGGGAAACCAAAATTAATTTAACAAATGTGTTACTAACGTAACAATTACAATAATTGTTAGAATTATTACAATAATTCATTTAATAAATGTGGCAAGAAAGATCATAAAGGTAAGCAAAATTCATTTAACAACTCTCTTGCTTAGCAACAGAAATGTTGGCGTACAAATCATGGATTACTGTACTGTGAGTTGGCCAGATGTTAGCCACTCATCAATTTCACTTCTTTGCAATAAGCAGTTGCTAAATTGCTTGGCAACAAGTGGGTTTAAGTTAATCAGATGTTTCAACCAAAATCCACGCAATTCATCTTTACCTAGTGTTGACCCATTCTTGGTCTTCCGTGTCTTTCTGTTATTAAAATTTCTTGAATTTCATCTTTTTTATTCTTATCAACTTCCTTTAACAAAACTACATTCTAATTGTCTTTCTTTGGCTTATTCCATATCAGCACCCAGACCTGTACTGTTTCTTCCTTATCAGATATTGACTGATTCATTGCAGTCTCTCCATTGATAGATTGGTAGAAACGTTTCTGATTCGGTTGAAATTGGAGATTCTGTTTATAATTTGCAATTCAAGCTTTGTATCTGTTGATCTTCTGGTACAGCTGTTATTTGCTGCTTTATTATTTCCAGTGCTTCCTTGATCTTTCTTTTTCTAAGTGGTATTTTTTGATTGGTATTCTTATTCTTCTTGTTCCTCGGCTTCTTTTCTTTTATCTGTTCTAACTTGCTTTCATCTGCTCAAATTGCTAATCTTATTTTCCAGTCTGATCTTCTGTCTTAGTGGCACATTGTTTGGCTTTTTTTCTTCTTTCTTGATTTTGCAATCCAGGTATTTAATTATAATTACAGCTGTGCTGTACATTAGTTAGTTTGTTTCTTACAGTGAACTGATGCTTATATTTAATACTGCAGTATTAGCATGTTTTAATGCTTGTGCTGTTTCTTTGGAACAAATGTCAGTGCAGACAACCTTATTTTGATGTTTCTGCACTGTTTTAGATGCTCAGTTATTTTTTGTTTCAGTTCTTCTGCTTTGTTAGTTAGAGGGCTTTGTTCTTTCTGAAGCAGAGGAGATGTACCTAGTTCTAATGAAAGCAATTCTATATCTCTGCAAGATTCCTCTAATAACAACTGTCCCTTGTTTACCTCTACAGTCGACTTACTTTCGCCAAAGCTTTGATTTCTTTGCCTTGGGTAGACCTTTACAGTCTTCCAATTTTCTTTTGTGAACGCTTATTTCATATTATAAATTGATACTGATTTGTATGTTGTTTTTTTCAAAAGCTGTACATTCATTTCAAATACCCTCTTCTTGTAGAACTTGAATTATGATAAATCATTATTTCTTTGTTTTCAAACACTGCATATTTACAACCAGTAAACACTTTTTCTTCCAGTATTTCTGCAGATGCTGGCTCTGGTTGCTCAACCATCAGTCCTGAGTCCTGTAATTCATTTTTAAACCAGATGTCTAGAATGTCCACATCTAGTATGGTCCTTGTTTATCCTGGTGACGATCAAAGTGGTACAAATTTTGGTAATTCACTATCTCACCATATTTTTATAGGAGACAAATGTTTGACTCACTTCTCTGATGAGACTTGTCCAGTGTGGTTGAATCTCAGGCACAGTTCCCATCTTCCTCAGTGCACACAAGCCCCACAACCACGTCAAGGTAATGACTCACTGAATGTTTTCCTTTTATTATTATTACTATTATTTGAAGAAGAATAAGTATTGTTATTTGAAGAAAAATATGAAATCATACTGCCTTCATACTACCAGCTAATCATCTTTAGCTGGTGTTGGCCTCCATATGCATTTGAATTCTTTCCAAGAACATAGGATATTGTAATATATTGGCATAATATATGTATGAATACAGGAAGTGTGGCCTTTTATAATTGGCAGATAGAATTTTGTCTGCTCAGATTTTCTAAGGGCAATCCTAATGTACCACTACCATAGCTGCTTCATGCCAATTTTTCCTCTTTGATTCTCAGATCTTAATACTTTGTGATCTCCTTTAATCCTTTGTCTTCTATTCTACTGCTCACTGGTATTGCTACATCAATTATCCACACTTTCTTCTTTTCAATCACAGTTAAATTTGGTGTATTCTGAGCCAAGATTTAAAAATCAAGAAATCTCACAATATTTTAATCTGCTTATTTTCAATTACTTTTCAATTCTACAGGACTCCTTCCCAGGATGACTTTGAATGGTAAAATAATTTTTCTTTCTTGCCAATGATCTGCTGATTTTGTTTCTAAAGTTGGCTCTTGGCAGTCTTGCTCCCTGGACTTGAATGGGAGCACTTAGGAATGAACCAAGATACCTTTTGGATGGTAATGGATCCACCTGGGAATGAGAGTCTTGAAAATTCCAGTTCCCCTTGGGAGCAGTTGGAAAACCACTGGGCATATATTTCTCTTTTGGAACTTCATTTTCTTAAGCATGCCTAGGTTTTAACTTTACTTTTTGAATCATCTGTTTTTCTTTGTTTTTTATCCTTAAAAGTTGGCTGAATGCTGATTTATTTTAACCCCTTGATGGATTCTTATCTGTTTTTTTGCCCTTTTGATGTAGGTTGTTGTTGTGAATAATTGTCATTTCTCCATAAGAAAAATGTGAGTCCTTTCATAGCGAAAACATTTTTGCTTAATCTACATTTTTATTGGATGTTCACTATAGGTATTTTGTATTTTTTCAATTTGCAAAAAGGTTTAAATTTATCTTTCTTAATCTTTCTTTTAATTTTGGATTGAAATATCCCAAAAAATTATTTCCCATTCCTTTGTCTTTTTTCTTGTTCTGCTTTGAGGAACTTTCTTATCTACTATACTGAGCAACAATTTTTTTTATTTATTTTTTATTTGTCAATTGCTTACAAGATAATAGGTATAAGTAAAAACATAGTTATGAATACATGCATACATATAAGAAAAATAAAATAAAATAAACAATAGGACAGGGACGGTAGGCACATTGGTGCACTTATGCAGGCCCCCTACAGACTTCTTAGGAAAGGGGTGAGGTCAATAGTAGACAGTCTAAGGTTAAAATTTTGGGGTTTGGGGAAAAAAACCACAGAGTCAGGTAGAGTATTCCAGACATTGTCTACTCTGTTGCTGAAGTCATATTTCCTGCAATCAAGTTTGGTGATATTAACCTTGAGTTTGTATCTATTGTTTGCTCTTGTGTTGCTATGGTTGAAGCTGAAGTATTCATTGACAGGTAGGACATTGCAATGTATGATTTTATAAATTATACTTAGATCGGACTGAAGGCGGTGTAGTTCTAGGTTTTCTAGATCTAGAATTTCGAGTCTGGAGGCATAAGGTATTCTGCAATGAGTAGAGGAGTGGAGAACTCTTCTTGTGAACTATTTCTGGACTTTCTCAACTGTGTTAATATCAGATGCATAATGTGGTTTCTAGACTGATGAGCTGTATTCGAGTATTGGTCTCGCAAAAGTTTTGTATGCTCTAGTTATTAGTGTAATATTACCAGAGAAAAAGCTACATAAGATTAGGTTAACAACTCTTAATGCCTTTTTGGCTATGTAGTTACAATGGGCTATAGCTTAGGTCATTTGAGATGAGTACTCCAAGATCCTTGACAGAGTTTGGATCATCAAAAAGGTCTTGACTATACAGCCTGTATTTTATTTTCTGATTTTTTTGGACAATATCTAGGACAGAGCATTTATTTGTTGAGATTTGAAGTTGCCATTTGTTTGACCATTCTGATACATAGTCAAGGTGTTTTTGAAGGGTAGCAGTATTGTCTGTGCTGTTGAATAGCTTTACATCATCAGTGAAGAGAACGCTGTTGCTCTGAATATGATCACAGAGGTCATTTATGTAGAGTATGAAAAGAGTTGGTCCTAGAACACTGCCTTGGGGAACACCACTGTTGACAGGTACAGAATTTGATAGGACACTCCCAATTTTGACCATTTGTTGTCTGTTTGACAGGAATGTTTCTATCCAGTTATGCAGGTGTCCAGAGATACCGTAAGATTTTAGTTTTAGGAGTAATTTGTTGTGTACCACTGAATCAAAGGCTTTACAGAAGTCTATGTAGATTGCATCTATTGCTTTGCCCTGATCGAGTTGTGTAGTCCATATGTTTTTGCAGTGTAAGAGTTGCAGATTACATGATAGTTTTTTCCTAAAAGCAAATAGTTTGTTAGAGAGTAGGTTGTCTGTTTCTAAGTGGAGGATGATGGATTGGTTAATAATTGATTACGTGACTTTACAGGTGACGCAGCATAAAGAGATTGGTCTGTAATTTTCAACTAGGCTGGGGTCTCCCATTTTGAAGATGGGGATGACCGTGGTTTGTGACCATTGGTTTGACAAGGAGCTGGTCCTGAAAGATTTTTCAAATATTATGCTTAGAGGTTCGGCTGTGGCGGTGGATAGCTTTTTTAAGAAGTATAGGCGAATATTCCGTCCGGTCCAATACATAGAGATGGTTTTAGATTGTGTAGTGCTTTTTCAACATTGTCTCCTGTAAAATTAATATGTATTAGATCATTGTAGTTGTCTGTGGTTCGACTAGGAAATACTGGGCATGATCCATTGCTGTTTACAAATACTGAGCCAAAGAATGTATTAAAGAGGTTGGCTTTAATAGTGTTGTCGTTGCAGTCTTTACCATTAGGTCCTTTCAGGGGTGGGATGGACGTTGAGTCTTTTAGTTCGTTGTTTAAAAATTGTAGAAAGCATGGGTAGAATTGGTGCATAGAAGGTTTTCTTCTTGTTTAATGTGATAATTGGTGCATTCAGTTTTTATCTGGTGGCATAAATTTTTGTATCGGCTTTTGAAGTTGGCAACGTGACCAGATTTGTTTTTCTGCCAAAATGATTTCTTCTTTCCTTATTGTTTTGGGTAATTTGTTTTTTCTGGTTTTGGGAGTTATTAATGGTATATATAGTTTGATGACTCTTTTGACTTCAAGTAAAAATATGTTGTAATGGTCTTCTACAGTATTGCATCCAGAGAACAGAAATTGCCAATCAAGGGATGAGATATTGTTGTTTATAAGATCATAGTTGCCTTTTTTAAAGTTATAACTTTTTTGAAGTTATAATCATCGTTGTTGTGATTATTTTTATGTGGACATATGTTGAGGCAAAAGTCAAACATGTTGTGGTCACTGTTGGAAAAGGGTTCTTTAATTTGTATTCTGTAAATTGAATAAATATTGAAGAAGATGAGATCAAGGTAGTTGTTAAGTCTAGTGCTGTTAGTTACTAGTTGTTCTAGTCCTAGATTTGTTAGTGCATTGTAGAAGATTACAGACAAAGAAAGAAAGCTGACATTGGAAAAATAACTGGCGACATGCAATTTTTAACTGAATTTTTTTTTCAAGGTTTGATGAACTCATAAAGAAGGCAAATGACTCAAAATAAATTAAACCACAAAAAGAATGTGATATCAAAACAGTAGATTCAGTGAGAAGAACTATGGACCTAGACTTAGAAATATCAGAGTTGATTCCATATACCTCCCTGAACTCAAGCCTGTACTCTTACACAACAGCAGAAAATTATCTTAGTGGATAAGTGATAGATTGGATTTTTTTTAAGTGGGTTGAAAGAGATTGGGAATGGATTTATCACATTTAACTAGAGAACAATATCTGGACTTTTTTTTTGGATGATAGAGTGGCTTCAGAGATTGCACTTATTTAGTTAATCAGACGATTAAAGATAGTATTAAGAAACAAAGGATATTTCATCAAGGGCCATCATTGTTAATTCTTGGGATGATGTTGTAAGAAGCTGTGGTAAATTTTCTATGAGTTAATTACAATAATAGTTTATTAACAGAGGCTTTGGAATTTTAATCTTGCCATTTTATTATCATTCTTCCTCTTAACTATTTTGTTGTTAATACATATTAATAAATTAATATATGCTACTTTATACCTAACATACATTTAAAAAGTGAGTTGGTAGTCTTGAATGTATAAATAGCAGGCCTTCATAGGAAGTTTAATTTGAGAACAAAAATAGGCAACCGCTAGCTATATACTCCATATATACTTTTCTTGGGTGCTTCAAACCTCCTGTCATGAATTCAGAGGCATGAATTGTCAGGATGTATTTTCCACCAGCATATTTGGAGCAGGCATCTTTGAAGATCAATAGGCTATATATTGTGTAGGACTTTAAAATGTCATGTTCTGGGTATATATACTTCATGGCTCTGTTTATATGACCTAATGAAAGGTACCAAGAATTCACATTTGAAAAATTCAGTTAGTATAGAGATAAGAGATGGTTAACACAACAATACTGGATTTGTTTTTGATAAAAACTTCCTTGCCTCATCATCCTTATCCTCCAAATCCAAAAGTGAAGCATTTCCTGGGTTTTTTTTTTCTATTTTGTTTTTTATTTCTCCTCCATTGATGCTGGGAGGAAAATAAACATGAGGACCACCATGGTTTTGCTTTGTTTAGCTGTCCAGAGGATGGTAATAATAATTTAAAAAGAAATATGTACAAAAGAGTCTTTGTTCTTCCTCATCTAAATAAAGTGGTTTTACTTTTTACTGATATCTACTGCTGCTTCATTATGTAAATTCTTTGGGCAGATTGCAAAGCTGTTTAAGGTGAACTTAATTTCTGAATATGATGCCTACTATTTCTATTACTTTTGGATTTCTTGACCACCCTTGACATCCAAATATTTTGTTAAATTCTGAACTCCCTACATTAAATTTCCTTTTTCAATATGTCTGCCAGATTTGGCCTACAAAAATATAGATGACCAGTCACAAACAAAACTTCCACATCTCTTAGTTGCCTACTACTTATCCAGTTTTATGCATATAGATATAATATCCCTAACTTTTAGAGAAGTCTGTTAGTAAATTATCATTATCCTTACTTCATTTAAATTATATTCTTTAGGAATGTAATCCATATAGAACAGGTAAGAGGAAATTGGTAAGACTGAGAGACTTAGCTGGAGAATCATGATTCAGATTCCTTTAGCCAGTTAACAATTATAAAAGAGAAAATAAGATAATCTCAAATCTTTGAGAATGAAGATTAAAGAAAATATGCAATTTACTCTCTTGTACTATAATAGCTTTCCTTCCTTCCTTCCTCCCTCCCTCCCTCCCTCCCTCCCTCCATCCATCCATCCATCCATCCATCCATCTATAAGATCAGTAATGTCAGCATTTTTCAAATGGTCTCCAATTCCAGATGATTTAACTGAAGGATCAGATTTCAGTATCCATACATTTTCTATAACCTTGGAACTCTGCAATTTCTGTATGTCAGAAAATGAGAAAGAAGTTGCAGTAATATTTATCACTGTGGAAAGAAAAACATTCTGAGAAATTCCTGAAATATTATGTAATGGTTATAACTGCTGTTCTTATATGCATCCTTAGTTTATAGATTTAGCAAGGGAGTTACCAATACAAAAAGCAATAGAATGCTACAATTTTGGTTTGATCAAATGCATTACACAACACTGTTGGTATTTTAATAACATTCAACAATTGGCAATTCATGCTTCAAAATTATAGCATTGCTTTCAAGGCTTTATTATGTATGTGCAAATAGAGATGTGCACAGTGGTAGGCTTCAAATTTTTTAATAATTGGTTCTCTGACCTAATGACTGGCTGGGTGGGCTTGGCTGGGTGGTCATGTGACTGAGTGGGCGTGGCCAACTTGATGTCATGTTAAGGGACGCTGAGCATAACCCGGCCTCTTGAGACCATGGGGATGCTGCAACAGTCGTAAATATGAAAAGCAGTCATAAGTCACTTTTTTCAGTGCCATTATAACTTTGAATGGTCACTAAATGAACTGTTGTAAGTCAAGGATTACCTGTACAAAAATACAAAAAGCTTCTTTGCTTGCAAAAAGGTGCCCTAAATATCAATCATTAGATTAGAAATGGAGGAATACACACTGAAGATCAATGAGTCACAGCTGTCATGGAAAGCTAAACTATTCTGTCTGAATTATTTCCTTTTCCTCAGCAATATCTGCAATCCAGAGTTACAAATCAGGCAATGTGCCAGAGTATATTGAGGAAATAAAATAGTTAAAATACAGCCAACTCTTGCTCATAAAGTGAAACCCTTTAGGAGAGAGGTCATTTAAGCTCTCCAGAAAGCGGGTGGGAATTTTTGGGCTACAAAATGAGATAAATTAACAAATTAACATTACGAGTGAGGACTGATCTCATTCTGTCTTTGTTCAGACCTTGCTGCAGGGAATTTTCACCTATAAATAGAGCTATCTTATCTCTTTACTTCCTTAGGTGCTGATGTCTGCTGTGGGCTATTAAGGAAGGTGGGGGCTGCTTTCTCCCTCTAAGAAAACATGTTTCTCCATTTCTCATCTAAGGAAATATATTCTTTTTAATATTTCTCAAAATATTTCATTCTTCTAGGAGAAGGGTGGATGCTAACTTTCTACAATTGGGTCCATGTTACTATGCCATATTATCATGGGAGCAAACTATAATGAATTGGAAGGAGGATCCACTTATTATCAGTGAGCGATCATGTGCCTTGGCCACTCTGAAGCAATGCGAGAGACTCCTGTCCCAAAAGTGCTTTTCCAAGAGGCAACTGGACTTTCTGGAAACCAAGAAAGTCCATTAGCCTCTTGAAAAAAGCACTTTTGGGACAACCATGACCTGGATGACTGAAGAATCCTATAGACAAGAGACTCCTGTGCTGAAAAAGTACCTAGGAGCAATCATTAGATCTATTTGCACCACTTAAAGATACCAGCTGGTCTCACTCATCTCACAAGATATCCTAAGGTAATCGTCCAGATTTAAGGAAAAAATCACATGCCCTCAGAAAGGCAGTAAAAACAAATCAGACAGTATGCCAAGCTTGCATCCTGCCTCTCAGCCATTTCTTTTATGGCTATGCCAACCCTTCTGTAAAAAGTTGTTCAAGCCCCAGCAATAAAAGTACCATAAAAAACTCTCGGGGGGGGGGGGGGGGGCGACAGCCAGAAAGTCTGGGCATACTGCCAAGAACCATTAATGCTGTTACAATGTAACAAAGCTTAACCCAGAGGCAGTTTCTGAAAATAAAGCAGCAGCAGTGGCAATTAAGATATGGATTAGGCTAGAAATACACTAGAATATTTCCTTCCTGCATTCCTTGCAGGATTAGCCCTGTAAAGTGGGAAAAGATTTCTTCTAACAACTGGTTCTTCAAACAGCTTAGAAAATTAACGTACTGTTTGGAAGAAACAGTGCAAACCAACAGGAGTTCACCACTGGGTGTGCATACTACATATTCATTGTTTTTTCATTTGCAATAAATGGACAGTGACTTATAGGTTATCTACATAATATACAAATATATTAGTTAACTGAATTGTTTTTGTACAAATACACTAAGCCATAGATTAGATCTCCTCAAATAAATTCAACAAGGTCCTGTGTTAGTGAGTAAAGAACCTATCCATATCCATTCCCTGAAGCTGTGAGTAAACACTTCAAATGTTTTGATACATATTTTTACCGTTTATTCAGAATGTCAAAACAGCTTATATGATTCCATTAATTGTATTTCTCAACAACAATCCTTTATAATAGCTCAGGCTAAAGGAGTTGGATTGATTCAAAGTAAGCCTGGCGAGTATTCATATCTGACAATGTTCTTGAATTTAGGATTTCTGAGTTCTGCTCCCACTTATCTATTGTACCACAGCAAAATAAAGCAATTACTTTAAGGCCACCCAAGATAGCCTGCATATGAATAAAAGGATAACAAAATTATGATAGGATAACAAAATATTTTATTGATATTTTACATAAGCCTAATATAAACTAGGAAAGCCAGTTTAGTATAATGGTTAAGGGACCAGGCCAAAGTGCTATTGCTATAAAACCAGTTTTGTGACTGAGCAAGTCTCTCTGTTAGCCCTTCGAAAAAGAGAATAGCAAACAATCACTGAAATTCTTGACAAGAAAGCTGTAGGCATTTGTCCAGGAACCAAGACTGACTTAAGGTGTGCGTGTGCACACACACACAAACACACACAGAAAAACTCACTCTCTACTTCCATGTCCCCAAACTAAATGACTTAGCTTTGTACAATATACAGAACTGTAATCTGGTCAAATATTGTATTATTGAAACTCAGCCAGATAATCCAGATCATTCAATTTTGATGCAGTGGTTAAATTGCCTATATAATGGCTGGCTGGCAGGCACATTTACTAGTCCAAAGGTCTATGGAGATTGTCAATCAACCAAGTCATGATTCCAGTTGCCTTTTGGAAAAAGTATCTTTGGATTGTTGGAAGAAATGTTCATCTGATTCAGTTCCAAGTAGGGAGAAAGACACTGGAAACATGGAGGTTACTTGGAAAGATGGTTTAATGGTGGACAGGACCACATGGGTCCTGGGCAAAAAAAGCACATGGGTAAGAGAGGGAAAGAGATTTATAACCTCTGTTGGGCTTTGAACTTGCTTCCTGTTCCTGTGGCAAGAAATGTATCCTGATTGGTTGTCAGACTCCCATGGGGCCATGGAGGGGTAACTTTGTAGGTTGTCTTTTGAGTCCCAAGCTTGTTGAATCTTGCTGGTGATGTAATGAAAGGGCTTTGGGCAATTTCTATTATGGCTTAATGGCTTTGCCATTGAAGGATCTTGAGGGAGGGTGTTTGCTTTTGAATAGACCTAGCCATCTCTTTATCTCTTAAGTGTGACATTTGCTGTGGGCTATCGAGGAGGGTGGGGGTTACTAATTGTGAGTCTACTTCCTGCCTAAAAAACATGTTTCTCCATTTCTCATCCAGAGAAATATAATATTCTGCCTTTTTAATATTTTCCATTGTCGTGGAGTTAGCATCCAGTTTGGGGTTATCAGTCACTTGCTGATTGGACTGAGTCTGTCAGATCTCTGAGGACACTCCCCCTGTTGCTAAGGATGTCCCGGAAATTGACTCAGTCAGCTAGCTGAACTATGTGTTAAATTTTGCTCCTTAAAAAAAAATACTTAAAATTATTCAAAAATTCAAAAATTGGTAAGAAAGACCAATCCTGAATATTATCTCGACTGAGGAACTGGTCTACTCATTATACAGCTGCCAAAAGACATATCGGTCGGGGCTTCGGCCCAGCCCGTCAGACAATGGATTGGCTGAAGGCTGATCTATAACGGAAAGGTATTTCAGCAGTAAGTGTGTAAAAATACCATCCACACCGTTATCCCACGTTTGACTTGGAGGGCTTTTAAAACAGCTGCCACAGAAGCCTTTTTAATCGTGGCAGCGATTAACAGGGACAGAAGACAACCACAAATGTAGGAAAGCCCATTTTGAAGCTTAGAGTCTTAATTGAAGTAGCATAGTGGAAAGCAAAGCGCTAGTGAAGCCGCAGCAGTAATCCATAGGAAACTCTGGTTTTGCAGCATCGGGGACGAAAATGGTGGATTTATCACAGAACGTTAGACACGTGATTAGAAGAGCAGAGGAGATGGCTCACAGGCCATCATGCTGTCTCAGCCCTACAGCCCCAGATCATTTACACTCCTCTAACAGCCCCAAACCAAGGGATAGAGCTGCAGGGGCTTGAAAGAACTCTAAGGCAGCTGAGCAGGATAAGTGCCGCAGAGATAAAGCATTGGATAAATTGTGGACTAAAGGACAAGAAGCAGCCCCCAAAAGCTCAGAAATGGCACCCAACAGCACCATATCAGATTCCCACCAAAATGAGGAGTGACCATTACTGAGAGGAGACAGGCATCTGCAAACTGATAGGAAAGTACTAAAGAAATGGCCACGGGGGAGCTGAAGAGCAGGATCTCATGCAAGAATCCTTCAAAAGCTCTGATATTTCTTTTCAGTCTGCCCAGCAACAGGGCAATTTCCAGCTACAGCCCAGAGTACCAGACTGGCCCCTGAGGCCACATTTTCTCCCATGTCTGCTGGACTCATCCAGTGGTGGGACAAGAGCTTGAATTCCAATTTAACATGCAGGCTTTTCTAGCTGAGGCAGTGAAGCAAGGGATATCAGCAGCCTTGAAACAGACTAGGTGTTCAACTTCTGAGGCTTCAATTTCATCCTCAAAACATAGCAGGACACAAAGTTCTCAATATGAGGATGATCTTTCCCTACATTCAGGGTCAGCTTCTTATGCTCCTGCTGGAAGTTCTCACTCCAACCCATCTGACATGAGGCAACTGATGGATAGAAATTATTCTGATGATGAGGGCCTGAACGATTCTGACTAAAACGCACTGCCAGGCCTTTTCCAGCTGGCCATATTCAAGTCGCTCCTCTTTAATGCAAAGAATGCCACAGGGCAAGGCATGGCTTCTGAACCACAGGAGCCAACAAATCCTTCTGAAGATCTCAATGATCCATTGTTTTCAGAGAAAACCATAACAGTAGATATCATTCCTGCGCCAAAGATGTTCACAACAGTCATCCAAAGACAGTGGTCATCTCTTGGGTTGGGTCCAAGTTTTTCCTCCCTGGACAGAAGACTGTTCAACATGGGAGCTGATCTCCCCAAAGTCCTGGAAGTGCCCACTGTGGATGCCCCAGTTGTGGCCCTACAAGCCAACACTGAAATTCCTGGGGAGCCTGAAGAGTCGCTGAAGGCAGAGGACAAAAGGGCTGAACAAACATTACAGAGAACGTATCAGTCAGCAGCATGGGCAGTGAAGGCCTCCACAGCCACATCCTTTTTTAACAGGGCCTTTTTCATCTGGCTTCAAGAGCTGCAAGAGAGAATTCCACTGGATAATGTCAGGTCACACCAGCATATAAACAAACTCCTAGCAGCTGTGGAGTTCTCAGCTGATGCCACCCTCAGTGCAGCCAAATTGACTGATAATGTGTCAACCAAGGCGCACATTAACTGCTAAGGGGGAACACATTCATGGCCACTGATACTGGAGGCAGAACACCTCTGCTTATGGGCAGAGAGACGCCAAGTATTGCTCAGAGCTGAGCACATTGCAGGCTTGGCCAGTGTTGAGGCTGACTGGCTTAGCAGTGCCACTATAGACCACGCAGAGTGGTGTTTGCACCCTGCTTTGTTTCAGGAGCTGTTAGAGTGCCAGCTGTGGATCTCTTCACTTCCCAGGACAACATGCAACTCCCAAGATTCTACTCCAGGTTTGCAGTTCTGAGGGTGGAGGGAACGGATGCCTTATGCAGCCCTTGGCTCAAGGAGCCTTCCTTCCTATGCCCCTGATCCCGAGGGTAATTCAGAAGCTGTTGGGGGGGAAAGCAGAACTCATTCTTGTGGCCCCACATTGGCCCAGAAGGCCTATCTGTGTTCTGCCCTTGGAGGATGCTGGAGGACAGAGTGTCTCTCAGCCAGGGACCAGGATTACACCTGGAGCCCCAGTGGCTTCAATTGGCCACTTGGAGATTGAATGGGAATCTCTGATCCGGGACCATTACTCCTCCAAGGTGATAGCAACCATCCAAGCCTCTAGGAAACCCTTACCAATTGCATCTATGATGCAACCTGGAAGGCTTTCAGCGAATGGTGCTCTAGATCTGACAGAGACCCTACTGGGGCCTCTATCGCCCAAGTGTAGGACTTTCTCCAAGATGGCCTAGACAAGGTTACCCAACATGTTGCGGAGACAGGTTGCAGCCTTGTATTCTGTTCTCTCCTTGGGGGGAGTAGAATCATTATCTAGGCATCACACAGTCCGCAGGCTTCTGAAGAAGGCTACAAACCTGAGACCTCCAGTGGTTCATCGCTATCCAACATGGGATCTCTCAAAAGTAGTGCAGTCACTGACTGAGGCCCCACTTGAACCACTGAGATCTAATTCCCTACAGTTTGTATCTTGCAAGGTGGCCTTCCTAGTAGCAATCACTTCTGCCAGAAGGATTCCGGACTTGGCAGCTTTATCTGTCAGGAAGGACCTTCATGTTTTTTACACAAACCGAGTTGTGTTGAGACTAGACCCTTCATTTGTGCCAAAGGTGAACTCATGATTCCACAGAGCCCAAGAACTAATCTTGCCTGATTTTTCCCCGCATCCTTGTACATTCTTTAGAAAAATGATGGCACACTGACTTCCGGTTTGAGCTTCTTCGGTGACAGACCGAAATCTGCGATCGTACGTAGTTTCGCTGGAGTGCCCTGAGCCGGCTGGTTTCAGGGCTAAGCCACCCCGTAGAGGTGGTGAAGAGGGGGGAGACTGCCAGCAGGGTCGAGGAGAGTCACCTCTCTCCTCCCCAGCTGGCCTTACTCCCTTTCCCGAAGGCGGTTGCAGCGTTGGTCAGAAATGGCCACCCCAAAGAAGAACTCGACTGGAAAAGAATGTGCAGGAGGAAGATAAGAGAAAGTTTTGGTTGACCGGGTTGAAAAAACAACAATACAAGGTACCCTGGAATTTGAATTATAAAGAACAGCATTGTTCCCAAAGAAGACTTTGAAGTGGCAAATGAGAGAGGGAAGTGAAAGGATTTGGTTTTTTTTCTTTTCTTCCCTATATTGACAACTAAGAGATTTAAGCAAGAAACCGACAAAAATCCACTTTGACATTAATAAGTATTTAAGCTGAAAATAAAATGTCAAAGGGATAATAAAGATTTCTGGATTCTCAAAAACTTTTAAAAGAAGGAAAAAACCAAAAGGGTGGGATTTGGAAAAATGGAGGAGACCACCTGGAAATGAAAGGAATTAACAGTGAAACTTTAACAAGATTCCTAAAAGATACATTTTCACTGAAACTTTGTAACAAGATAAGAGAACCCCAGGAAGAGAAAGTGGAAAAAGAAGCAAGAAGAAACAGCTGTGGGTTATTTGGATTACTTGGTGATTTTTGGATTTTTGGCTATTGGATTTAAAGGACTAAAATAAATTGGGTGGTTGTTTAAAAGTTTTTAAAATGGTATCACTCTTGGAAGAATTGAAGTTTTTAAAATGGTATTACTCTTGGAAGAATTGAGAACGGAACTTAAAAAACAGAAAGAAGATGCACAAGAAAGAAGAGGTTCTTTTGGCTTCATATTTCAATTTTTAGAAATGGAGATCCTGAACTATGAGAAACAACAAGAAATGCCTGTAGAACAAGAAGGGCGGAACAAAGAAGAAGCCATCTTCAATGACCAAGTATTTCTATGTGGGGAAAAGAAAAGAAAGGGGGAAAAGAGAGTGAAAAAATTAAGATCTGAAAAAAACAATTCAAAAAAGAATAGTTTGAAAAGTAATTACAACATTAGGAATAAACATAAGAGAGGATTACAGAAGAGAGAATCAGAATTAGAGAGAGAAGGGGTCAAAAAGGGAAGGGAGAAGAAGAGGGAGAAGAGGGAAACAAAAAGAAATTATAAAGGACAGAAACAGGCCATAGAGAAACAGGGAAAACATACAAGACACAGAGATAATGGGTGAAAACTTAATTGAAAGGGGGATCCTGCAAAGGTACATAATATTGTTATATTAGAAATAGAAATAAACTTTGAAAATATGAAACAAGTGTGATTAAAATGATAGATAAAATATTCATTGTAATGGAATGGAATGTTTAATAAATAAATGAAATAAAGAGAATGAGAGAATGAAGTTAGGAAAGGAGGGGAACATTTTAATTATTATAAATGTGTTATAAAAATTTAAATGATGAGGAATATGAAAGAAACATGAAAAAAAATTATGGAAATATTATAAGTGTTCCTGGAAGTATGATATCCTATTGAAAAGAAATGTTAAAGATGTCAAAGATGATAACTAACATTAATGATAGAGCTGAATTGGAATAGAATAAGTATTTTATTATTTATATATATATATAAATAAATATAAATATAAATATAATATGTATATATGTGTGTGTGTATGTGTGTGTGAAAATCTACAAATATATATATATATATTTATTTTCACGGGTACAGGTATGTAGGTCTAGATGTGTTCAGGTCTTTTCCCATGTAAGATTAAGACTATCTTGGCAACATTTCGGCGAGATCCCACTCGCCATTCTCAGGCTGGTGCTTTCAGCTTCGTGCCAGTGAAAGCAATGTGTGATCGGAGCTGCCGTCACACACTGCTTGCACTGGTACAAAGCCGAAAGCACCAGCCTGAGAATGGCGAGTGGGACCTCGCCGAAA
>NW_020769339.1:10375670-10448800 GCF_900518735.1 Pseudonaja textilis
GTTAAGAAACTTTGAATCTGATGACTGTTAGATCGTGGATTGACGTCAGAACCAGGAAACGTTAATCTGAAGGGCAAGCCAGTTAATTAGCATGTTGCCTTAATGGGTATAAAAGGACACAGCTGAGCTAGTGCCTTTTGCCAGAAACAAAACGTCTATTTGAATGAGGACGTTACTGCAAAGAGATCTCCGTTTGTTTGAATTTTGAAGGGGAGTTCTAACCGTTTCTGCCAGTCGTTATCTTGTTATTTTCCTTCAGTTTGATTTGATTGTGAAACGGCTGCTTTGTGTTTGTTCGTTTGAATCTCCAAGAGGAGACATAACATATATATATATATCAATATATTTGAATTTAGAAAGGAATGAGATAATTAAAAGTAAGATTGAGAAAACTAAGGGAAGGGAAAAATTATTGAGAAAGTGTTAAAATAATAATAAGATAATAATTCACAAAGTTGAATATGAAATTGAATTTGTGTCTGTATGGAGAAGTGATAACCTGGGACCATGCTATTCTCAAAAAAAATTTTTTTTTTACTTGTATTATGTTTTGTGAAAACCGAAATAAATTTTTTAGTAAAAAAAAAAGAAAAGAAAAATGATGGCACACTCTGGATATTCAAAGGACCCTGCGTGTGTATGTTAAGTGGACATCTCCCTTCCGGAGGTCTGAATCCCTCTTTGTTTCTTTCCATCATTCTACTATGGGCTGCAAGGTTATCCAACAACTGTGGGGATATGGATAAGACTGCGTATACCCAAAGCCTACCAAGACCAAGGGCTTGCTGTTCCTCCAAGAATAATGGTCCATTCAACGAGAAGTGCAGCCACATCGGTGGCGTGCGCCCTCAGACCTCTTTGGAGGCAGTTTGCAGGGTGGCAACCTGGACCTGACCTTCTTCATTCATCAGATACAATAAGCTGGATTCTTTTGCATCTGCGGAGGTAGCATTTGAACAGAAAGTTCTTCAAAAGGCTCACCCTGTCTAGGAGATTCAGACTGCAGTAGGCCCACCAATAGGACAGCCATCTTTGGTATGTCCCAATCCTTGATGCTATCTCCACCACAATGGAGAAGGGTCATTGGTTCTTACCTGATACTTCCTTTCTCTTTGGGTGGAGATAGCATCCAGTCCCACCCTGATGTAGGTTCATTCTGAATCTAATGGAGCATGTTATTGTTACAGAAGAACACATCAGTCTATCACTAATCCTTTGCCAATTTCTGGGACACCCTTAGCAACAGGAGGAGTGTCCTCAAAGATCTGACAGACTCAGTCCAATTAGCAAGCAGTTACTTATAACCCTATTCTGGAAGCTATCTCCACCCAAAGAGAAAGGTTGTATCAGGTAAGAACCAATATTTCATTCTTCTAGGAGAGGGGTGGGTACTAACTTCCTACAGGATTCACTAGTTCAAAGTTAACTAAAAGAAAAATATAGCATAAAAAGAGGAATAAACACAGCAAAAATACTTCTCAGAATTTGACAACAGAGAAGTTTGGAGCTTTATTTTACAGAGCTCAAGATGCCAAGAATCAAGCCAATCTGTATTTAATCAGGCAAAGAGCCAGCACCCTTCTTTAAGCCCAACTCAACTAAATTGAGCATCAGTATAAAGCACTTGTCTCCAGCCACAGTAGTATCAACTGTGCCATACTGACGAACAGTATGAAAACTGGCAGGGAGTTGAAATCTTTTTTTGTTCCTTGCTTTGCTTTTGAGCTCACTATATGGGTGCTGTACTACTGTATTTCACTGATTGCAAGCACACTAGGTGTCTTTGCTCTATTATTTTTACACCATGTTATTTTCTTCCCAGAGCAAATGAATCATACAAACAAGCCTCAAATTTTTCAAAGATAAAAATACCTTAAAGTATTTCAGTGTGAAAGCGGGAGGTAATAACCATAGGTTAGTAATTATCCTAGTAGGTCAAATGAAGCAGAAGATTTCACTTGCTCAAGCATCTTTAGAAGACATATCTAGTCCCAAACTGTTTAAAATCTCATTTTTTTCCTGCCATCTCTTACTTCTCTGATTCAGTTTTGATTACAGTAATCTGCCATGCTAATCTGCCATGCAATTGAATATTTTATAAATTTGGGTGCTTATATTTAATATATGAATTTCCTAACCATTCTCTTTATGTCTACTGGATGAGATCAATTTCAACAGTTTGTTTTTAACAAAGGAGGAAGAAGAAAATTGATAGATCTGTACTGGAAGTCATGTTTTCTACTTTATAAAAAACCCAACCATCTGTTGAATATGAAAGACTATATAGTACATTTGACAACTTCTAAGAAAGGAAATCAGAGACTAAGTTACCATTCAGTAATTAGCACTTTAATAACAAATTAAATTCAGCACATAAATCACTTCGTAGCAAATACATTTCAGTGGAGAAAGGGAACATATTTCTATTTACATTCTGGTAATTATATATACAATTTCATCTTTCTCTTTCTTCATACATTTAGACTTTATTTTTGTTATTTTCTTTAAATGATTTCCTTCCTTCCTCTCTCCCTTTTCCGCGATGGTTAAATGATCACTCTAGATTGCAGTGAAATTAATCTATGTACTATCATTTAAAGGCTGGCATCTAAATTGTGAAAGGAACTGTGTATTTTACACCCCAGTTTACTGTCTTTACAGTAAATAGAGATTGCTAAAAACTTTACATTTAGCATAGAAGAAGGTGCTCAACTAGAAGGGGTTCTTTACTGTCATACTATCTTTTGTTTTCTCAGAGGGAGTTAGCTTTATCCAATACTTTTTCAGAGCTAAAAATAACAATGAAATAAAAGTTACATCTGTTTACTTCATCATTTAGATTAATATGTTTTGTTCCTTTTTTTACTCTGTTTTTACATATTTTAATTGGATGTCCTTTTAACTGGCTGCCAGGTTGTACTGCTTGATTTTATTATTTTTATATATTTTATTGTTTTGCTGTTGTTTGTTATTTTTCCTATTCATTTTGCATTTTGTTAATAGAAACAAGGAATATAAATATCACAAATAATAATAAATTTATTTTATACACACTCCACAATACAATTTCCTGGAAAGCGATCTTGTGAATATCTGACTTAAATAAATGGGAACCAAGCTGACTACATACTTTCAGTGGCATATATCTAATAGTATATATCTTTTCAATGAATTATGTCTATTATGAGCTAAATGAAACCTATAATTTTCTGTGTTTCACAGGTATACAGTGATTAAATACTGCTCACATTCAAACAGGACAATAACATTTCCGTTTCTCTTGACATCACTCAGAAGTTTGTTAATGATGGAAGAAACTAGTAAACAAGATTTATTTTTATATTAATATGGTTATTCAAATAGTATTTAGATAATTTTATGCAAGCTAAATATGCAATAAATAATCAATATATTTTCACCAGTTATTATTAAGTTATGTTAATCAACCCAGGAAAAGAATAAAGGAAAAAGGGGAAATGTTAATTTTACTTCTGTGCCTCATAAATAATAATTGTTAATAGTAATTGTTATGTCCTTTAAATTGCATTGTTCTATTCACCACTAGCTTCTTATGCTATCTACTTTGAAACATTTATACATGTCAATAGTTTTTAGGTATTTTTTTACATTTCCTCTCTCTAATATGCAAGCATTTCTGTTTTCTTATATAGAGCAATTTGTTTCTTTGGTATATTTTCACTTTTTTTATTGGCATCACATATACTGAAGTTGGTTTGATTGGATGATTTGTTTGGTTTTACTTTCATCCTTCTAAGAGGCCTGTGTCATATCTCAAAATCTGGAACATCTTAAGTGTTGAAGTACTGTGTAAGCAGACACTATACATTCTCAGAATGCTCAGAAATATAGCCACAGAGATACGAAATAAAATTATAAGGTATTAGCTCTATACCCATGCTTCACTATGAAACTATGTAATTGGGCTTAGTTTGGGGGGAGGAAAATAAGGGGGAAAAATGTGCCTCTGCCTACCAGTATCCATCAGTATTCATCTGGCTATCATCTTGTCATTTGTGAGAGAGTTGAAGGCTGGTTGGAAACTGAAGCAGTATTTTCTATGTGAGCAAGAAGGAGACAGCAAGGAGCCTGGGCGTGGCTTAGCTCAGCTGTTCTATACTAAAGCTGGTTGCTGCTGTGAAACTAAAACTGAAACTTCTCTCCTCTGCTTATGTTTTGCATTTGGAACAGATTTCTTTTCAGGTGGGGAGTGGGAGTAGAACTCCTTAGCATCAGAGCGTGTTAATAATAATATACAAAATACTAATGCTCTGATGGTCATTTTGAAAAATCCTTTCTTAGCAAACACCTAGAAGCCAAGAGGAACATAAGTGGCAAATTTCAAGTTTGTAGGCTTTACAGTTCTGGAGATTTTGTGATGATGCATGAGTGGTATTTCGCATAGATGGATGGATGGATGGATGGATAGATAGATAGATAGATAGATAGATAGATAGATAGATAGATAGATAGATAGATAGAAGATGTGAATCTAAAATATTGCCTAATGATGTCTCATTTATTCAGTCTTTGATTACTTTCTACATTTTGATCCCAACAAGGGATCAGGAAGAAATTATAGAACTGATGCATATGTAAGTGCATGCTACCTGATTATATTGCTACAGATAAATTATGATGAAGGGGTTTATTCAATCTTTTTGGATTCATACATACTATCTGACTCGTCAGAAAACAATATAATTTGAGGACTTTATGGAAGTTGTGTAAATAAATGTAACAAAACCAAAATATAGAATTTTTTTGATTTTCAATTGTACTAGACTTCAAAATAGAAACATTTAGTTATAGATGATAGTTTGTATTTTTATGGTATGCATGTTGTTCTGTTGTTTTTTTAAAACTTTATAAGCTGCCCAGAGTCATCTAAGATGTGTGGCAATCAAATCAAAATAAATAAATAAATCAAGTAAGCAAGCTTTATTTTGCTTTACAGAAATTTGGCTCATAGTTTTCCCAATAAATGTGCCTGATAGTAATTTGTAACTTAGCATATATCTGCTCACCTTTTATATATTTCTCTATTGCTATCATCAAGTTAGTGTTTGTTGTACAATCACTGGACAAATCTCTGCAGTTTTCTTGGCAAGTTGCAAGAAGTCATTCGCCATAAGCTACTTCTTAGGTCTAAGAGAAAGAACGGTTGCTTCAAGGTCACCCAAGTGACGGATAGGATTAGAACTCATGGTCTCCTAGTTTCTAGCCTGATGCATTACACCACCAAATGCCTCTCTTATCAATGTAGAAACATTTGTAAAAGTTTGTAAAGGGCTTCTATCAATACACTACCATAGACATATTCTTGAAATAAAAAAGACCTGGAAAATAGAAAGTCTTTAAATAAGAGGAATCATTACTTCAGGGAAAAACACAATGTTACAACCTAAAATAAAACTTTTGTAGCAAATCTCAAGAATAGAGGTAATAAAATCATGGTTTGGGAGTGCCTTCCAATCTGACATTCCATCTGACTTATCATTAAAGAGAGCATGAGAATTATACAAGATCATACCAGAACATCTACTTTCACTTAAAACTGAAATGGACATGGGTCTTATAGTAAAATGATTCCAGTAATCAAGTCTGCAGGTTAATGAAGAAAAACAAATATTGTTGAATTGAGAGTTTGCAAGAAGAAAGAGCCATAATTTCTATATAGTCATTTCCAAAGCATTCATGCTTTGAACCATCAATGTTGTTGGAGGAAATGTCCATCTGGATTCAGTTCCAAGTGGGAAGAAAGACACTGGAAACATGGAGACTGCTTGGAAGGATGGTTTAATGGTGGACAGGACCATATGATTTTGAGGTCCTGAGCAAAAAATGACCACATGGTTGAGAGAAGGAAAGAGATTTATACCCTCTGTTGGGCTTTGAACTTTCTTAATGTTCCTGTGGCAAAAGATTGTTGTCAGACTCCCATGGGGCCATGCAGGGTAACTTTGTAAGTTGTCTTGAGTCCCAGGTTTGGTTGAATCTTGTTGGGTGATGCAATCTTCCCAAGTGCCATGTGGTGAGATGGGTAGGGGACTAATCTTGTCCTGAGGGTGAAGATACTTTGTGTTGTTGATAAGATGGCCCAATCTTTCTGGGGCTATTAACGAAGCTGGGGAACTGCTTTCCAAGAGCATGTTTCTCCTTTTCTCATCCAGGGAGATATAATATTTTGCCTTTTTAATATTTCCTAGAATATTTTGTTCTTCAGGAGAGGGGTGGCTGCTAACTTTCTACAATGTCATTAGTTTATTCAAAATTTATATAGGAGTGGGACCCTTAGGAAGCTCTGATGTCTGTCAGTGCCCAAAATATGTGAGAATTTTAGAAAATCTGAAATGAAATACCCATTTCTAATGAAAATATATGCAGGGATGGGATGCAAATATTTTTACTATTTTGTGAGCATGGCTAGGTGGGCATGGTCCTGTGACTGGATGGGCATGGCTTCTTTTTTTTGTAGCATTCTTCCTGCACTCTTTTTTTTTTTTTGGCCTCCTGAGCCTCAGAGAAGTCTCCTGGAGGGGTCATTTCTGCTCCCAGGAAGTTTCTCTGAGGCCCAGAAAGGCAAAAAATGGAGCAAGGAGGTCCACTTAGCACCCCCCTCTCTGTTTTTGGCCTCAGGGAAGCCTTTTGGGAAGCCGTTTTTGCTCCCAGAAGGCTTCCCTGAGGCTCAGGAGGTCAAAATGGAGCACGGGGGTGGGTGGGTGGGTGGGTCTGTTTTTTTTGCCTCCTGGGCCTCAATGAAGCCTCCTGGGAGGCCTTTTTGCTCCCAGAAGGCTTTCCTGAGGTCCAGGAAGCCAAAAAGGAGCATGGAGGGGACCTCCTGGGCCTCAGAGAAGCCTCTTGGGTGAAGCAGTAAGACAGTGAGGGGGATCCTGGCACAGCTGATTGTCAGGAAGGAAAAAAAAGAAATACCGTAAGGAGTGACTGAGCAGGCAGGGAAGAATGCAGTCAGCAATGTGCGCGATGTCACACATGCATGATAAGGACTGACTGGGTGGGTAGGAAAGGTGAGGGGTGGACAGAACGGGGCGGGGCCAGCCAAGATCACAATTTGCGAGTTCTCCAAACAGAGCAGAATCATAGCCAGTTCTATAGAACCAATCTGAACCGGTAGAATACCATCCCCGAATATATGTTAGATAAATGATTAATATATTTCAAAAAAAAAAAAAAATAGCAGGGCAAAAATGCAAAGTATATATAAATGCATTTAAACATTGTTATGCTGCTCTCTTAAATAGTTATTTTAAACCAATATTTATTTTTATGTTTAAATGTGTCTGTAAACTGTTTAATGCCTTTCCTCTTTTAAATAAGGGCTATTGTAGCTTGTATCATTTTAACACGCTGTGCTGAATGCAATATAAAAGTAGCAAAAGGGGGAATGATCCATTTCAAAATCAAAGTGCAACTTCTTGTTGATATTTTTTCTCCATATGAGTACATTGGCTTTTTTTTAATTAAAAGAAATATATGCCCTGCCCTGCATATTCTAGATAGTAGCAAAATAGCATTTCAGCCAACTTTCTGCAATAAAGCAGGAGAAACAGCAAACAAAAATAGAACATCCAGGTTTGTTGTGTGAGGGTGAAGCAAAAACCACAACATGAGTAGAAGCTTCCACAGTGTTATTTCTGAACTTACACATATCTATTTCCCTTGTACTCCTTTGTCAATACAACTTCGTATCCACCAAACAGAGATGTCATTGGCTGGAATTAAAATACTGATCTCTCTCCATCACATGCATTAACAGATTTTAAAATGCAAACATACATGCAAAGAAAGAAGAGGGTGGGGAGAGAGAACGAGAGAGAGATGCATGCAGGTTTGGCACTGGGACAAAGAATTGCTTCTAAGGGATTACATTGGAGACCTGCAGTTTTTTTTAAGAGGGAGACCAGCCAGCTGGGTTTGCTGAAATATTTTTAAATGCGTTCATGCAGGCTCCGATCATCAGGCCACGCTTGACCTATTTTTGGCTCAGACCAGCCATTGTTCTATTTCTGTTGCCTGAGGGCCCTGCTGTTGTTGATCTGTATGCAAATGAGCACTCACTAGCTCCAGCCACTTTTGCCAAGCCGACGAAGAGAGGCAGGCAGAAAGGCAAAGACAGGACAGGAGGAGGAAGAGGAAGCATTGGACTCAGGGATAATGACATGTGCTAGGGTTGAGAGTAATTGAAACTGAAATCCATAGGGAATACAATCCTTAGAAAATGCCTGCTAGTCTTTGAATTTCAGTGGCTTTTTTTTCTCTCCTTCGATTCCCAAGAATAAATTGGAAGAAAATTTATCTTCCACCTGCTCTTTGAATGCAGAACACAACTAAGGTACATAATATATTTTTCTCATTTGCATATACAAATACTTACATGCACACATATACATACACAAATGCATGCACATAGAGAAAGAGTTTATTCTTCTGTAACGAAGTAAATTGTATTAGAACTGGATTTCATCATAATTGGAACTGCATTGATAATTTACAAATCTGCCTGTATACAAGTAGTTCATATATATTCATTTTAGCAAGTTGTACTATGAATATTGTTAAATCCCCCAGAAAGGCTTGTTTCCAATATCCCTGAACAATTGGTGATGAATCTTTCATGTAGCTGCACTGCAGACTGATTGGAATATGCTGCAGACAATTTATGAGAGTGAATTGTTTTTCCTCAGATGGAGTTTCAAGACGTGATCAGCTCTTGGTTCAGCAAAGAATGCACAGCATGATCAACTCAGGTAGGAAATTCAGAGTAATTTATCTATAAAATATAGATATGAAATGTTAGTAACTGGTTCCTGCGACATGGATTTGTCATCTCTTATGTTCAGCTTCTTGTTAGTTCTATTCTTTCTAATATTTTGTTCTAATATTTGGTGGGTTGAAATGTCATATCATTTTGGGAATAATTCCTGGGAGTGGTATTGGGGGTGGTATTGCTACTACTACTACTACTACTACTACTACTACTATTAGTATTAGTATTTTGGGAAACCATTACAGATTATAGTAGTAAACTACTTGGCAGCTTGCCTATTTGGAAGGAAGCCTTCCAGCCTGAGCTGCTCCAAACACACACATATCCAAATCAATGAGTTCTTAAGGTAGCAGTTTTTAGCTGCAAATTTAAAATTTTGTTTTGCTGAAGAGGGTTATGTCCTTGTTGCAACTAGAAAGTCTGGTAAAATCTTAGGGTTGATTTTACCAACGGACAGCAATACCAACTCAGAAGGTACCAGTTACTGATGTCCTGGATACATGTTCCCACTGTTATGTTGTTGCTGAAAAATTCATATGATTTCTGCTAAAATGTTTTTTTTTTTAAATTCTATGGTGATGCCTTAGAAGATTATTCTTAAGTTCCTTGGTTTGTACTACATTTGAGTTCATTTGTAGTACTTGAAACATCCTTGGGGAATTGAATGTGAAAATTAGATGGCAATGAATCATTACAAATGTTCAAAGAACAGGTGTTTTAAAAATGCAGTTACCAAAGGGTTGAAGCTCCCCCCCCCCGCCCTGCCAACTTTTATGACTTCTTCCATTTATATTCTGCTTAGATATTTTGTAAAAATCATCAAGGTGATGTGATCTTGGAGGAATTATTTTATAAGTTTGTCAGTCATTTAAAATACAGATATGCTTTTAAGTACATCAAGTATTGTGGAGCTTGTGGGTATTTCCAAAACTATAATGAAATTTAAATTCTCTCTACCTTCTTCATTTGAAATTTTTGCTCATACCTGCAAGTAATTTATAAAGATATTTGAGATTAAAAAAAAAATTGACAGCTTTCTCACTATGATATTTAGATTTCCAGTATACCTATTGACCTCCACAAGATTTAAAATGTATGACGTTTGGTATTCTATTACTTTTACTGGTTTATATGGTAAAACATATGGAATTATACCTTTATAGAACTACCAAGGTATATTAAATGTACATCTGAATTTTTACTCTTCAAAATTCTTGAAGAAATTACAAATAATAATTAACTGTAAAAATAACAATATATAAAAGTAAAGATTTCCCTGACCTACTCTAGGGCAAAGTGCTCATCTCTTTTTCTAGGCCGAGGGAGCTAGCGTTGTGTGAAGAAATTTTCTGTGGTCATGTGGCTTTCTTTATTTTGACTTTATGGATAATCTCATATTCTGTTAATCTATTATGTATAGCCATATACTAAAGGAGTGGGTGAACTCAGTGGATCAAAGTTCTGATTAGAAGGCGCAAGCTTATACTATATTTTGTGTACAGATGTACAGAAGTAAGATTTTTGACAGGTGTGATTTTCTTCAACTCAAAAGATATGACCAGCAGTATCTGATAATATTCCATTTTAACAGTTAAAGATAAAACAGCCTTAATAGTTAAAGTATCAACAGATATAATCTATACAGAGGTATATCACTATGGAGATCCTTGATCATCAAGATCATGGTTGTTCAAAAGGTCCTTTTTCCAAAGGACAACTTAAATTCTGAGGAAGCTTCCTGGATGAGAGGTAAAACATTTTCAAAGGAAAAAAAAATAAAGAAAAAGTGCCTTTTTGAAAAAGCATTTTTGGGACATTACAGCTCTAATAAATTTAAAACTTCAGGCTGCCATTTATATGTCTTAATAATCAATTCATTTTCCTTTTCAAAAACATTTGTAAGGATTAATCAATTATGAAATCTCTAACAGCAACTTAAATAAAATATTTTAAAGGATTTATTACACAGAAAAATGATGCTTTGTACGAAAGCATGCCCATATATCTAAGAAATTTGTGATGCAAGCTCAATACAGAACATTTCAGGGTTAAAAAATAATGAGAAAGCATCTGTATTACTCTCTTTCTATGTCAGTTTCATTTAAACGTATTTTACCCTATCACAATCAACCTTATTTAATAACCTTTGCTACTGAGTTCAGTATGCCTTGCTAATCTATAAAATCGTATGCTCAAGTCATTTGGGGGAAGATTATAGTTAAAGGAATGAAGTTAAAGTTTTCAGGTAAAATTAGAAAAGATATATATTTAAAATCTTGGATAATAGCTGCTAACTAGTGTTAACTAATCTTTCCAGTTTAGTGCTTTCACATATGTTGGAGTTACAATTCACAGAATGGTATAATAGTGTAGCAAAAATAATTAGGTTAGTAACTACTAGTATAGACATTACTAAGCTATATACTGTATATTGATTAATCTAAATCAAGGGTTGGAAACCTATAGCTTTTAAATCCTTGCTAAACTTAGAAGATACAAGCAACAGGACCATTGGTCAAGGATGCTAGGCATTTACTGTATTTTTAACATGATAAGATGCACCAGATCATAAGACACAAATTAACTTTAGAAGAGGAAAACAAGGGGAAAAAAATTCTGCCTTTACCTCCCAGCATCCATCCGGTTATTCATCGGATTAGTGTCCTTGCAGCAAGCAAACAGCTTGGTCAGCTTCAGCACGTTATCGCAGCCCCAACACGTGCCTCGTCAGGGCTCTGCTCTGTTGCACCCACCACCAGTCAACTGAGCTGAATTGCTGCTGCCACTGTGGAACGCAGGGGCCTTCACTGCCAAGCAGCTGATTGGCAGTTGGGACTGCCTCCTGGAATACTGCCAATTAGCTGTTCTAAGTGGTAGGGATACCTGCTGCTGCCTATTGCCGCCACTGCCAATCGTCACTGCTGCCTATTGGGCCAATTAGTGGCAGCGATTAGTGATGGCAATGGCAATCTGTGGCGGCAGTGAACAGCTGATTAGCTGTATTCCGGTAAGCCAATCCAACCACCAATCAGCTGCTCAGCAGCGAAGGCTCCAGTGTTCCTTGGCAGTGAACAGCGGCAGTGGTGACCAACCCCCTTCCCTCCACTGTAATATGCACTCTATAAGATGCACAGATATTTCCACCCACTTTGTTGGGGGATAAAGTGCGTCTTATAGTATGAAAAATACAAGTATATCTAGAGGCTATATCTCTAGGATGTTGCTAATAGAAAATTATAATACACTTTTGTTTACATAATACAACCTGGTATACATAAATCATATATCATAAATTATACAATAGATACAAGCATGTATGCATACAAACAGGAAATTTTACTACACATCAAACAGATTCTATTGGAATTAAAAATCCTTAAAAGTATGTAAACATTCCTCAATGAGACCATTTTATCTTAAATAAAAATGTATATAATATAGTAGGCACAAACCGAACAAGCTTTATGGGTTAATAAAATGTTGCCTTTTTTGAATAGCATATCTAAAATTACTACTTAGTTGTTAAAATGAGAGAAACCCAATATGTACAAAGGAAAAGACAGATGATAATTATGATATTTGCACTGGTACCAAATAAGGATAGATATATTACTGCTTAATAATACAACTTAATAATAAGTTGTTACATCGCTAGAAGCATCTTTTTTAAAAAAATATATCACAGCTTTCTTGTGGAAAAATACTCTTGAAAATACTCCCTATTAATATGTGAAATTCAGTCAGCACTTGTTATTATCAAATGGTTATAGGAATTGATGGGATACTTATAAAAATGTGCAAGAAGAATCAGTAAAGGTTCTAATCAAACTATAGCAAACATTAGAAATAAATATGGCCAAAAAGGTGATATTTTTTATCTATTCATTTATTACATTTATTTGCTACCCATCTTGTTTCAAAGCAACTCTAGGATATTTGATAGAGTATGAAACTATTGCAACTCTAGGATATTTGATAGAGTATGAAACTATTGTACAATAATGTACATTTTATATGTAGCAAAATAATTGATTAAAGGCCTACATGCCAGAGTAGAGCCTTCCATGCCAGATATTCAAACTGATTTAAAAAGGCCAAAGAACAAGAAACATCATGCATGCTGATTGAGATAGCCAAAAATACCAGAGTGAATATAACATGTTCTTCATTGATTATGGTAAGTCTTTTATTGACCATGTCATGCTATGAAATGCCCTCATTAGTTATCATAGATCTGTCCCCAGATCCTTCTCTGGACACAAGTTCAGAGAAAGAGAGTGAGTTTGAGTTGGCAGAGGAAAGCATGAAGCCCAGGGTTGGTTAGGATTAGGACTCAGAGAGTGCTTGCCTGATGGAGCAGCCTCAGCTGGGTTGATTGGATCAATGGCAGGCTGAGCAAAGCAAGCCACAGTTGCAGCAAGTTGGCCAGGAGACTGCAGGTGAGGACAAGGATCAGCTGCTGCCTGTTAGCAAAGAGGAGGAGATGGAGGTCACACCACCTTCTGATCCAAAGACATGTCAGGCAGGTAGAAGATCGGCACAATGCCAGTCAGGTAGACTATTTGTGAGGAAGCAAACTCACCTCTCATGAAGAGCTGCACTGGTGTTACTGTCTTAAAACCTCCCTGAGGACTTGAGTGTTGATGGAGCAATGTGCCCAGCTCCATGCCTTGTATGCTTGTGTTGTGTATCCTAACCCATTTGAATTGTGACTGCTTTCCTGGACTTTGTGTGTGCCATTTGGACTCAGTTAGCCAGTAACTCTTGCCATACTGAACTTGGAAACCAGACCTGTGCAATGGGGATGCTTTCTGAGACCTATTTAGGGAGTTTGAATAAATATCTAGAGAACTCTTGGTATATGTGTATGTGTGTGGGGTGTGGAGTGGGAGCAGGGCAGCATATTAGCTGTGCCATTGCATTCTGGATTCCTGTTAGTCAAACTGACAGTTCTGTCATGAATTCATTATAGCCAATAATCAACCAAGTAGTACCTTAACCCAGTGTTTCACATCTGCTGAGCTGCCACTTATCCCTATCAACTCATCCCACAATCCAAAAAGCCAAACAGCTCAGCCCAGGTCCGAATTGAATGTTAACTCCTGAGCAAATCTTCCACCCTGGTTACTTGCCATTCCAGAAGCTCCATGCCTCACCAACCCTTACCAGCACTGACTACTGCTGCACTGAATCACTGTTCCAAAGTGGGTCTACACAGATTTTACACCTTCCAAAGATCAACATCAGCATGCTTTAATCAGCAACTATTATGCCATCAGAATCTGATTTTAGTGTCATGAAAGAAACTTATTTTAAAAATGCTTAATAATCTTAGTTTGCTTGTCTTTTCCCATTCAAACTTCACACATTCCATTTCAAATCTTTGCTATTTTCAGACTTTCAGACTATCTCAGACTTTCTCTCTCTTCTCAGTCCAGAGCCTGATGAAGACATCTTTTATTTATACAACCATTCTTTTTAGTAGTTTATAGTAGAGAATTCAGAATATAAATAATACAGCAATATTAGATAGCTTGGGTGTTAGCCAGTTTTCCAGACATTCATAGACCCAGGATACAAATCCATAAACCAATAAACAGTGATGTTTGTAGTCATTTGTCAGCTGGTGCTCCATTCAAAATCCAAGAAAGAAATACTTAGACTCTTTTAATCAGAGAAAAGATATATTTTACTGGAAATCAAGTGGTAGCAACAAAAGAATTCTGAATCTGAGAAAATGGGCGCGTAAATCACATATACAAAGTAATGGCAACGTTCCCACCCCCAATAGTTCAATTGGCTCATCCAAATAAAAGTTGTGTATATCATCATGTGGGCATCTCCAGGTGGTGATGAGGCTTCTGTCCATTGACCTTGACATAGTTTGATAAAGGGTTGCAGCTGTGCATAGCATAGGATAGAAACCTAAACAAGAATGTATCCCCCCCACCAGCTTATACAGTTCTGGTTTGTTACACCTCCAGTTCACTTCCCAGTAACCATTCCCCCCCCTCCCCCCTGTTACATATGACAGCCAAAAGATACAAACCAAAGGGAGAAAAATCTTGAAGGCTGACATTCGGCCCTCCTAGAAAAGAAATGTTAGTCCTAAAAAAGATAAAAATAGAAGGTAATAGAAAATATACATGTAACAGCAACATACTGATTTTTAGGGTTTATCAGGATATTTAATACGAAATGCCTTGATAAGTATAGGAGCTCTAACATCCTTCTCATTCACCCATTCAGCCTGGGAAGGAGGAAAATGTTTCCAAGCAACCAAATACTGGAGTCGACCCCTTCGTTTTCAAGTTTCCAAAATTTCTTTAACTTCAAAATGTTGTTCACCTTCAATTAGCAATGGTACAGGGGGATCAACCTGAGTTGGTCTCAAGTCGGAGGTATGTTCAGGTTTTAACAAACTAACATGGAAAACAGGGTGGATCAGTCAAAGAATTTTTGGTAATTTCAGTTGGACAGCCACAGGGTTCACAATTCGTTCTATTGAGAAAGGTCCAACATACTTAGGTCCAAGCTTTTTTGACTTTTGTGTAGTCTGTAAATATCTGGTGGATAAAAAGACCTTGTCACCCACTTCATATGGTTTTTGTGGAGTTCTCTTTTTATCTGCAAATTTTTTATGAGCTTGATGAGCATCATCCAATGCTTTACGGGTAAACAGCCAGGTAAGCTGGAGCTGTGTTATCCATTCATCTAATGACTGAGTGTTAGGTTTCTCCCGTGGAAGCTCGGGTATGGGTACAAAGTCTTGTCCCGAAGCTACTTTAAACGGAGTAAACCCAGTACTACTATGTACTGAATTATTATATGCCACCTCAGCAAATGGCAATAGGTCAGCCCAATTATCTTGCTGATAATTTATATAACATTGAAGATATTTTTCCAATCCCGAGTTAGTTCTCTCACAAGCCCCATTGGTTTGTGGATGGTGGGCGGAGCTTAAGCCCTGGGCAGAGCCCAATAACTTCAGGAACTCCTTCCAAAAGTTTGAGGTAAACTGGACACACCTGTCTGAGATTATGCATTCAGGAACTCTATATAACCTGTAGATATGTAAAATAAACAGTTTAGCCAACATTTTCGCCAATGTTTTCGCAGGTGGGATTTTCGGACAAGGTATGAAATGTACCTGTTTGGAAAACAAATTGGTTACTACCCAAATAACTGTATTCCCCCCACTTTCAGGTTATTCCACTATAAAATCCATAGAGATTTCCTTCCATGGAGCCGTTGGTCTAGCCACAGTTTGTGGTAAGCCTGCTGGTTTACCAGGAGGCCATTTGGCTGAGGCACAAATAGGACAACTAGCTACATAAGTCTCAATGTCCTTTTTTCAAAATAGGCCACCAAAATTGCCTTTTAATTAAGTGTAAGGTTTTCATGAATCCAAAATGACCAGCAGCTTTAGAGTCATGAGCTTGCTGTAATATTTGGTTTCTCAGCTTCGCTGGCACATATAATTTGGCCCCCACCCATGCAAATCCATCTCTAACTGTACAGTTATTTGAGTGAGCAAGAAACCAGTCATCAAGTTTTAGAACATCTCTTAACTGTGCAGTCAAATCATTTGATAAATCAACCTTCTTCTTTTTCTGGGCTCTGGTAACCACTGGAGCTACCAACTGTTTGGTTGGGACAATCGGCCGTACTACTTCTTGGTGAGCACTATTATATTGAGGTAATCTAGATAAAGCATCCACCATGAAGTTCTTCCCCCCTGGAAGTTTACGGGAAGTATATGCACATGGTTGCAGAGTCCCCGTCTCGTTTGCTTGTAGTAACACCGCCCCGACTGCTATGTCACTCTCATCGGCTTGAATTACAAAAGGAGCGTCCATGTCCAGGTGCTTGAGTACTGGTTCAGCAGCAAACAGTCATTTCAGCTTCTCAAAAGTGGCTTGACATTCCTTGGACCACTCCAGGGGTTTACTAGGCTTCAGTTTCCCCTCCCCTTTGGTTTTTAGGAGATTTGTGATAGCAATCTTCACAAAACCAGGGATAAATTGATGGTAAAAAATAGCGAATCCCAAGAAACTTTGCAGTTGTTTCCTGGTGTGGGGAGGGGCCCATTCCAAAACGGCACGAACCTTCCCGGGATCCATTTCTATGCCATCATGTGAGATGTGATAATCTAAATAGTCATTTTTTTCCTGGTGGAATTCACACTTGGAAAACTTTGCATAGAGCTCAGCAGTTCGAAGTTTTTCCAGAACTGACCACACTAGTTTCACATGTTCATTGCAAGTCTCCGTGTAGATAAGAATATCATCAAGATAAACCAACACCCCTTTGTATAGATGTTCATGTAACACCTGATTGATCATTTGCATGAATACTGCAGGGCCCCCCTGTAGGCCAAATGGAAGAACGTTGAATTGGAAACAACCCATTGGGCAGTTAAAAGCAGTTTTCCATTCATCCCCTTCCTTAATTCGAACCCGGTAGTATGCTTCTCTCAAGTCGAGTTTTGTAAAAAAAATTCCCTTTGGCCAAGTCAGCCAACATATCCTTCATCAAGAAAAGGAGGTACACGCTCTCCACTGAAATAGTGTTCAGGTTTCTATAGTCAACACATAAACAAAGGGAGCCATCTTTCTTTTCACGGAACGATACTGGGGCTGCTACCTGGGGTCTAGTGGGTTGGATGAAACCACATTCCAAATTCTTATCAATAAATGACCACAGCTCTTCTAGCTTCCGCGGTGTCATCGAGTACAGTTTTGGTTTTGGGAGTTTCACCCTGGGTAGAATTTCAATACTGCAATCTGTTGAACGATGGGGGGAAGCTCATCCGAGGCCTTTTCACTGAATACCTCCTTTAAGTCCCAATATTCCTCCAGAATTTTCTCCTCCCCCTTCAGGTTCTCTGTGCCAGTGGAGGCCAGTTCAGTGGGATTCTTGAGTTTCGGTTGAGATTGCCCCTCCCTTTCTGGGTGCTGGTCAGTATGTATGTGCAATGACCCTCTCCTCCAATCAACGTGGGAGTTCCATTTCCGGAGCCAGGGCAACCCCAGTATTAGGGGCCGCTGCATCCCAGGAGCCACAATGAAACACAAAGTCTCTCTATGCTTCCCCATCGTCATTTCTATTGGTTCCGTTATGAAATGTGCAGGGCCGCCCCCAGCTACCAATCCATCCAATTGACAAAAGGCTGTGGGCATTTTTAAAGTCTTCAGCCTTAAGCCCATTTTCTCCACTACCTCCGAGCTGATTACACACCTTGTGTACCCAGAGTCTAACAAGGCCAGCATTTCCTCTTTGGCTCCCGATGTGGGTACCCTTAATCTCACTGGAATGGTCATAGGGCCCTTGTTTGGACTTTCCAGTGAGTCATCTTCCGATTCGGATTCACTCTCTTCAGAAGAGGTTGGAGTTCCCAGCTCCTCTCCTTTCAGAAGGGGTGATCTCTACAACCTCCTCTGCTTTAAGGGTTTGCTGGGGTTTTTTCAAGTTTTCTTCCTCCTCCTGGCGCCCCCTTTGGTTCTAGCTTGGCACAGCAATCTGCAGCCCAGTGACCTTCCTTCCCACATCAGAAGCAAGCAGTGGTCTTGGGTTTTGCTGCCATTCCTCCCTTTTGAGGTTTTAAGGCTTCTCGGGGGCTGGTGGGGGAGGATTTGCTCCATCCTATCCCCCCCGTGTCTGTTTCAGGTCAGATCAATTTCCACCTCTGCCGCCAGCACATACCACAGCTGCAGCTCACTGGGGTCTCTTCTGGCAATACAGCTTTGATATACATCTTCATTCAACCCATCTTTAAAAGCTTCTATCAGGGCTCCCTGGGACCAGCCTCAAATATGACATGCCAGATCTCTAAATTCATGGGTGCAGTTGGCCACTGATCTCTGCCCCTGATATATGGTCTTCATCCTAATTCTGGCCTTACATTCAGCAAGTGGGTCTTCAAACCTGGCCGCAGCACAATCATGAACAGGTCATAATTCATCAGCTGAGGGGCATTATCATTATGCAAAGTCACCATCCACTTTGCAGCTGTTCCCTCCAGAGCCCTGGTAACACATCTAACTTTGGCTGCTTCTGAGGAAAAATCCCCTCCGCATTCCTCCATATGGTTCCAGACTTGTGACAGGAAGAATCCTAACTCCTTGGGATTTCCCCCCCCCCCCCATATTTTACTTCCAACAGAGGCATCTTTGGAGTTCTACGTCTTCTGGCAATTACTCCTCCCACTGGGGGCCCCTGGGCTGCTGCTGCCTGTTGCACTAGCCTAGGTTGATTTATGGGGGTGGCTGCTCTGATTCTTCTGGCTGGGGCTGCTTCCCACTCCTCTTCCTCATACCTTTGATCAGTTTGAGGTTCTCCAATAGCTTCATTTAGAAGATGCATGGCTTGAGTTAGTAAAAAATTCTTTCTTTCCTTCTATTGCCATGGCTCCTCTCTTCCGCGCTGATGGGTAATGGTCACTCCTGGAGGAGGCTTTTCCTCAGGACCCTTCCAGCCAACTTCGAGGGACCATTTGGGTTTTACAGCTGGTTTTTCCCCAAGATTTAGTTCTGCTAACAAGTCGGCTTCCCCTGCTTCCTCTAGCAGCAGAGAATCTTGTCCTCCAGTTGCTCCCAGGTCTTCTTGGTTGCTGGCTGGATTTGACATTGAGTTCAGATCCCCTTGGAAGAAAATGTATCTTTTCTCCAGGTGGGCTGTTAATGTGGAGATTCAGAATAATATCAGCTGGTGCTCCATTCAAAATCCAAGAAAGAAATACTCTTTTAATCAGATAAAAGATATATTTTACTGGAAATCAAGTGGTAGCAACAAAAGAATTCTGAATCTGAGAAAATGGGTGCATAAATCACATATACAAAGTAATGGCAACGTTCCCACCCCCAATAGTTCAATTGGCTCATCCAATTAAAAGTTGTGTATATCAACATGTGGGCATCTCCAGGTGGTGATGAGGCTTCTGTCCGTTGACCTTGACATAGTTTGATAAAGGGTTGCAGCTGCGCATAGCATAGGATAGAAACCTAAGCAAGAATGTACACCCGCCCCCCAGCATACAGATCTCGTTTGTAACAACTCCACCACCCTTCCCCCCATAACTACCCCCCCCCCCCCCCCCGTTACTTATGACATCTGAAAGATGCAAAGCAAAGGGAGAAAAATCCTGAAGGCTGACATCATTTATTTGTACACGTAACTCACATCCCATCCGGCGCTAATGGTTTGAAATCCGAACTAGGTTAGCACTGGAAGCATTTGCCTTCCAACACACTTATAGCGTCACCCCACCCTTCTAATCACAGCTATCTTCTATTCACAGCTCTATCTTAAAACCCCGCATAACAAATGTTTCCTAATATGACTAATTCAGCTTCATTCCTGTACTCTCCCACCCCACATTCTATAACGCTTTGTACCCTGCCTGCCACTGACCCATGAGAACCCTGTCATATATTACAACTTATATTTCCCCTCCACAAAGTATCCAGCGACATCATTGGGGAATCCCCTGTAGTCCCATTTCCCAGGTAGCATTGCAAAGCAATGTTTGGGAGCCCTCATTCAGCCATCAACTCCAACAGGTTCGGCATCTCTTGCTGGCGGGATCCAGGTTAGAATGCTGATGGGTGACTGCATTTGGAGCCCGACAGGCTACCCCGTCTACCATAGATCTACCTGGACAAAAAGAAATAAATTTGTGAGACTACATTACACCTTCCCACCCACTTTCATAGGAAATCTTTGGTGAAAATGCCTGCAGAGCTGAGGAGCGTTACATTGGTATGGACCACCCATGAAGCCTCTTCAAGGGGTAACCCTTTCATTGTACCAAATATTGTAACACATCCCTACACTTTCATGAATCTAGAATATCTGCAACCTCATATTGATTGTCTTGAACTAGTCCAGGAAGTCTGTGTCAGATGTTTAGCTGTTTCTTATTATCAGGTTTGATCAAACTTATATTGAAAATGGGATTTATCCACTTAAAATGTGAAGGCAGTTTTAGCTGCATTGTGACAGTGTTGATTACCTTCACTATAAGAAATGAACCGATGTATTTTGGACCGAGTTTCTTACAAGGTAATCCCATATTTAAATATTTGGTAGAAAGTTATACCAGATCCCCAACTTTGAAGGATTTGGTTTCAGTTCATTTTTTTATCTGCTTGTTTCTTGTATGCTATAAAATCTGTACGGATTTTTGTACTGTTTCCCATGTTTCTTTTATTTGTTTGGACCATGTAGTAGTCATTATGGGTTCCTGATCATTATGTGGCCATTCTGGAATAGGCACAAAGTCTGTTCCACTTACTATTCTGAATGGGGTCTGTCCTGTATTTTTATGGAGGGTGTTGTTATACGCCACTTCAGCAAGACACATAACCACGCAAATATCTCTCAGTTACTGCATTTGTTCGTTCAGCTGCCCCATTTGTACTTGGGTGGTAAGCAGTGCTTAAACCCTGGGATGAATCTAGCAACCGGATGAACTCTCGCCAAAATCAAGCAGTAAATTGCACCCCTCTATCCAATATGATTCTTCTTGGCACTCTGTGTAATCAATATGCGTGTTTAAGGAAGAGGGTGGCTAACTTACAAGCAAATGGAAGTCCGGCACATGGAATAAAGTGTCCCTGTTTTGAGAACAGGTCAATGACTGTCCATATTACAATATATCCATGGCTGTTGGGTAGTAATTCTGTAAAATCCCTGGCTATATCTTGCCATGGTCTAGCAGGGTTAGACACCATCTGTAATAACCCTAAAAGTTTTCCAGGTCGGGATTTCATAGTTGCACACACTTTACACCTTTTCACATAACAAATCTGCCTTCATTGCCTGTCACCAAAATTGTCGTTTAGCGAGGTGTAGTATTTTTAAGAAACCATAGTGCCCTGCTTGTTTAACATTGTGGCACCTTTGAATGAATGAAGCACCTTCATTCTCAATGGTTCTGGTATGTAGAATTTCGTTCTTCTCCAAGCCACTCCATTTCAGATATCACACTGGGTTTTATTGCTTTCAAGCCACAAATCATCTTTTACAGCATTTGGTAACTCGTCTATCATGAATTTTACTTTTAATGTTCGCAGCATTTCTTTTCCTTGAATAATGGGTTGTATCACTATATCTCACTTATTTTCATATTGGGGTAGCCATGACAGAGCATCAGCAAGGAAAATTTTCCCTCCAGGTACATATTTCAGAATGTTGTTAAAACATTGAAAGTACAGTGCCCACTGGACCTTTTTGAGCAATAATCTTCAGGGAGTTTGAAGAGCCTCTAGGTTTTTATGGTCTGTCCACACCTCAAATATAATTTTGGACCCTTCTAGGAAATGCCTCCACATCAATAATGCCCAATGAACTGCAAAGGTCTCCTTCTCCCAAACAGTCCAGTTATGTTCGGTAAGATTGAATTTCTTTGAGGTGTATGCACATGGCTACAATATACCACCTCCATTTTCTTGCAACAATACAGCCCCACTGCAACATCACTGGCATCTGCCTGGATCACGAACAGTCTCTCTGGATGTTTTAACATAGGTTTGTGTGCAAACATTTGTTTTAGTGAATTAAACACCTGTTGGCACATCAATGACCAAGGTATTGCCTGTCCAGGTTTAGGTTTCTTGGTTTGCAGGGTCTTTGTTTTTAATAAATCTGTTAATGGAAGTGCCAATGTAGTAAATAATGAAATGAATTGTCAGTAGAAATTTGCAAAGCCCAAGAAACTCTGCAGTAGTTTTCGGGTGCTAGGCACTTGCCATTCTAAAACTGTCTGAACCTTGGCGGGATCCATTTCTATTCCCTCTGCCAATATCCTATACCTAAGGTAGTCTAGTTGAGTATGGTGAAACTCACACTTGGACAATTTAATGTATAAGTGGGCTGCCAGTAGTTTTTCAAGCACTTGTTGCACTAATTATATATAGTGTTCAGTAGTCTCTGAATAGATCAATATATCATCAAGATACACTAAAACAGCCCAATGTAAATGGTCATGCAGAACACCATTTATCAGCTGCATGAAGATAGCTGGGGGGCCCTGTAGTCCAAAAAGTATGACCCTAAACTGATAACTGCCCAACGGACAGTTAAAAGTTGTCTTCCATTCATCCCCGGGGCAGATTCAAATTCTGTAAGTAAGCCTTACAGAGGTCTAATTTCATGAAAATCCGACCTTTAGCTAGCATAGCCAATAAATCTTTAATCAATAGTAGAGGATGCAGTGGTTTCTTACACATCACATTCAAACCTCAAAAATCAACACATAATCTCAACCCCCTATCTTTCTTTTCTCGAAACAAGACTGGAGCTGCAATATGGACCCCCCCTGGCTGAATAAAGTCTCTTGCCAAATTCTATGTACTTCCACATTTCGTGCATTTCCTGGGGTGTCATTGAATATAGGTAGGGTTTTGGTAACTTCACCCCAGGAATTAATTCTATAGCACAATTTGTAGGCCTATGGGGCAGTATCTGGTCACTTCCAGTTTCATTAAACACATCAGCTAAATCTATATACTCTATAGGATAAGCAGGACTGGAATCATTAAATACCAGACCATGGACTGTCAACCCAGCCACATCCTCAAGGAGAGGATCTGGACCTAAAGACAATCGCATTTTGCGGAACCCACTGTCCCATCTAATGGTACGATGCCATTTATCCAGTCAGGTCAATCCAAGAATAACAGCATCGTATATTTTACAACTATGAAAGAAACCTTCCAGTGTTTCTCCATATGCATTTTTACTGGTTCAGTTCGGTGGGTTGCAGGTTCTCTTTCCAAGGTAGAACCATCTACTTGCTCGAAGCTAATGGGAGTGGTTAATGGTATTAGTCGCAGGCCTAATTTGTTCACAACTGTATGTGTGGTTAAGCACTATGTGCATCCCGAATCTATCAGAACACCTATCTTCATGTTTTGATTCATTCCCAGGTTAGTAAGTTTGATTGGTATTATAAAAGGAGGAACAGGTTTACTTTTGATCATCCATGTTACTTTCTTCTCCATCCTCCTCCTGGGTATCTGGCTTTTTGGCAGTGGTTATCACCTCCTCCATTGAAAGATCAGATGCTGTACTGGCATCCATTTATCCTATCACTGCTTCCTGGGAGTGTTTTGGTGACCATCTGGAATGCCCAACAGATCCACTAAAACCATGGCTCAGTGTTCCTTGTGGAGATTGTGTCTCCACCCATAATTGGAGGTATTGGACATTCAGCCACTCTATGTCCTGGCTGATTGCAATAATAACACTTGAACATAGTACTCCGCCCTGGTGAAGCTTGGTTAATCGGGGGTTTAGCTGATTGGATGGTTCAAGTAATCGACCCTCTGCACTGCCCAGCACCTAAGTCACTCCATATTTTCAAGTGACATAGTCCAGAGTCCAATTCTATGACTGCAGAATACCAGTCTTGTAATTGAGCAGACAATCCTTGATACAGGCAAGTCTGACTGAGTTCTCTATCCAGTCCTTCCCTGAACAAATGAACTAGCATATGTTCTGGGCAAGCTGCGGCTCTCCTAAAGTCTTGCACATACTTTCTTGCTTTTCTGCTGTATTGTTTTACTGCTATAAGATATCCTCTGCTTCCTGTATCCTAGAACTGTCATCAAATCGATGTCTTAAGGCCTCTAGAAACATTCCTACATCAGCCAAGGCAGGAGATCTCTCTCTATGCAAATCTGCTGCCCATTCTCCTGACTCTCCCTCCAACACACTGGTTATAGCCACCACTATGGCCCAAAGGGAGGGGTAATAGTTTCCATACAGGTTTACATGGTTAATTATCTGCCCCAGGAAGACAGCCTCATGATTAGCGTTACTATCAAATGTGGCAAGTATTGGAGGGGGACCCCACCTTCCCTGTGGCAAGTATTGGAAGGGGACCCCACCTTCCCTGTGGCATGCTACTTTGTGCTGTAGACCAGGTTCGTATGACATCTTGATGATCCTCCCCATGGGCCCAATCCTGCATACTCCCAGGGTCAAATGTCCGCCTACCTGGTAGACCCATTTGGCTAGGCGGCACTGTCACAGTATCATAAAACCGCTGTGAGTGTAATTCCTGGCATTCCATGGGCCAACTGACATCCACCTCCTCTAAACCCATTGGACTAGAGTTCCTTACAAGTTTTCCCAACACACCACCATGTGTTTTCTTCTGACCACTTCCTGGCAATTCTTGCAGGGACACCTCTCCAAACTGTGTCTTTAAAATGTCTAGGGTGGAGCTACCAGGGGCCACCCACCTGCTGTCCTCCAGCCCCAACCACCTTTGCACCTTCCAGTCCTCAGCAGCACTATGCACTATGCACATTTCGCTGTGAATGTCAATCCTCCACACTTGCCTCAGTCAGCTCAGCCTGACTGACTTCTTAGTTTTGGGGCACACAGCAGGCTATGAAATGGGAATCATGGGTACAAGGGATGGTTTGTCCAGTTTGCCTTCCCGGAGCCTTTGCAACCATCTCCTCTTCCTCTGTCATGGCTATTGGCACCTCTGAATCTGTTCCTTCTGCCATATCCACCTAACATCCAACAAACAATGTGATGAATGGTAGAGTGCTAACCTTCTGTTAGCCAGTTTTCCAGACGTTTGTAGGCTGGGATACAAATCCACAAACCAACAAACAGTGATGTCTGTAGCAGTAGTGGAATTCAAATTTTTTTTACTACCAGTTCTGTGGGAGTGGCTTATTTGGTGGGCATGGGTTGTGGTCATGTGACCGGGTGAGTGTGGCTTAGTGGTCATGTGACTGGGTGGGCATGGCTTGGTGATCATGTGACTGGGTGGGTGTGGCCAACTCAGTGTCACTCACATCAAGAGGTGCTTCATTTGGCCCCTCCCCTCCCAGCCATTCTTTGTCACCCAGCCTCAACTTATCTATAGTTCTGTAAAAATGTTCACCTTTTTTGACTTTATTATCTGCATACTATAGATGTACTTTCATGGACCACTGAAAGGAGGAAATGGCTCACTTGCTTTACTCAAGAGTGTGATAGGCAACAGGCTTTTAAGGGGCTGCCAAAAAGAAAGGGGGACAATGTATTTTCCAAAGAAGCAGAATGCAAAGAAGAAGCAATGGATGGAAACTGAACAGAGAGAAGCAACCTAAAACTAAGGAGAAACTTCCTGACAGTGAGAACAATTAACCAGTGGAAATGCCTGTCTCCAGAAGTTCTGGGTGCTCAATCACTGGAAGTTTTTAAGAAAACACTGGACAGCCATTTCTCTGAAATGGTATAAAGTTCACCCCAAGGTCCCTTCTAAGTATTATTCTGACACCTTTCCCAGGATTTCTACTCAGAGTTTGGCATCCTCAGTTTTCTTGCCTGAGCTGGGGGTTGGACTAGAAGACCTCCAAGGTCCCTTTTCAACTCTTGTTAAACACATGTGTATTTTATGCTCTGGACTATTGACATTGAGTGCATGTAAACCCTGAAAAATATGTGGTAGCCCTGGGCAAAAGAAAGGCAGAAAAATCACTCCAGGTGTAGGGACAGTGTAAAATATTAACACACAATAAATAATGGATCAATTAAAAACAATAGCACAGAGTTTTATCTCTCCCTATTTCTTTCTTTCTCTACCTCTCTCTCTCTCTCTCTCTCTCTCTCTCGCTCTCTCTCTCTCACACACACACACACACACACAGAGCACTTAACAGACAAGCATTTTGGAAGCAGCTCTTTTAAATTTCTCCAAAGCTCGATTCACCCCCACCCCCTCTGTCAGACCGCACTCCTTCTCACTCCAGCACTTTAACTCACAAGGGGAAAGCAATACTTGCAGCATCCATGGGGAATCCTTGAAGAAGTTTTTATTGCTTATTTTTGAATTTTAAAATAAAGTTTATTTAAGTTTCATATATTTAAAACATTTAAAAAGAAACAAACAAACATATAAACAAATATACACTGCTCAAAAAAATAAAGGGAACACTTAAACAACACAATGTAACTCCAAGTCAATCACACTTCTGAGAAATCAAACTGTACACTTAGCAACACTGATTGACAATCAGTTTCACATGCTGTTGTGCAAATGGAATAGACAACAGGTGGAAAGCATAGGGAGTTAGCAAGACATCCCAAATAAAGGAGTGGTTCTGCAGGTGGTGACCACAGACCACTTCTCAGTTCCTATGCTTTCTGGTTGATGGTTTGGTCACTTCTGAATGCTGGAGGTGCTTTCACTCTAGTGGTAGCATGAGACGGAGTCTACAACCCACGCAAGTGGCTCGGGTAGTGCAGCTCATCCAGGATGGCATATCAATGCGAGCTGTGGCAAAAAGGTTTGCTGTGTCTGTCAGCGTAGTGTCCAGAGCATGGAGGCGTTACCAGGAGGCAGGCCAGTACATCAGGAGACGTGGAGGAGGCTGTAGGAGGGCAACAAGCCAGCATCAGGACCTCTACCTCTGCCTTTGTGCAAGGAGGGACAGGAGGAGCACTGCCAGAGCCCTGCAAAATGACCTCCAGCGGGCCACAAATGTGCATGTAGCTGCTCAAACGGTCAGAAACAGACTCCATGAGGGTAGTATGAGGGCCCAAAGTCCACACATGGGGGTTGTGCTTATAGCTCAACACCATGCCGGACGTTTGGCATTTGTCAGAGAACACCAAGATTGGCAAATTCGCCACTGGCGCCCTGTGCTCTTCACAGATGAAAGCAGGCTCACACTGAGCACATATGACAGATGTGACAGGGTCTGGAGACGCCATGGAAAAAGTTCTGCTGCCTGCAACATTCTCCAGCATGACCAGTTTGGCAGTGGGTCAGTAATGGTGTGGGGTAGCATTTCTTTAGGGGGCCGCACAGCCCTCCATGTGCTCGCCAGTGGTGGCCTGACTGCTATTAGGTACCGAGATGAGATCCTCAGAGCCCTTGTGAGACCATATGTTGGTGCGGTTGGCCCTGGGTTCCTCCTAATGCAAGACAGTGCTAAACCTCAAGTGGCTGGAGTGTGTCAGCAGTTCCTGCAAGATGAAGGCATTATGATGAAGGCATTATTATGATTATGATGAAGGCATTATTATGAAGGCATTATGATGCTATGGACTGGCCCGCCCGTTCCCCAGACCTGAATCCAATTGAGCTCATCTGGGACATCTCGCTCCACCCACCAACTCCATGTTGCATCACAGACTGTCCACGAGTTGGGGGATGCTTTAGTCCAGGTGTGGGAGGAGATCCCTTAGGAGACCATCCACCACCTCATCAGGACCATGCCCAGGCGTTGTAGGGAGGTCATACAGGCACGTGAAGGCCACACACACTACTGTGCCTCATTTTGACTTGTTTTAAGGACATTATATCAAAGTTGGATCAGCCTGTAGTGTTTTTTTCCACTATAATTTTGAGTGTAACTCCAAATCTAGACCTCCATGGGTTGCTAAATTTGATTTCCATTGATAATTTTTGTGTGATTTTGTTATCAGCACATTCAACTATTGTAATGAACAAAGTATTTAATAACAATATTTCATTCATTCAGATCTAGACTGTCTTATTTTTGTGGTCCCTTTATTTTTCTGAGCAGTGTATATACATATATACATTTTGCAGCAGATATTGAGCATTGGTTACATTTTTCTTTTTCTTTTCTTTTACCCAATAACATTGAACTACCTTGTTACAATACCTTCCTCGTTCTTTTAATGTTTTAATTTCACAGAATACTTTATAATTAAATGCACGTCCTTCATAATTTCATACCTTATTCAGTTATCAAATGTTACTTTTTCTTTAACTATTCATATCAACAGTTCAAAACTTTGTAGTATTCACTGTCTTTGTGGTTTTTTAGTAATTCGGTTAGGCTGTCCATCTCTGCCCACTCGTGAATTTTTTTAATGAGCATCTCCTCTGAAGGGACAACAGGCAGTTTCCAATTTTGAGCATAACTTATTCTGGCTGCCGTTATAATGTACAAGATTAAATATTGATATATTTTTTTCTATTTTTGAGTATCATGCCCAGTAAGAAGGTTTTGGGTTCAAATTTTACTACTTGTTCAGTTATATTTAGAATCCAATTTTTGATATTTTCCTTGGAGAAGTTTTTTAAAGACCTTCCAAAATGCATTTCTTTTACGTTGCAAAAGTGCTCCAAGGCTCAATTCACCCCCACATCCTCTGTCAGGGCACACTCTTTCTCACTCCTGACACTTTAACTCACACGGGGAAAGCGATACTTGCAGCATCCATGCCTTTCTTCCTTTTCCCCATAGAGAAAGAGGATGTGGGGAATGGAAAGCTAGGAGAGCGATCGCAAGTGAGTGACCGGGCGACCGGGTAGCGGGCGTGGCCAGCCAGGGATTGCCACCAGTTTGGGGACCCATGCCAAATAACCGCTACCGGTTCACCCGAATAGCACCTCTGGTCTGTTGTTATTTATTTGTACATGTAACTCACATCCCATCCAGGGCTAACAGTTTGAAATCTGAACTAGGTTAGTGCTGGAAGCATTTGCCTTCCAATGCACTTATAGTGTCACCCTACCTTCCTAATTGCAGCTACCTCCAACTCACTGCCCTATCCTAAAACCCTGCATAACAAATGTTTCCTAATCTGGCTAATCTGGCTTCATTCCCATATTCCCCCACCCCACAGTCTATAATGCTCTGTACCCTGCCTGTCACCAACCCATAAGAACCCTGTCATATATTACAATTTATATTCCCCCTTCACAAAGTATCCAGCAATATTATTGGGGAATCCCCTGGGCAGCCCCATTTCCCAGATAGCATTGCAAAGCAGCATTTAGGAGCCCTCATTCATCCATCAACTCCACGTTGAACAGGTTTGGCGTCACTTGTTGGAGGGATACAGATTAAAATGCTGATGGGCAACTGTATTTGGAGCCATTAGACCTAGCCAGTTTCAAAATATTTGTCAATTTCTGTTTTCTTCCACATTTTTCTGCTAACTTATCCTAGCCTTAGTAGATTGTTTTTAGCAGATTACCAGCTGAGGATAGTTATTTTGAAATTCATTGGCAGAAGATGCATACTTTTTAAAAATTACAAGCATCAAATTCTGATTTGAAATATTGTAGGCAATGGTGGCAGCCCTAGATTTCAACACCTATTGTGGTATGAAAAACAGTGAGTGGAGAAAACAATTTAAAAAACCACATACGTGTAGTCTTTGGCTTATGACCATAATTGATCCCCCCAAATTTTTTTGCTTAGAAAAACAATTGTTATAGTTTTGCTACATTTTATGACCTTTCTTACCACAGTTGTTAAATGAATCAATGTAATTGTTAAGTTAGTAACAGTGTAACAATGTAAAGTGTTTCTGGCTTCTCCATTGACTTTGTTTGTCAGAAGGTCATAAAAGGTAATCACATGATCTCGGGACACTGTAACCATCATAAATACATGCTGGTTGCCAAGTGTCCAAATTTTAATTACATGACCATGGAGATGCTGCAATGGTCATACGTGTGAAAAAAAGTCATAATTGTCTTTTTAAAAGTGGAATGCTAACTGAATGATCATTAAACAAATGGTTGTAATTCAAAAATTACCTGTATGATTAAAACCATATGATTTGTATTTTCAAATAAGTCTGAATTGGATATAATGGATTTAAAAATTCTATTATAAATTTAAATATGTTATTCTTAAATAGGAAAATGTGTTTTATACAATACATTTGAAGTGGTTTCTGAGTTATCAAGGTTACCTGTGATCAATATTGGGAAAATTGCAATCATACATGTTTGTTACGTATATAGATATAAAATGTCCATGTTCCTCTGCTCTTATTATGTACTTACAGGTAGTCCTTATTTAACAATTGATTTGTTTATCCATTGCTTGTAGTCCTCACATTTACAACCTTAACAAGCAAAGGAAAACTAAAGTGAGATTGCAAGTACACTTTAATTTACCAAACATTTTAGTTAATGACTGAGCTGCAAGTCCCAGTTGTGGTCACTAAACAAGGACTACTTGTCCTGCATGTTTATATAAAGTACTTGTACAGGAATATTATGTGAAGAAGGAAATCACTGAATTTCATGCAGGGTAATTTTAAGGGAATCTGAGGGATTCGAGGATTATCAATTAAATGAGATACAAAAAAGAAATACTGAAAGAAAATGATATACAGGTTAAAAAAAAAATTAGAACAGCTAAATTCGCATTAAAAAGATATAATCTCTTAGCTTTAAAATTCTACATGGCATGGGACCAGGTTGTTTGAAGGATTGTCTTTTCTTAGTCACATCTACTCAACCCACCAGAGCAGGGAATGTTAGGGGTCCTTTATCTTTACAGAGGTGCATCTAGTGAGACCAAGAAGAATGGCTTTCTCCATAGTGGTCCTTTCCCTAATGAACATCACTCTTGTGGGAATAAGATTGGCCTCACTCTATCACAAAGCCCTAAAGATCTGATTTTGCCAAAAAGATCTGTTTTTCCTTACCTGGGAAACCCAGAGTAGGATGAAGCCTATCAAGTGAATTATTTAATTGGTTCCAGGATATATGTGTGTTGTTGTTTTATCTACAGTAGTGACCAAGATTGTGGAAACCTTTCTGGAAAAGTGACTCCTTACATATTTTATGCCATTACCAAAGAGGGAAATCTTGGTCTCATCACTCCAAATAACTCCATGTTCCTCTGTCTAGGTAACATGGGTTTTAGCCCAGCTTAGTCTTTTCAACCTTTGTTTGAGAGATAAAAGTGGCTTTTTTTGTGGAATTCTAGATTTTAGGCCAAATTCCTGCAGTCTGTACCAAACAGTTCTTGTACTCAACATCACATTGCATTGTGCCATTTCATCTTGTATACACCCAGATAATTTTCTTCTGTCACATAGGCAGTTTCTTAATTCTTCTATCATCACTTGCTGTTGTGCACCTTTTCCTGCCTTTACCAGTATGGTTTTGTAGTGACTGAATCTCCTTATACCTCTTCAAAAACTTACAAATGCCACCCTTGGTTAAGTTTCCACCCATTTTTCTTCTAATTTCTTTACAACTGTAGTCTTGTTCTCTACTGAGCCGAAGGGAGAATCCAGGATGGGTAGTCTCTAACCTCGTAGCTCTGCAGACTAAGTTGAAAAACTGAGGACAACCCCACCCCTGGTAACAGTCCCCAGTTCTTCACTCAGTCTCAGCTCGATCAGACCACCCTTACAGGGCTCTGATTAGTTGATATTGTTGAAGGAATTGTTGGATGTTTAGAATAATATTTCTACTCCCTGGATATTTGGTTTTTCGTTGTCATTAGGACAGAGGTTTGACAGCTATCTGGCTTGCTGGTTTAGCCTTTTTTTTTACTCTTCACTCCCTTTTATTTTCCTTTTATTTTTGGCTTGTTGATTTTGCTAGTTACTGGGTTTTTTGTTGACTTCTGGTCGGATTGAGGGTGGAGAGTGCCCACTTAATAACATTGCTTTCTGGGTGACCAGCCAAGTCTTTGCACTATTACTTTAATTTTATTATGTTATATAAGCTCACTAAATGAAAGACAATCAATAAGTGAATCCTACTGTGATCTGATTGGCTCATTGCCAAAACAAGATCACACCTGATTGACTCTCTACATGCTCATGCTCATTGGCTACAATCAGATGAAGGAAAGCTGCTTGGTATCAACCTAAGCAAGTTGTGCTTCCTTTTTCTGGTTATTTGGCTATAACTTTTCATAGAATACATATAATTGAACAAACTTTGTCGCATATTACATTCTTGATTAAATTATCTTCCCATTTATATATAATGTTATGGTGCTACTCCAAAAACAAGTGGAGTTATTAGCCATCAAACCTCAAAAATACACTTTTCCCAAAAGGTTTCTACAATTTTGGCCGCTACTGTATATTAGGTTTTTATCTTTGTAAATGCTTGGAGTCACTAAGAGTGAGTTAGATGGCCTTATAAATTTTCTTAAGTAAATAGCTTTTAACATACAAATTAACTTTGATTTTATCCAGAGTTTACTTTATTCATCCATTAAATAGGTAATATTCTTCAGTCCCATTGAACACTGAACTAGAAATGCAGGGAAAAGTGCCTGATAATAACAAATATGAAATCAGGTTTTATAAATTATTTCTCTCTCTGGGCTGCCTCCAAATATAATAAAATAACTTTTCAATGTGAATATAACTATTCCAAAAATTAGTCAATGAAACAGAATAGGATTGAAGAATTGTTGGCTCTTCAGATTATTATTACTATATATATTACTAATATTACTAACTATTACTATATATTGTTACTAAAAAGAAACATTTTTTTAACTGTTTTAACCAGGTTTTTTTTTTTTGAGATAGATGGCATTTCTTAACAAACCAAAAACTTACAACAAATCACCCCACTTTATTTTTTCACCTGTAAAATATGTCTAATTTTATTAAACACTGTTCTCTTTCTGAGGAATAATTTGTATTCAGTATTGGATCCAGTAGTTAATCCAGTAGTTAGTTAAGGACATTGAATGATTAACAAACAGCCAAAATTGTAATATGAAAAATAGCTTACCATTGTTGAAATAATGCTTGGGTTAATTATTATTTCTGTTCTTTTTAATTATATGAAATTAATTATTTTGATGATAGGGATATAATGTGCATACTTTTTAAGGAAGTATAACATGTATTATCTGCATACAAGTTATATCAGTTTGAGTTTTACTCAATGATAGTCAATGATATGTTTAATAACTTGCCATTTGACCATGAATAACTGGGCATTTCATAAAATTAAGTGAGTGAATTGAGTAAAGAGAGATACTCCATTTTTTCTGGATTAGATAAAGAACAAGAATTATTTCCTCTTACACAATCATCATGAAATTTAGGAAGTTTTATTAACTGATAAATATAATTGTCATGTTAATTAGTAACTATCACATAGTTATTTAGATGACTGGATGTATTTCATAGTTTTGCTACATGGATATTTTTTTCATTATTTCACTTCATTTATCTCACTTTTCTAAAAGAAAAATTTGGATGGATTATTAATATAAATTGTTCTGTTAGATACTAATCTAAGGCATCATTTTCTGTGGAGCAGGCTGACTCCCCTGGGTCAGTTATTCTTAGCATAGTTTATTTTTATCTGATGGTGTTACAGGTCTAAGATTAGTCAGTTAGGCGTTATCATGCCATCTGAGTTACCTCCTAATATAACTACACCGGAATGATTATTTATAGACTGAGCATTCTGTCATTTCTGAGTTATTTCTGGTAGTTTAAATAAAGAAGAGTAAGTCAAGAAAAACCACAGATTCCTTCCTGCTGCCAAAACAACATGATAACTGCTGGTAGACAGAGAATGATACTGTTTTATCCATGTGTTAGTTGCAAATATGGCAGCTCTTTATCTCCACTTTCTACTAAAAAGTACTATAGTCCTCTCTCTGATGGGTGGAGAGAAGAAGATCAAAATGAATCACACTGTTAGAGCATATATGGATAATGATAACAACCTGAGTAATCCAAGGGGTAAATCCCTATCATTTCATTTCATTTTTGTACCTCTGTCATTCTTGTTGCTAGTTTTTATGGAGTTTATAATGTAAGCCAACTTGAACCCTCCCAATTTGCAGACATATACTGCTGTCTAATATATTCTAGAAAGCTTTATTATTAAAATGTTTGATGATACCATCAGACATAAGCATGTCAACTGCTTCATCATCAGCCAAATTAATGGAAACTTACTACACAGCTTATTATTATTATTTGAGAAAGACACATCCTGAATTCATTTTGACCTGAATATTTTAGGCAGTTGAAACACTTATTTGCCCTATAAATAAGTTATATAAACAATTTCTTCAACTTTTAGCCTTTTGTGTGGTGATTCCAATGTGACATCCAGATTATCCCCTTTTATATACATTTCATTTCATTGGTCCACATTGCCTAAGGAGTATTCCTTGGCTTATCACTTGTTATTTAACAACTGAAGTTATAACAACTCAAAAAGGATTTTTTATCATCATAAAGCACTTCCAGTCATTGTAAAATATTGCCACAGCTGCAATTACATGATTGTAATCTGGGTGCTTAATAATCTATTCATATTTGTGACTGGTTGTCAGACATCCTGCAATCATGTGATTGCCATTTGCAGTCTCCTCTGCCAGCTTCCCCATAAAAGCAGTGGGGAAGCTGGCAGGAAAGGTTACAAGCTGATGCCACCTGCTGAAGAATTTTCCCTCCTCTGCATATATGCTATTGATGGGGACAGAAATCCTTTGTCAAGCTGCAAAAAAAAATCTGTCTTGGGCTAAACTTTATTTATTACTCTCCATTCCAGTTTCAGACTAGGACAAATATACCTTTATGCTTCTATGCTTACAAATAATCACTTCTTCCAAGAAACATTCATTTTTCCTATAGAACACATATTACCCAGCACCATCATATCAAAATTTGCACATATTTCCCTTCCTTAGTAAGCATTGCACATATTTCCCTTCCTTAGTAAACCAGTGGTGGGATTCAATTTTTTTTACTACTAAGTCTGTGGGTGTGGCTTGCTGGGCGTGGTGTGGCTTACTGGGCGCGGCAGGGGAAGGATATTGTAAAATCTCCATTCCCACCCCACTCCATGAGAAGGATAGTGTAAAATCTCCATTCCCTTTCCACTCCTAGGGGAAGGTTACTGCAAAATCCCATTCTCTCCCCACCCCACTAACCTGCCTTTCAGCTCCATTCTCCTGTGCAGGGCAACAAAAGAAGACCCAGCTGATCAACTGGGAGTCGGGAGGTAGGGAATAATGGGGGCGGGGCCAGTCATAGATGATATTTGCTGGTTCTCCAAACTACTCAAAATTTCCACTAGCAATTCTCCAGAACTGGTCAGAACCTGCTGTATACCACTTCTGCAATGTACCAAGATTTTTATTAGTATTTTTGATGCCTTTATTTTATTTTTTTGTCAAACATGTCTACTTTTCAAAATATGGTAACTGTTGCAGTAATATCTCTACATATCTTTAGGCAAATATATGGATTTGAAAGTATGAGGTGGTAATTATTAATTCATTCTATAGCATAGTTATAATACATCTGAAACATTATTTGAATCATTTTGTCATTTCAGATTATGTATTTCTGCATGCATGAAGCATCTTTATTAACATAGTTTACAATAAATGTAAATTTTTAAATGTGTGTATATAGTGTGTAATAGGTATTCATTAAAAAGGAAAGAAAAATGAAATATTTGTTTTTTATTTTATTGTTTACTTATTTAAACCTGTCTTTATTACATATAAATAACTCATAGTGGCAAATATATAAAACTCCTCCTACTTTACCCATAAGAACAATTCTGCGAGGTAAGTTGGGCTAAAAGAGAGTATCTGACCTAAAAATACCTAACTGGCTTTTCATATTGAGGTAGAACTAGAACTCACAATGTTCTAGTTTCTAACCTGGTGCCTTAACCACTGACTCGTATATCTTTAAAAGATCTAACAATAGGCAATAACCTATACTATACTTATTGACACACCGTATTTATATTAGTAATATAGAAAAAGAATGGACATTCAGTGATATAGAAGACTTATAGATCTTCCCTGTGAAGGAGAAAATAATACATCAATTATCACTATATTTTTCACATCTTTCTTCACTACATAGTGACTGGGTTTTTTTCCCTTCACCAAGCCATTAGGTACAACTGTCCTGTGAACAGGAAATGAATAAGAAGACTATCATCACCATTATTATAGCTCTAATTGTTCTTATCTTAGGTCCTTCAAAAGTTTTGTGAAAGAACAACAGCAGCAGCAACAATATTTACTTACTTACTTACTTACTTACTTACTTACTTACTTACTTACTTACTCAAAACTGTCTATATTCTCAGACATTACCTTAACAGCTCTTAGGGGTCTGGTTAGGACTTGAACTGTTAAATTTTACCAGTCCCAGACTGTGAATCAAATTGAAGATTAAATGTTAAATCAAAGACAAGCAAGTATTGCCTATACAAAGAAACTGAAGAAACATTGGACTATCTGGTAAGCTGCTGCAAAGGATCACACCGCACCCTAGTTCAAAGGTGTCAATTCTTCTTCCATCAGCTGTTCTTAGTGATTCCCACATCTATACTTCATTATTGGGAAGACTGTTGCTTTAATCTGCTTTTTCTATTTATATAAATATCTCTTCTTTTCTAGATCTTATTCATGTTAAACATTACAATGCAGCTTAAGGTTATTGTGAGTTTGACTTCAGGTCATTGTGAACAATTTCTGATCCAAGGAAGATAAATTCTCAAACTAATTCACATTTCTTCCTTGTTGATTTTAAACATCTCATATCCATGTGCAGCTGCTGTCATTATCTTTGTTTTTTTGAAATTAAGACTCAATCCTACTTTTTCACTTTCATATTTAATTTTCCAGATCATTTTCCATGTCTTCTTTATATTCTTACTCCAATCTTCACTCCCAAATCAATTCCAAGTCTAATTTCTACATGATCACCGAAGCATACAGATTGAACAAAAATGATGATAAAATATATACCTCTGTCTGCTTTACTTATCCTGAATCCATGTGTGTTGCCACAGAGGAATATCAAAAGGATTTATGTATGTGTTTTATCCATTACAGAAAATCTTTTACTATGTAGAACATAATAAGATGTGGACGATTTTATGTTATCTTGGCACTCCAACCAATTTGATCAGACTTTTCAGATGACTGTATACAGGAGGCAACAGTGAGAATACTTTCCATCTAATATTGGCAATGTGATCTCAAGTGCTGCACTTCTTTCTAAAACTAACTTTTACATCAGGTAATACTTGATTGATGATATTCTGTGGCTCTGTTGAATAACCTATAACAGAATCTTGCTTGAATGAAAAATCAGTGCAATCATGCAATAATTGGAACAATCTCTGGCATTGTCTTTCTTTACTAATGGAATAAAACAGATTTTCCCCCAGTCCTGAAGCCATTGACAAGAAGACTATGTGGTCTTCTCTTGGGCAGTAATTAATTGGCAGTGACCCTAATAATTCCATAGGTATTCCATTAAATAATTCCTGGAGCTGTCCAATTCGGCAATTTCTCTATTGCCCATTCTACTTCTTCTTTCAAGATGTTTGGTTCTTTATTAATTGAGCTGTCATCATTGTTATCGTGATGATAAGTCAAAATGCTTTGAAGTTCTCCCATATATTCTTTGTCCCTGATCTTAATCTCCTGCTGGTCACTTAGTACATTCCTGTTGCAGTTTTTAACAGTTCCATACTATGTAATCCAAAAATTGGATTATTTAATTTCTCTATAGCAAACATAACCTTAATATGTCCGTTCCTGTTAGTTTCTTCTAGATGTTGACCAGCCTATTTTTGTCTCTCCTGGCTTGACAATACGTTTATCTTTTAAACTTCATCCTTATTATATTCACTTTGCCTGCCCTTGCTGGTTATCATTTTAATTGTATTATCAGATACCCATTTGTTTATTCTCTTTGGTTTTTGACATAGATTTTCCAACAATTTCCATGATGTTACCTTGGATCTTTGACCACTGTTCATTTGGATCTTTGTCTTCTAGATTCAGTGACTCAATCCTGTTCTTAACTTCTTTGGCATACATAGATGAGTTCACACTGAATTTTGGAGGGATAATAACTTTTTTCACTATGCACACTTTGAGCTTCAGTTTAGCCACTAATAGCCAATGGTCTGAGCTACAAATAATGCCAGAAGTATCTTAAGAGATGCAACTGAACTTTTCCAGCATTGCTAGCATAAAATTAAGTCTATATGGTTTCTTTTTTTTTAATAGATTTTTTTATTTTTACAATATAAAGAGCAACAGTTTCAATGTCTAAATTAACAGTATGTTATCTGGTTACAGTTAATTTGAGCAATAGTCATCATCATGTTCATTGATAATGATCATATAATAATAGTATTTTCTCCATATAATATTAATACTTAATTGTTATTACTAAATCATATTGATAATAAACATATAATAAACCCTCATGGTAAAGTTAATCCTTCTCTTATAATTTTAAATGTTCTAACTTCTTTTTCTTTTAGTTAACCATTGATAAAATGAATCCCATGTTTCAAAATATTCCATATCTTCCTTCTCTTTAATTTCAAGTATTAATCTATCCATTTCTGTACATTCTAGGGTTTTTTTAAATTATCTTCTCTACCTTTCCAAATTTCTGCAAATACAATTCTGGCCGCTGTTGACACATGTAATATTAGATACATAGTCCCTTTATTATATTTTTCTGGTATGATATCCAACAGAAATAATTCTGGTTTTAAATTTATATATTCCTTTATCATTCTTTTCTATCCAAATATATATTTTTGTCCAGTATGACTTGGATTTTGGGCATGTCCACCACATAAACACAATAGAATAACCAAAATTTTTAGTCCACATTAACATTGTTTCCTTTATTTGCTCTTCTTCCATTCTAATACTCAGTAGGTAGGTATAATTGTTTAAAATTAATTTCTCATCAGTTAAAATCTGGTTCAGTTCTGTTGGTTCTTTATAAAAAACATATAATTTAGCATCTTTTTCATATCTTGATTGTATTTGTACCTGTGGCCACCATGGTACATATATCGATATATTGCTACATATATCGACTATTCAGTTCCTGTTTATTTCTTCACTGAGTCAACGGGAGAATCCAGAGTGGGTAGTCTCATGTCACGTGCTCTTCTGATCATTCAGTTATATTTCCATTGCTAATCGCCATAGATTCAGTGGTTCAATTTCATTATGCACACTGTGAGCTTCAGTTTAGCCACTAATAGTCAAGTGTTTTAAGAGATCCACTGAATTTTTCCAGCATTGCTAGCATAAAATGAAGTCTATCTGATTTTGATGTATCCATCTGTTCATATGTATAAGCATCACTTACATTAAATAAACCATGTGTTCATTGTATTGAAATGATTTTTCAGGCAAAATCCACTAACTGATTGCCAATTTTATTCCATTTATTTAGCCCAAACTTGCTTACCATTCTTGCAACTACTCTTTGGCCTACATTTGCATTGAAATCACCCACATTGAAGAGGGAGCACATTGAAGCTCACTGTAAAAAAGTTCAATTTCATCATCATTTGAGCCTACAGTTTGAGCTCTTTTGTATTGTGATGTTGAATGGCTTGCCTTGAATTTGGAGATATATCATTCATTTGCTGTATGCTCTGTGATTCTCAACACATTCAGCCACTTATTTTGCTTTTGCTTTTTGCCTGATGATATCGTTTCCAGAAAAATAAATAATAAACTCTTCTGATTTGAACTGACCACTGCCTGTTTAGTGTAATTCACTGATGCCAAGGATATCTATGTTAGCTCTAATAATTTCTGTTTTTATAATTTGAAAGATATATTGAGCTGCTTGGACATACTGAGGTGGAATAGTCCATCCTTTAATTTTTAGAGTGAAATTTGACCCATATTGTACAATGGCCAATATAATTATTAGAATAAAAAACATGGAAGAAATTATTAAAAGTGATATTATACCTAAATCATTTCCAAAAAACACCAGAAAGAAACCATATTAATTGACTATCTTCAAGGAATATTTCTTACTTAGGGGTGTCAAACTCAAGGCCCGCGGGCCAAATGTGGCTTGCAATATGGCTAGATCTGGCCTGCAGGGCTGCCCTGGAAACAGCAAAGGACCAGCCCCCAGTGTCTCAGCCACGGACCAGGCTGACCAGATGCTGATCTATAATTTGACTGCTGCCAACTGGCCAGAATGCAGTCAGCCTTAGATCTGCAGGGCCTCTCTAGAGCCGGCGAGTAGTGGGAGGAGTGGGAAGGAAGGAAGGAAGGAGAAAGAGCCTGAGAAAACAAGGGGTTTTTGGAGGGGAGGCAGCATTATTTGGCTGGGAAGTGGGCAAAGGCAGAAAGGGAAAGTAATCCTCAGACCCCACAAGCCAAGTGCAGTTCCTGCTGCTCATGGAAAAGAAAAGGAAAAAAAGGCGAGCCTTAACCTAAATCCCTGAGGCTGACATAGCTGTAGCTGGCACTTGATCTCATATACTCTGGCTTCTCTGCTCAATTACTCACCTCCTTCAGTTCCAATCCTCATGCAGGGCTCCAGCGGCAATCAGTGCTGAGCCTGCCGGCCTCTGCCTAAGCAGCCACATGGGAAAGAATGAGGCTGGGGTGGGTGGATTTCACCCTGGATTTTTAAACTTGTGAGGTTTTTCTTCCTCTTTTTCCTCACTTTGCAGTGTGGCTCTCCAGCTCTGGGAGCGTCATTTCTGGACTGGAAGCTTTTTCCTTTGGAAAAACAGTGGTGGGAGTAGAGGAGGTCTCCTCTCCAACTCAGATTCATATCCTTTGTGTGTCTGTGTGTGTCTGTATGTGTGCCTTTTTTCTCTCCCTCTTCTAATCACAATTTTGTGATCACAGGCAAAAGCTGTAAGGTCTGGTGAGCGGTTGTAAGTCCCTTCAATCAGTGTCATTGTAATTTCAAATGGTCACAAAATGAATGATCATAAGTTAAGGACTATCTGTAAAAGACTAAGACATCCTATTGGCATTTGGCTTTTCTGATTGGTTCCAACTTCTGCAATTCTTTTTGAATCATTTCTGTTCTTTTCCTCTTTCTATATATATTTCCTTTCATCATGCTTCTGTCAACCTGATTATATTAAACCTTCTACCAGCATAAGGTTATTGATGCTCATTCATAAAATGAACTGGATGTCATAAGGCAGTCCATTACTGGTTACAAAGGTGCAGGGCATTGGAAGGTTATTGAAATATAAGGGAACAATTTAAAATTTGTGATTATTATTTATGTGATAGTAAAAGAAGTTTGCTTGAAAGTTCAGTATTGTGTAGCATAGTTTTGCAAAGTTCAGCACAATAAATATTAATACTTAAGTCTAGCTTAAGAAGAAATTTAAAACAGCTAATAAAAATGAACAATGATATTTCTAGAATATCATGTTTAATGAAAAATAGATTGTAACAGTAGAAAATATAGAAATAAGCTAAATGGATGACGAGATTTTGTTCAGGAAAATAAAGAGGCACAAAAGATTACTATAGTTAAAGCAAAATCACTGAAATTACAGAAGAGAGTTTCAGAATCCATTAGAAAGGCTGGGGGTTAAAGTATGTGCATAGGGATTAAGGGATTTCTATTTATAGGCTATAAATGAAAAAGCTGATGATTGGGGAGAAAGCATAATCACATGCTATAAATAACCTCAAGGTAACAACATAAATGAAGGTTAGGAATATTCTTTCTCCAGATATGTGTAGTGCTGGCCTAAAACTAGTCATTAAGCTCTTTATGTATGACAGAGAAAAGTAGTCAAAACCAACAGTGAGAAATGTCAAAATTCCTTTTTCCCCAGTGCAGAATGGGGAATGCTTAAACATCATTTGCAATGGGGATAGTGACAGTGATTGTGCCTATGCACTCAATGCAAAGCATACAGCTGTAATTATAGTGTTTTGGTACTTTTATGTTGTGTACCTTATGTTGCAGTATGTTGCCAGGAGTCTTAACAATATTAAGAAAGATTCAACATAATTGTTTCAGCACCTTTACTTATTTTAGATTTTTACTGGAGTTGTGCCAGTCTTTCAGAGTCTTCCAAGATATACACGGTACTTTCGCAGCAGAAATTCCAGCACTTATTCTCCATTGGAATAAATTTACCAGTCAAAAGACATCACCAGATACTATTAACTCACAAGATATTCAAACCTCAGACTTTGCTTAACCCCCTTCATTTCTCTTTCTCTTCCTCCCCTCTTTTCCTCTCTCATTTCAAACCGAACTGTAGACAAGGGAAGGAGAAATGTAGGTACACTATAGGTTTGCAATTTACAGTTTTAGCATTTTTTCCTCAGGAAATCAGACATGTATTAACAATAAAAGTTCATACAGTTTTCAAAACTGACAATGTATTACTTCAGGAAAAAACACATTAGTAGTTCAGATTAATCCCATACTAGTTTTCTTTTGATCTAGCAAGATTATTCTCAATCCCTATAATAATTCTCCACTTTTTCTGGCCATAAATAAGACCATCCACACATTTCATGGAAGGATGGCAGTCCAAGCAGTATATTTATATGCAGATTCTTAGGACAATAAATTTCTGCTTCCTTTGACGATCTTGTTATTGTGTTGAAGGGGTTCTTCATTAATGCTTCGAATCTCAAGGTCTCCACAGTTAATCCTCATTTAAAATGATATCTCTACTTTGGAGATTGATTAATGAAAAAAGTACTTACAAGTATGGATTTATTAGAAAGTAGAACAAAAAAAACCCTATTTATCATCATTCATTAAATCTGAAGGGAAGCATGCAGGAAGGATAAAGAATGACACATCATACAATTCAGTGCTGTGAATAATTAATAAGGTGCCCTGTTAAAAAGAGCTTTTGATTTTTTTAAGCAGTTCTGGAATGCAAAAATGTAAATGATCAGTGAGGGCAACAGAGATAAGTTTTCAATAACTTTTTTCTGGAAATCAGATTTTAAACTTTTGCAGTTCAGACTATAAGTCCTTAAACAAAAATCAGCAACTGCAGTGATGAGAAATAGGGATTTTGAAGCATTTAATATAGAAGAAAAAAATGAGCAAGCACCAATGATCATAGCAGCAGGACACACAAATATGAATATTTTTTTGTGGTAAAGTTTTTTATTTTTAAAACATATATCAATATCATCTCGTGGACAGTGTGGCGTCTGAGTGTCATTCATTTTGGTACAAAAATAATACTGATACACATGAAAATTACTACATTAATCAGATTTACATAATCTAATGTTATTATACATATCTGTATTGGCACATAATCCTTCATTTTTTTATTATTCAACATTTGCTACATCATTTTAATAGTAATAGCATTATTTTTGAGCATACCTAATAACATCCTTTTTTGAAATCTGATATTAACTTCTTACGTTCACTTTAAATGTGTTATATAAAATATGTCTAACAATACTCCCCTTATTTCTAATTTTTCAATCTATTTTAATTTTTAGTACAGCCAATCTTTTTTTTTTTTTAAAAAAAGAATCCTTCCTATTCATCATCTTTCATCCTCTTGGAAATCCCACTTCTTTTTTTGACTTGCCTCCCATACTCATCCCTTGGGTCCTTATCTACATTTTCCATATCATTTTCCCAACCATCGTTTCCATCCCCACTATTTTTTTGCAGAGAGTGCTGTGTGGGATTCAGCCACACGAAAGGCAGGCAAGCTGGCTGGGCCACTGGGAGGCAGCTATGCCAAGGTTTGGGTCTTGCTGCTTGCAAGTTCACCCAGTCTGCCAGGCAGCTCAGGGCAGCTCAAGTGGGCCGCTCAGAGAGCGCCGGGTGGGATCCAGCTGAAGGCTGGCCCTCAGAGACCATGTGGCTGAGGCAAGTGAGGGAGCCGGATGAAGAGCAGCAGCAACTATGCTGGGCGAGCAGACGAGATAAGGAGTGACTCACCGGGGCAGGGCAGGGCCAGCCAGTGGTTGGATTTGCCAGTTCTTCAAACTGCGCAAAATCATAACTACCAGTTCGCTTGAACTGGTCCGAATCAGCTGTATCTCACCACTGATTCAACCTGAATAATAACAACGTTTACAATGTCGTTATCATGCAGGCTTAGATTTTTTTTTCCACCTAATGTTCAGGAATGAAGAATTTCATATGAAAGGAAGATAGATTGCAATACTAATATTAACACTGCTGTCAAATATATTATTATCAAAATTATTTATGTTATATGTTGTGATAAAATGAAATATCAGTAACATATTCAGTTGCTTTTCTACAGTTTCTTTATTTCATAAAGTAGCCAAGCAATTCTGTTTATGCCATAATATGTGGTTTTTCCCTAATATTTTAAGGTTTTCTTGTTTTCTTGTTTTCTTACAAGTGTTTCTTTTGTTCAGAGAGTGATTGGCAAAAACTGCCTTGTTTTGGCAGATTTCCCAGGAGTTAGGGTAGCTTGGGCATGCAAACCCATCTTTTTATCACTCTGTATGACATATATCGATATTTAACTTTATTACATTTTGAATGAGCCATCCAGAAATATATATGTACAGATTTTGCCACTGAGACAGCTTTTTTCCCTTTTTCTGGACTCAGTTTACTTACTTATTTCAGTGTTATGATTGACATTAGCCTAGATTTTCCTACTCTTCTTTTCCTCTGATATTTTTTGTTTTCTCTGACATTTTTCTATATAAGAGGAAAACATATAATGGATTTTAATGTCCAGATTCAGGTGTTCTTATTTATTTAGAGAACATTGTATTTACACACCAAATATTTTTTAGTGAGAGGGTTAGAAATGGAGCAAAGAGACTCCCCCAACACTATAAGACCATAAAATATCCATAACAAGATGAAATAATATTTATATCATCTGAAACATTTAACACTAACATGTCAATGAAGATAGATATAAATTATATAATGAGAGGTCCTGCAAGTCTCATTCTCCATAGAGCTGCTACAAGCATCCAGAGTGGGAGGTGCTCCAGTCTCGGCTGTCACAGGCTGAGCTTGAATTGAGGAACGCTCCTCCCCATCACGTGGTCCCTCGTAGTGTTCCCCAGTTTTTAGCTCAGCCTCATGACAGTCAGGCTGTGTTTTCTTGAGCTCTTGGCTGATTCAGGTTTCTCTGTAGGATTTCTACACCAGGTTGGACCTTTAATTTGATTATTTCTGCACAGTTGCCCTGGGGTCTATAGCTCCCTACGGGAGTTCCCCCATCCTGGGGGGGGGTAATCTTTTCCCTTTGGGCTGAATTCCAGCGCTTCGCGTTGCTGGTGCCCCCCCACCCCACCCCTCGCCTACCGCTTCGTTCGCTCTACCGCTGAGCGCCTTTTCGTTCCTGCCTCGATCAGTTGTTTCCCCCCCACTGAACGCCTATAATCAGGGGAGATCTATCCCCCCTGTTTCCTCCTGTTTTCAGGCCCTCATAGAGTGACTGCCGCTGATAGCCCCTCTCGCAACTCGAAGCCGCCATTTTGGGCACCGCGTGGCATCCGCCATTTTGGGCACAGCCTCGTGGCCAGTCACCATTTTTGGGGCCTTGTCTAACAGTGCATCCAGGCTGCGTTGATAACAAATTCTCACTAGGCAGATCCCTGGGGACTGCCTAAGGCTGTAGCTTGTTTCCCTCAAGGTCTTTTCAAGGGTTTCCGAGCCTCCACAAGGTCCGTTGGCTCCGCAGCCATTTTTCAGCTGGCGAGGTAGCAGCGCCTTTTTCCCCTCCCCGGTCTTCGTCTGGGGAGACAGCTGCTGTAGGCCACCATACCTTTCACAGGCCTGGCGTTCTTTCGGCTAATTGGTTTCCATTTGTACCGTGCAACTACTGCTCCCTTCGGAGCAATTCAAAACGTTCTAGTAAGAGTAGCAATGAAACTGAATGGGCAATAGGCCCAACCTCTTCATATTTCCCAATTTCATTCCGTTTTCAAAAAAAAAAAAAAAACCACAAGCAAGAAGGACACAGAAAATAAGAAAACGATTCACGATTAAATGATTAATTCAATGGAATAAAAAAAAAAAAGAAAGAAATTTTTCACTAAAAGGGGGGCGTGAAACAACCGTTGTGATACCCGGCCTTGGTGTAGGTCGCACTCAGACGAGCCAACCGTCTCATACTAACTTAAATAATTTTTTTCCAGCTTTTTTCTAGATGGCAGATGACAATTCTTCTCGTGGCCCTTCTCTGAAGGCCAAATCCAAAACGCATTACCTGCGCAAACAGGTACAGGAGACCTCCAAAGCCTCACAGAAGGATGCCCTCAGACGCCACAAGGCATTAGAGAGGAAAATAGACAGGCGGTCTAGGGAGTCAAGCTCCGTGCCTCTGGCCCTTCCTCCCGCCACACCCTCAACCTCCACCCAACCCCCTCCTCCTTCCTCGCCTGCTCAATCTTTGGCTTCTGTGCCTAGACAAGCTCCTGAAGCTACTTTCACCCCCACTGCTGCTGGCTTGCGCCAGGAGGAACCAGAGGAAGATTCCATGGTCGAAATCCCTGAGAAAATGAGATCCTGGATGGAGTTTGCCATCCGCCAGGGAATCGCGCAAGGTCTCCAGCAGATGGCAGGTCCGGCCCCTCGGCCTGCGGCCTCTGAAGTCCAGGGTCCATCCGTCAGATCGCTCCCCGGGTCGGATGCTTCACATGGTCAGGTACTCTCCCAGAGGGAACTGCCTCTCTCTCATGGGGTAGAGGAGGAGGAGCAGGAACACGATCAAGGGGACCCGATCCATTTCGGGGAAGAGGAGGACCTTGATTTGGGGTCCATGATCTATAGCGGACCCCTCTCGGGGGCAGACCCAATGGAGGGGGAGATGTCAGAGGATGAAGGCCTCACCCCAGACCAGCCCACCTTTGTGGGGTTGTTCAAACCACAACTGTTTAGGTCCATCCTTTTCAAGGCCAAAAATATTTCAGGCCTGATCTCCCAACCCCCCCGAGCCGGCAGCCTCGGGGGGGCCCCACGACTCCATCTTTAGTCAGCCAGTGGTAGAGACCGAAGTCATTCCAGTCCCACCTATCTTTTCTGATCTGGTTTCCAAACAACTGGCCTCTACAGGGGCGCCTCCAGCCCCCTCCAGTCAGGACAAACGCTTTTTCAACCTTGACCCTGACTTCTCTCTCCTGCTAGACCCCCCCTCGGTTGATGAACCCATCGTGGGTTTGGCTACTTCCTCGACCCCTAGCGATGCCTTAGAGGCCCTGAAACCAGAGGACAGGCGAGCTGAGTTGGCCTTACGCCGGGCCCACCAATCCGACGCCTGGGCCATTAGATCGGCCACGGCCGCATCTTTCTTCACCAGATCCTCAATCAGATGGCTCCGCCAGCTAAAGCAACATGTCCCCGCGTCCAATCTCAGGGCGCATCAGGACATCGCAAAGCTCACGGCCGCGGCCGAGTTCTCAGCCGACGCCACTTATCAGGCTGTGAAATTCTCTACCAGAGCCATATCCTCACAGGGCACAGCACGCCGCTTGCTCTGGCTCCGTCACTGGCAAGCGGACATTAAAAACAAGGTGAAATTGGCATCTGCTCCCATTTTGGGAGGTAAATTATTTGGTCCGGTCCTTGATCCCTTGCTGGTTGAGAGCCGTAACAAGCGCAAATACCTCCCCTCTCTTTTTTGGAGGTCCGACTCCAGAGCCCCCCCTCCTTTCAACGAGGATCCTTTCGTTCCTCCTTCCAGACCTCCTTTCCCCCCAGATACCAGAGATCTCTCTCCTACCGGCCGCCCCCATCACAGGATCGGGCCGAATCATCCGAGAGGTACAGAAGGGGTGGCTCCTATAAAAGGCCCTTCCGGGGATCTGGGAGCAGGCCCTTCCGGTGCTCCAGATAACTTAACCCTCTCCCTCCCCATCGGTGGCCATCTCAGGTACTTCGCCAACCGATGGGAGGCCTCTACTACTGATGCATGGGTCAGGGACACGGTCCGTTTTGGCCTTGCCCTTGAGTTCCAGTCCCCCCCTCCTGATTTCTTCATGTCCTCCCCCCTCTCCAAAGACCCTGCCAAGCGGGCCCTCATGGACGCCGCCATCAGTCACCTCCTCGATATAAAAGCTATTCAACCCGTCCCCGTCGCTCAACGAGGACGAGGTTTCTATTCCCATCTGTTTGTAGTGCCCAAACACTCCGGGGGTTGGAGGGCTATCTTAGACTTAAAAAGGCTGAATCATTTTCTAGCCCCCCGCAAATTCAAAATGCACACGTTACAATCAATACTCCTGGGAACCAGACGAGGGGACTGGCTCACTTCAATTGACCTCTCAGAGGCGTATTTGCACATCGCAATTCGACCCTCTCACTACAAGTTTCTACGCTTCTCCTACAATAAACAACACTTCCAGTATGTCGCGCTTCCCTTTGGTCTGTCCTCCGCTCCCAGGGCCTTCACCAAGATCTTGGCGGCCCTGGCCGCCCACCTTAGATCCCTCCCGGTCCGTCTCCACTGCTACCTGGATGACATCCTCATCCAGTCCTCCTCAAAAGATCAGGCAGAGAGAGACACCAAACTCACCCTTGCTGCCCTTCAGGACCACGGGTTTCTGATAAATTGGGAAAAAAGTCGCCTTTCCCCTTCTACCCAGCTAACCCATCTGGGGGCGGTGATTGACACTGTCCAGGAGCTGGTCTTCCTGTCCCCAGAAAGACTCCTTAGCATTCAACAATCTATTAAGCTTACTAGGCGGGCAAAAAAGGTGTCTCCGTTAGACTTGTCAAAATTGTTAGGCAAGTTGGTTTCATGTATCTCTGTTATTCCTTGGGCCCGTTTTCACACCAGATCCCTTCAATGGTTCCTGCTTCCGCATCAGCGATCAGGAAGGAGCAACTCAAGGCTCCTGGTCAGAGTCCCTCCAAGAGTCCTCACATCCCTCCTCTGGTGGACCAGACCGGCCATCAACAAGAGCCACCACTTCAAAGAGCCCAACCGGCTGACCCTCACCACAGACGCGAGCCTCTTCGGATGGGGCGCTCACGTCCACTCTCTCTCGTCCCAGGGCAGATGGTCGACAACAGAACGACTCTGCAGCATAAATTGGTTGGAGCTCCACGCCGTTTACCTGGCACTACGCAGTTTCCTACCTCAGGTACACGGGCGCCACATCCTGGTCCTTACGGACAACGTCACGGCAAAAGCCCATATCAACAGGCAAGGGGGCACCCAATCGATATGGCTCATGAGAGAGGCCGAACGCCTTTGCTGATGGGCGGAAGCAAACCTGTCATCCATTAAGGCAGACCATATCTCGGGGGCCCTAAACATCCAAGCAGATTGGCTCAGCAGAGCCACCCTAGACCAAGCGGAATGGCGTCTCCACCCATCCCTATTCAGGGAGGCAGCCTCAATCTTCGGCCTTCCCAAGGTGGACCTCTTTGCATCCCCCCTCAATGCCCAGCTACCAAGGTTCTTCTCCAGGTACCCCTCTCACGGGGTGGAGAACCACAACGCCCTGCGTTGCTCTTGGCCCCCAGGGCTTCTCTATGCCTTCCCCCCCAACCCTTATCCCCCAGGGTCATCCACAAACTGATCCTGGAGCAAGCGGAAATTCTTCTGGTGGCCCCCTATTGGCCCAGATGTCCGTGGTTTGCGGACCTCCGCAACCTCTCAGTGCCCCCCCCGGAGGATCCCACCCGACAAGATTTCTCTGTCCCAGGGCCCACTTGCGCATCCGAAACCCCAATGGCTCCAATTAGCCGTCTGGAGGTTGAGCGGGACTGCTTAAGGAGAGAGAAGTTCTCCAACCAGGTCATAGACACTATCCTGGCAGCCAGACGGCCCTCGACCACACGGATATACAACGCCACGTGGGTCGCCTTTCGTAATTGGTCTCACAAACTCCAGATCAATCCTCTCTCTCCCTCCATTGCACAGGTCCTGGATTTTCTTCAAGAGGGCCTTAACAAGGGTCTATCCCCTAACACCCTAAGACGGCAGGTCACGGCCCTGGCAACCGTTATTCCCACCAGTAGTGGGGGTTGCCTCTCTCATCACCCCCGTATCCGGGCCTTCCTTAAGGGAGCTTCCAATCTGCGCCCCCCAACTGTCCACCACTATCCCACCTGGGTTCTTAATAGGGTTCTCGTTTCCCTTACCAAGCCTCCCTTCGAACCCATCAGGGAGGCCTCCCTCTGGTTCCTGATACTCAAAACTGTTTTTCTTGTGGCTATCACATCTGCTCGCCGGATTTCGGAGATAGCAGCCCTCTCCATCAGAAACGATTTATGTGTGTTCCATTCGGATAGGGTCGTTCTCTGACCTGACCCCACCTTCCTACCCAAGATTAACTCAGCTTTTCACAGAGCTCAGGAGCTCATCCTCCCAAACTTCTGCCCCAGACCCTCTCGGGAAAGGGAGATAGTGGCACACCCTTGATGTGCGGCGCGCCCTAAGGATCTACATCAGACGCACCCAGCCGTTCCGCAAGTCAGAGGCATTATTTCTGTCCTTCCAACCCAAGTCGCTCGGTCACAAAGTGTCACCTACCACTGTTGGCCGCTGGATTAGGGCCACCATTTCTAAGGCATACCAGGCACAGGCTCTACCTGTTCCCCCCGGCATAACTGCGCACTCCAGCAGGAGCGCGGCTACCTCAGCCGCATGGGCCACATAAGCTTCAATAACTGATATCTGCTGGCTGCCACCTGGGCATCCCTGTCCCTTTTTATCAGGCATTACAAAATCGATGTGTTCGCCTCGGCTGACGCCTCTTTTGGCAGGCGGGTCCTTCAACGGGTCCTTGAGGTTCCAGAGGAGATTCCGAACCAGACGGGATCCCTCCTGTAGGATTCGCCAAGCTTTGGTATGTCCCACTCTGGATGCTCGTAGCAGCTCTATGGAGAAGGGGCGTTGGTTCTTACCTGATACGCTTCTTCTCGTAGAGCTGTGTAGAGCATCCAGCCCCACCCCTTAGTCCGTCTGGTGGGGAATTTGTTTTGGCCAATGGATTAGCTGTTAGTTAGGATGAGAATAAGGCCTTTCCTTCTCATCTTCGCAAAACTGGGGAACGCTACAAGGGACCACGTGATGGGGAGGAGCGTTCCTCAATTCAAGCTCAGCCTGTGAGAGCCGAGACTGGAGCACCTCCCACTCTGGATGCTCTACACAGCTCTACGAGAAGAAGCGTATCAGGTAAGAACCAACGCCCCTTTTCCAAGACTGGCTTCAGCCTCTTTCCTTTTGTAGTGTTTGGGAAAGAAGAAGTGTTGCTCAAAATAATGAATAATAACTTCATGTGGACAAAAGGTTTCAGCTTGGAATGTGCAAGAAAGAATACAAATGAGTAGATATAATGCCTAAAAGACACAGTATGATTTTAGAAGTTCAGGGATTACTTTTATCAGGCTATTTAGAAAGTGGTGGTAAGAAAAGTTGGAGCATTGTAAACCTCCTCTAATTAAATACTGCAGAAAAAAATATTAAAGATTGCAAATAACTATCCTCAGAAGTTATAAAAGAGCTGAGGAAGGATCTGACTATTGTGATGGTGCAGTGCATGAGGGAAAAAGTTTCATACATATGTAATAATCTCCATTATACCTTTTGGGAAGCAAGCAATTTTGCAGAAGCTTTTACTGAAATGAAAATAACAGTTCAAAAATCCTAATTCTGGCAACTTTATTGTGGGGTTTTTTTTATCACACCATTTAGCAGTGTATTGTTGGAACTTCTACATATCTAATATATAGAAATCAAATTGTCTTCAGTATTTGAGTCATCTCTTCCCTTTTTTATTTTGGTAGTGTTCTGAAGCATTTATAGGCATTTCCATTTTTCTTTTAGATAAGGTCATTCTGTGAGAAAAATTTGTGATCTAAAATATTTTACATTGTTTAATATTATAAAACAGGGTGCTGCAAGAGGCCATCCAGGCCAGAAATGGGGTGCAAGGGGGCTGTGCACACCCCCACAGCCTGTTTTGGCCAGCAAGTGTCCCATCTCCTCCCTGCCACCGGCCCGTGGAAAAGTACAATGCTGATTCGGCCCTCAAAGAAATCCAGTTTGACACCCCCTGATCTAAATACATAAGCCACAATGTTGGTACAAGTGATTTCATTCGGTTCTTTCATTCAATGCTATGGGCTGTAAAGTATTCAAAGGTATCTCACAAAGGGCATTGTAAGTGCAAATTGCCTCCTCTTAGCATTAAAATTATATCTTTCCAAAAGCTTGGGTACAGCATCAGTGCTTCAAAGGTTTTCCAACTGGTTGCACATATGTATAAACAGACATAGATAACACTTCCGTTGGAATACAAATCCAATTGGCTGTGCATACAGAAAGCTGATGGCCCCTTTGAAACAACCATGCCAAGCTTCCCAGAGGATATAGCTATTTTATGCTTCCAGGATAGGTGTCTTTTTTCATCCCTTATGAATGTCCCACACAGCTATGTTGGCATGTCAAATAAATAGGATTCATGCCAAATATCATTGATTTTGATAATCTACCATAAAATATCACAAATTAGAATTAATTTCTGTTCATTTTTATTTCATCACACCTTACACTTTTTATTATATTTAGTAGAACTCAAAGTATTTAGTTTGCTGCTAAATTAAAGCACTTTATCAAAGGTACAATGATCTATCCCCACAAAATTGTTTGCTTTGGTGACAATCCCCATGGAGCTGCCACCACTGCCTACACATAGGCTGAAATAATTAAGAACATTAGAAGGGAATGGTTAACAGGATGCAGTGCTTCAACATTTTGAACAGTGCATGTGGAGAGCATTTAATTCACTTCTCAAAGTACCCCTCCACATGTACTTGCTGAAGCTTAACATATTGATACAATTTCAAAATGTTCTGTATTTTATAGAATGATGATACTGATAGTAACATTTCAAATTTTTAGAAAGGTTTATTTGTAATCTTTATTACTAGGTTTGTATATTTTGGACAATGCATATTCAGGCCTTAAGAGTAAATGAATATCATATTCCAGTTCATAAGGACAGAAATGAAAATTTTCTAAATATAACCCTAAGGATCACAGGACTTGTATTTCTATAACATACCTGGCTTGATATTGGTGGATTATGTTTTGCCCTCTCTGATTTTAGAGATTTCTAAATCATGAGCTATCCTGTGGATAATTCAGCAAGTTAATCTTCATGTCATTCTTGGAATATGTGCATGGCTGGAAATGAAGGTTAATTGGGGCAAAAGGTCTGACCTTTCATCTATATGACAGAATGGTCATTTACGACAATATTTCTGACATTAATTTTCATGGAATCTCAGTTTTTCTTAATGAACTGGAAGGTGCTCTCTGAGCAGCTCCTACTGTATCAGTGAGATGTTCTTGACAGCATTTCCATCTATGAAATCTATCATAGGCAAGTACATTTCATAAATATGTATAAGGATGTATTAAATGTAAGGGATGTTAGAACATAATTTCAAAGTTATTGCTGTTTCCAACTCCTTAAAAATAACTATTGTAGATGCTCCTTAAAAAAGAATTATTTGGTATTCTGTAATTCTGAGAAGTTAAAGAAACATTAAACAAGACACCTAGCAAAAATAGCAGATGGCAGGTACACCACCTAAGTGTTTTTTCTCACACTCTGTTTGGTACAGTACAATCTTTTCTCTAGTGCTAAGTGTTTAACTCATGAACCCATTAATTTTGCTTTCAATGAGGCCATGAACTCATCCTCTTGTAATGTACTAAGAATTTTGACATGAATATGGTAGAATTTGATAACTTTTGGATAGCCACTAATAATATAGTCATAACACCATCATAGACCCAAAATAGGTAATATTTTGGGTCTATGATGGTGTTATGACTATATTATTTTAAACAAATTAATATATTAAAATATCATACTATACTCCAGGAATATATAGTGGCCCATCTGTGCATACTGCAGAAAAATAACTGGCAGTGTTATATTTTATATAGTAAGATGCTTTGCTGCACTGATATATTAAGATGTAGAATAAACTGCTTTAGCTATAGCCAGAATCTAAAATAACCTGAAGAAATTATAGCTCTAATTACATAGAAATAAATAACTTAGAGCATTTTCCTAATAAAAGTATAAAAATATACAAAACTTAGCTATTTACAATATTTTTACAGAATTTTCCTGAAAATTCCAGGGCTGTAACATTATGTGAAGACCCAGCTCTCTGTAAAAGGCTCTATCTAGGGGGATGGATTTAGTGCATCATTGGAAGACACAAAGACATTGCCGTGAAAAAAATCTATGTTGTTTCTTTCATGAGCTGTTCAGAGCATCCAGTGACGGGAAGGTGCTTCAGTACCTTCTAGGAAGGCTGGGCTTAAATTTGAGGACACTCCTCCTCCTCCACGAGACTCCTCTTTAGCGTCCCCAGTTTTAGGTCAGCCTTTCTTCAGACAGGTTGTATTATTGTTTTCCTGGTCAGAACAGAATACTGCCAATTTAGCTGATTTAGCTGATTTATTTCTCAGGTCAGGTAATACCATAGTTTCTGTCACCAACCACCCCCCTGGGAACCTCCAAAAGTCATTTTGCTTGGTGTTTTGTTTTGTTTTTACATTCCAGCCCCTCGAGGCTAAAGCCTCATAAATGGGGAGGCTTATCTTTCCAATCTGCCCTGAGTCTAAAAGCCTCACCTTTCAGAGACATGCTGCCTTAAACTTCTAAACAAGGAGGCTTATCTCTCCGATCTCCCTTAAGGGAGCAGGCCGCTAGGTGTTCCAGCCACCTAATTTCATAGCCTCTTTCCATTGCTATCAAAGGCGTTACCATGGCCAGCAACTACAACTCCAGATCTAGACTAACTGCTAAAAATAGAGATAAGTCCACGGAGCCCCAAAAGACCTCTAAGGCAGCAGAGAAAGATGCACGCAGACGTCATCAGGCATTAGAAAGGCAGGTGGAAAAACGTACACGAGCAGGTCACAAACCACCTCTTCACCACTTATCATACCTTCTACCTCACAGGCCCAGAACCTTCCAATTGCCCCTCTGGCTTTATCCAGAAGGAGCAGCATATCGATACAACCTCCCCAGGAGGCTCTTTTTACCATTCTCTCCCCAAGGAGGACCCCAGAGGCAACATTTATTCCAACTGCAGCTGGCCTCACACAAGAGGAGGAAATCCCTGCCAACATGAGGGCGTGGATGGAGCTAGTTATCCAGAAGGGCATATCAGCAGGCATCCAACAGGCTATTCAGACAGGACGAACACCCTCAGTTTCGGTTTGCGGATCTCTTTCTGAACAATCTCTGGGCATCATGGATCCACATCTTCATCAGGTACCTCCCCACAGAACTATCATTGCCCGTTGTTAGAGACCCTCAGTACACACAGGATATGGGAGATCAAGGGGATCCAATGAATCAAATGGAGGAGGGGTCAGTACACATTGTTGACCAGGTATTGTCAGAGGTGGATCCGCTAGAAAGGGGGATGTCTGACAATGAAGGCCTCTCACCTGACCTTCCCGTATTTACAGGTTTATTCTGCCCACAGTTATTTAAATCCCTGCTGTTTAAGGCCAAGAACACCGCATGGCTGGATAATACAGGTACCCCTCCCCCACCAAATACTCCAGGGGAAGCAAAAGATCTAATATTCTCTCAACCAGTCACTGAGGCAGAAGTTATCCCTGTGCCACACATGTTTTCCAATTTAGTACAAAAACAATGGGCTACAGCACTCATATCCCGCTCCCATAGGACATGATAAAAAATACTATAATTTGGCACCCGAGTTCTCTAAATTCCTAAACACTCCGGAAGTGGACGAGCCTATCATTGCACTTGCATCTTCCTCAGCCATCCCAAGTGAAACTGAAGAGGAAAAGAGGGCGGAACTAGCCCTCCGCAGGGCACAGGTCTCGGATGCATGGGCCATCAGAGCGGCCACAGCTGCCTCCTTTTTCACCAGATCATCTCTCACATGGCTCTGCCACCTGCGGGAAACCATTCCAGCCTCAAACATTAGGGCACATCAAGATGTGGCTAAATTAATCGCCACTGCAGAGTTTTCAGCAGACGCTACCTTCAATGTAGTTAAATTTTCCTCTAGGGCCATTGCTTCCCAAATTGTAGCTAGAAGGTTACTTTGGCTCAGGCATTGGCAGGCAGACATCAAGCACAAGTGGTGGCTTGCCTCAGTTCCCATCTTGGAGAACAAACTATTTGGCAGTGCGCTTGAACCCCTCCTAATTGAAACCAGAACCAAAAAGAAAATTCTTCCCTCTTTTTCGACGACCAGAGTCTAGATCACCACAGCCCTTTCGTAGGGGTTCCTTTCACCCCTTCTACCAACCCTACTATCCAAGATTTCAAAGACAGCCTGGATTCAGTCAACAGACAGATAGAATTGAACCTGGGGACAAATATAGAAGGGGACTCCATCCTAGGAAACAATTTCGAGGAACAGGATCTAGGCCCTTCCGCAGGTCCAAGTAACGACCACAATGAGATTCCCATTGGCAGTCGCCTAAAAAGGTTTGACGACCAATGGGACTCCTCTACCATTGACGCATGGGTCAGGAACACAGTATGATTTGGTCTGGCACTGGAGTTCAGCTCCATCCCCCGGAGTTTTTAATGAAGTCCCCAATTTCCAGGGACGCAGAAAAAAGGTTTCTCATGGAAACAGCCATAGCACATCCACTATAGATTCGGGCCATACAACCCGTCTCTTCTAATCAAAATGGTCTTGGTTTTTATTCACACCTCTTCATGGTCCCTAAAAGTTCAGGGGGATGGAGGGCAATCCTGGACTTAAAATGTCTAAACCAATATTTAGTTTACCGAAAATTTAAAATGACCACTCTCCAATCCATCTTACTCAGCATCAGAAAAAATGATGTCCTTACCTCCATAGACCTCATGGAAGCTTACTTACATATCCCAATTAGGCCTTCACATTTCAAAGTCCTTCGTTTCTGTTACAACAATGTCCATTACCAATATATTGCTCTCCCATTTGACCTAGCTTCAGCTCCCAGAACTTTTACAAAGGTATTGGCTGCCGTGGCAGCATCACTCAGGGATAGCTCCATCCGACTTCAATGCTACTTGGATGACATTCTTATTCTAGCATCTTCCATCAATCAAGCAAATTCAAACACGCAAACTACACTTGTAACCCTACAACAACATGGGTTCTCAATCAATTGGTCAAAAAGTCATTTAACACCTTCTACTAGACTCATTCACTTGGCGCCATCATTGACACCCTGGAAGGCAAAGTTTTCCTCTCCCCTGACAGACAAGAAAGCATTAGAGATTTGGCTCAACAGATCAGAACTCTTAGGAAAGTATAACTATGTCTCCTTTCTAAATTGCTCAGAAAAATGATTTCTTGTATCTCTATTATCCCTTGGGCCCAGTTCCACGCAAGAACCCTGCAATGGTTCCTGTTGCCATACTAACGCGCTGGGAGAGACAAACCAGGATTTGCATAAAAGTTCCATCAACCATTCTCAGGTCTCTGTGATGGTGGACACAACCCAAAATCAACAAGGGATGCCCTTTCAAGGATCCACACAGGTCAATTGTTACAACAGACTCCAGTCTAGTGGGATGGGGGCCCCACTTCCAAACACATACAGCGCAAGGCCTTTGGATGGATTCAGAGAAGGCACACAATATCAACTGACTAGAACTGAGAGCAGTGTACTTGGCACTTTGACAATTCCTCCCGCATCTCCATTGCAAACATGTGCTCGTCTTAACAGACAGCATGACTACAAAGGCCCATATCAACAAACAAGGGGGCACTCATTCCAATCTATTAATGAGGGAAGCAGAAAGACTATTCCTATGGGCCGAAATCCATCTTCTCTCTCTAAAGGCGGAGCACATATCTGGAGTAGCAAATGTACAAGCGGATTGGCTCAGCAGAGCCATGTTGGACCAATCAGAGTGGCGTCTGGACCCCAAGATCTTTATGGAAGCTACTCGGAGTTTGGACCAACCAGTAGTGGACCTGTTTGCCTCCCCACAGCTTCCCCGATTCATTTCTCGTTACCCATCGCAGGAAGCGGAGGATGTGAACGCCCTCAGATGTCACTGGCTCACCGGACTGCTATACGCCTTTCCTCCCCGTGACCCCCAAATTGATTCAGAAGTTGCTGGAAGAAAAAGCAGACCTGCTATTAGTGGCTCCTTATTGGCCAAGGCGAGCATGGTTCGTGGACCTGAAGGACCTCTCAGTGGTACCACCATGGAGTATCTCATCATTGGTCATATTGCTGTCTCAAGGCCCAGTGCTACATCTGGACCCCTAATGGCTAAACTTAGCCGTATGGAAGTTGAAGGGTGACATCTGAGAGATGAACACCTTTCTACTCAAGTTATTCACACTATTCAGTTGGCTCGACATCCTTCGACGAACCGAATCTATGAGGCCACCTGGTCTAGTTTCTGCCATTGGTTTCAGAAGGTTCAGATCGACCCCACTTCCCTATCAGTAGCGCAGTTATTAGAATTTTTACAGGAGGGCCTAAACAAAGGGTTATCACCCAATACTCTGAGGAGACAGGTGGCAGCCCTGGCTTCGGTCATATCTTGGGATGATCTTACCTCCATATTTCATCACCCTCGCATTCGCAGTTTTCTGCACGTGCCAAGAACTTGAGGCCCCCCGTAGTGCACCAATATCCAACTTGGGACTTAAATAAGGTACTATTGGCCCTTACTACAAGTCCCTTCGAGCCACTAAGGACCACGACGCTTTGATTACTAACCTACAAAGTAGTTTTCCTGATAGCAATTACATCTGCCCGAAGAATCTCCGAACTAGCTGCATCATCGGTGCGCAAAGATCTCTGCATTTTCCATTCGGATAGAGTGGTTCTCAGACCAGATCCTTCCTTCATCCCAAAAGTTAATTCGGCATTTCATAGAGCTCAAGAGCTGGTGCTCCCAAATTTTTGCTCACATCCATCACACAGGCTCAAACACTAATGGCACCGCTTGGATGTAAGAAGAGCCTTGCGCATCTACATAGAGCACACGGCACCCTCCAGAAAGACAGAAGCCCTCTTCGTGTCCTTTCAACCTAACACCCTGGAGCACAAGGTTTCACCCTCTACTACAGGTAGATGGCTAAGGGCCACCATCGCTAAGTCGTATGACTCTCACTCGATTCCAGTGCCTCAAGGCCCGCTCACTCCACCAGGAGTACAGCCACCACAGCAGCATGGGCGACCCAAGCTACAATAGAGGAGATTTGCCGAGCTGCAACTTGAGCTTCTCCATCTCCATTTATTAGAAATTATAAAATTGACGTATTGCTTTTGCTGAGGCTTCATTTGGCAGGCGAGTTTTGCAGCAAGTTATTTTAGAGACAGTTAGGTCTGCAACCCAGATGGAGTCCCTCCCTTAGGACAGTGCCAAGCTTTGGTATGTCCCATCACTGGATGCTCTGAACAGCTCATGGGAGAAAGGTCATTGGTACTTACCTGATACGCCTGTTCTCTGTGAGTTGTGAAGAGCATCCAGCCCCTCCCTTTTATTCCCTCTGGTAGGGGGTCTGTTCCAGCCAGGGTTATTACACAGGCTTAAGCATATAGGGTATCAATACCTTGGCTTCACAAAACTGGGGATGCTAAGGAGGAGTCTCGTGGAGGAGTAGTAGTAAATAATGTATATTAATTGAAGATTTTTAAGCCTGTTTTCTCAAAACAAGTGTGATTCCACCATAGTGGAATTAATTATTCCTTTTGCAGACATATCTTGTATAGGAAATCAGTAATTTTAAGGATTTCAGCACCATACTGATTACATTCAAAAGCTTAAGAGAATGAATTTCCTATTAATTTTTGTGAAGGAAAAAAATTGTTTTGGCAGATCATATTTGCCTGATGATATGGACGCATCTTTAATTTAGAATGTATTCTGGAATGTTCCACAAGTTCAGTCATACATAAATGTGACTCAGACAAGGCATCTGTGATTTTTATATTTGAATGGCTTAATTTTTTTTTTTTTATGGAAACAGTTTTTTCCTCAGATATATATGGGTTTCAGGAAGTCTTGTTTATTATCGCTGTTGAGACTGGCAACTTATTTCATTAAGCAAAGCAGTCATTAAATGAAAGTATCACCATGCTTATAATCTTACTTCAGCTTTTCTGTGTTTTATATATCTGTAAAGATTTAAACATAAAAGATTGATTGCAAAGTTATCTTTTCACTATTGGTGTCATTGAGAAGGCAATTGCTAAATGAGGACTGCCTATATACCAATATTAAATTGTATGTTAGCTTTGGTTAGATGCTACAGTAACAAACTGAAGTCCCTAAATATATTTTAGATGAAATCTAAAATACAGTGAAATCATCTAATATTTACTCAGATATAGAGATATTAGAGTTTACTAGTAAAGAAATTCAATACACTTCGATGGGATTTAGTTCTAGTCACAAATGTAGAGTTGGAATTCTACTTTGATTATTTAATAGATTATTTAACCTGCATCTGTTGTAGCTATACAGGTACAGTCTCTTGGTCATTCATGCCCTGGCCATCTCCCTATTGGACTACTGCAATGTATTCTACATGGGATTATCCTTGAAAAGTATCTGGAAGTATCTGGTGCAGAATGCAGCTATGTGAGCCATATAGGGCGCCCAATGAAGGGCACATATAAGACCTCTGCTCTGCGAACTGTGCTGGGTTCCAGTTTGGTTCTGGGTCCAAGTCAAGGTGTTGGTTATTACCTGTAAAGCCCTACGTGGCATTAGGGCCAGGCTACCTATAGAACTGGCTTTGCCCCATCACATCATCCTGTCCCACTTATTCAGGCAGGGAAGACATGTTGCAGACCTCATCAGTCAAAGAATTTCGACTGACTGAGTCAGGGAAGGTTTTTTTTCTGCCATTTCCCATGAATTGTGCAATATCTTACCCTCACAGGTGGGGAAAGCGCACAAACTCTTAGACTCCACAAAGTGGTCAAAACATGACAGTAGAGCCTTATGGCTCACACAACTATGAGGCTAGTTGTCCCCATGAGACCCACAACCACCACTTGTATAAACAAAAGCTAACTTCCCTGGCTTGGAATTTTCTATCTTTTGAAATTTTATGCTGTTGGTTTATAACTTTAAAAATATTTAATCTTAAATTATTCTGGTTTTAATGCTTAATTCTCCAGATGAGCTGTTCAGAGCATCCATTGATTGGGATGATGCTTCTGTCGCTCGTCTAATAGGATGGGCTTTAATTGAGAGGACGCTCCTCCACAGGATTCCTCCCTAGCATCCTGAGTTTTTGCTCAGCCTTCATGGATATAAGCAGCTTAATTTCCTTTCCCTTGGCCAGAATAGCAAAGGCTTCAAAAAGAGACAACAAAAAGGTTTGCTTTTAAACTCTAAAAAAATCCTTAAAGGCTTTTCATTTCAATGAGTCAAGCAACTCCCTAAGGCGTATAACTTGAGCCAAGGGAGCTCACCGTAGCTTTGGATAATGATCTCCTCACCCCAGGGCAATCTGAGGTGATAACGCCTCAGCCACATGGCTAACAACTCACATTTCTTAGCCCGTACCATTACGACCTTTTCAAGCCAAGTCGCCATGATCACCACCGCCCGCGCCTGACAGGAGCAGCTCCATTTTAAAAGGGTCCGAAGCTTCTCTCTCTCCCCTGGGAACACCGTCTGGGGTGGGGGCATCAGCGCCCATCTGCCCCATCGCTCCTTTTTATTCAGGTGGAACTCTGCAGTATTGAGTCCCCATAAGGTGCGGAATTGCTGCTGAGCCAATTTAACTCATTAGGTGCCTAAAGAGATAATGGCCAGCGCCATTGCAGACTCACTAACCGCGTGGTAGTGATCTGCATTTTATTTCTGGAACTGTGAGAGGCTTTTCTCCCCCCAAGCAGGGGTCTCCTTCCTGGAACCCGGGGGAAATCACCCTAATACATATGCATGTGTAGATAGATAGAGAGATAGAGAGAGAGAGAGAGATAGAGATTCAGATATAATTATTATATTTTGGACCCTTATTCATTATAGAGGAAACTGTTGGCTTATGCCCTCACAGAATTAAACAACAGCACCCCCGGGTCCACCTGTGCAGGAAACTGTTGGAGGCCTACATCTTATTTCAATAATTCCTCCTTTCTAGGCCTATGAGGTGTTCCAAATTTGGCTAATTTGGAAATAATAATATTAATAACAAAATAATAATAACGATAATAATAGGAACAAGAATAAGAATACAATATTCTTACATAAGATTATACAAAACTGGAAGCACTGTTTTAGGATTTCCTGGCCATTGCTGGTTTAGGCCCCTGGGCATACCAACTGCCCAATATTTCAGCATCAGTAACAGTAAAATCTAATAAGCGGTCACAATAGCAAGCAGCAGTAGCTCAAGAGCCATATCAAATTCTCAAAACAAATTGAAGCATTCTAAGGGTACCTCCTAAGCAACAGAAAAAGATTCCAACAAGTGCCATAAGGTACTAGAAAAGCACATGAAGCAGTTCATGGAGGAGGCTGAAGAAAATTTTCAAACTTCATCTCCCACCAGGCCTACTTCGGCTCCAATCCCCCTCTGCAACCGCCCCTGGATCTGTCTGTGTAATCCAGACACAGTGCAGCTGCACAAGATCAGGTAGCCCATCTAGATCAATACAAGTGACACGAAGGGCCTCTGTGGTCACATTGCTCCAACAGCGGCCAGATTCCATCAAGATGATGACTTACTGGAAAAGATCCCTGCAAAGATGAGATCATGGATGGAATTAGCGAAGCCAAGGTATCACTGTGGGGGTGCAGCATACTGCTCTGGCCAACAACAGCAATTCTTCCAATTGGAATTCCCTATCAGTCCGGTCACTAAGCAGGACAGAGCATCTTTACCCTCAGGTATCTCTCCACAGTAGATTCTGTAGTTTCAGATATACCCCCACAGGGTATATAGAAGGAGTAAGGGCTATTGATCGGGTGGAGCCAGAGGACTCAGAGTTCTCCTGCTCAAATTCTAGTTAGATTCGCATCGGCTCACAATAAGAGGTGATGGTTGATGCTACAACTTGATGACTAAAACAACGCTGGCATCATTTTGTTTATAAGAATTCCATGGCATTATCTGTTAAGAGGCCACTTCCCCTCACAAGGATCTCTCCATGAAGGTCCAGGGGACATTTATGCTGATTGCGGACCTCTTTCTGAGGTTGAATATTGGGCTTCCTTTTTAAGTTGGCAGCCCTCACAGAATATAGCAGCACAGTAACAGCGAGTGCCAAGGCCTGTGTCCACTTGGGCAGGAAGCTGTTGAGAGCCAGTGACTGCAGGATCACCCAATTGCAATACAGGTCCTTAAAGGTGTTCTCTATTTGGCTTCACAATTTGATTCCATATTCAGTCATCTAATTATGAGTTTGGTAATAGCACAACAATTTATGTTAGTAGCTGTGCACAGATATAACAGAAATATTATCAATAATAACATAATATTAATGATATCAATATTAATATATAATAATATATTCAATTTGTTGTTATGATATTATTATGATATCATAATAATATCATAATAATAACAAATTGAATTTACCAAAAAAAAATGGGGGGATCAAATATCAAGAGGATTCCCTGCCTCTGTTCACAGCAGGCTTACATATATAGATATAGATATCTTGCTTTAGGTCAGAATTTTCAAGGGCAACCAAAAATACCCCCAGAGGACAATAAACCAACTCGAAGTAGGACAAAACGTCCTAGAGAGGCCTCTAAGGCTGCAGAAAAGGATGCCAAGAGATGCCAAAATGTGTTAGATAAGCATATTATAAAAAATAAAAAAAAATGCATGAGTGAGGTTGAACAGAAGTCTCAGTCCTCTTCCCCAGCCAGGCCAGTCCCAGTTCCAGAGTGCTCGCTTCGGCAGCACGTGTACTAAAATTGGAATGATACAGAGAAGATTAGCATGGCCCTTGCGCAAGGATGACACGCAAATTCATGAAGTGTTCCATATTTCACCTTGCCTCCATCCCTGGATCTCTCGACGCCATCCAGGAGAGCCTCAGAGGGACCGGTTTGACCCTGGCCTTCAGCAATGCTACTTGCCTGACAGACAGTTGCGGGACCACACCAGACTACCTCCTCCCAGAGGATATTCCTGACAAGTCGAAGGCCTGGAGGGACATGGTGACTTGAAGGGGCATCGCAGCAGGGGTACAGCAGAAGTTGATGGCTAGGCAGCCTCCACAATCTGACCTCAATTCTCACTCAATTCAGTTACTATGCTGAATGGACCTTCATTACCAGCAGGTACCTCCTTCAGAGGAGTATTATATAATCCAAGTTACACATTCACATGATGCACAGGATGAGGGAGAACTAAAGACCAGATGGAACAGGTTGAGGAAGGGTCTACTCATGACAGTGACCAAAATCTGTCAGAGGCGGATCTCCTAAAAAGGGGGGGGGGGCACGTCAGACATTGAAGGCATTAAGCCAAACCAACCGACCTTTGGGTCTGTTTTGCCCTCAGACTTATTTCAAGTCTCTTGTATTTCAAGGCAAAAACTACTGCCTGCCTTGATATTCCATTCCCCTCAGTCCAACAATTGTTACTGTAAGGGGGTGTGTCAGATGATTTAATCTCCCAACCAATAATGTAAGAGAAAGTCATAACTGTCCTACAGAGGTTCTCGGACCTCGTCCAGAAACAAGGGGTCTCTTCAGTGGCGTCTTCCCCTTTTACAGGATATGATAATAAATTTTTAATTTGGTTCTGATTTCATAAATTTCTCGTCACCATGGTAGTAGATAAAACAATAATGGCAATTATCATCCTTCTCTGCAATTCCAACTGAAACAGAAGAGGCTCTCAAGTTAAAAGATATACAGGGTCAAGTTGTCTCCATGTAGGGCATGTCAAACTGATGTGGGGGCCATAAGAGCAGCATCGTCCGCATCCTTTTTTTTAACTACATTGTCTCTCAGGTAGCTCTGGTGTCTGAAGGAGATTATCTCAAATTCCAATATCAGGGCACACAAGGATGCTGCAGAGCTCATAGAGGCTGCAGAATTTTCTGTGGATGTTAAATTCAACTCTATTAAATTATCTGCTCGAGCCAGGGCATCTCCGGTTACTGCTCGCCTATGCTATGGCTCAGACATTGGCAAGCAGATATCACACAAATAATGGAAGCTTGCTTCCTTCCCAATATTGGGAGGTAATTTGGTTGGTGCTGCCCTTGACCCATCTCTGATAGAGACTAGAAACAGAAAATCTCTTTTCATAGACGCCCAAAACAGTCCTTCCCAGCTTTTTGGAGGGTTTCCTTTGTTCCCTCTACCAGGGACTTTTCTCTCCAGACTCCAGGGACTGTCTGGACACATGAATCACCAACAGTCGGATAATTTCCAATCTGGAGATAGATACCGAAGGGGAGGGCAGACCAAAAGAATCTCTTGAGTAACATGAAACAGAGGTCTCCAAGGCACAACATAGGTCTCACGACTGTGCCCCTATAGATGGAAGGCTCAAGCCCTTTGCAGACAGATGGGATTCCTCTACCTCTGATTTCTAGATTAGAGATATCAGAAGATTAGACCTGGCTATAGAATTTCCATCCTCTCCCCGGAACCTTTGCATTACTTGCCCTCTCTCCAGGAATCCTGTTAAAGGGAGCATGATGAAGACAGCTATTGCTCATTTATTGGAGATCCAGGCAACCCGACCTGTGGCACCAGATCAGCAGGGACAATTTTAGTTTTAAAATGACTTAATAGGTTCCTAGTTTATAGGAGGCTTAAGATGAGTATACTGAACTCCATACTTCTGAGTTTCAGAAGGGATGACTTTCTACTCTCCATTGATTTAATGGAGGCCTATCCCCACATTCCAATTAGATCCTCACATAGCAAACCTCTTAGTTTTTCTTATAATACTCAACATTTTGAATACGTTGCACTGCCCTTCAGGTTGTCATCTGCCCAAGGTTCTTACGAAGGTTCTGATGGCTCTGGCTGTCCATCTCAGGGGAACACCTGTTAGATGGCAGTGTTAATTAGATGACATTTCGTTATTATCTTGCTCATATAAACAGGCAAAAGAGGAGGCCTTAGCATCGGTCATCACCTGGAGAGACTTGCAGTCCATTTCTCATCACCCACACATACGCACGTTTCTTGCACGGGGCTACAAACTTACGGCCTCCTGTAATGCATTGATATCATACGTGGGACCTCAACAAGGTCCTTACCGCACTCAAGAAATCTCCCTTTGAGCCCCTGTAGACCATGAGTCTCCATTTCTAACATACAAGGTGGTTCTCTTGGTTGCCATTACATCGGCCAGTCGCATCTTGGATCTAGTAGCCTTGTCAGTTAGACAGGAGCTCTGTATTTTTCATACAGACAGAGTGGTCCTTCGTCCAGATCCATCTTTCACCCATAGATAAATTTGGGTTTCCACAGACCATAGGAACTGATATTCCTGTACATTTGTCTGAGACCGTCACAAAATCTGGTACGACAATGGCACAGTCTAGATGTAAGGCGAGCTCTCTGCATATATTTCAACCGCATGATGTGTGTTAGGAAATGGAGGTTCTCTTCGTTTCTTTTCAATCACCCACCATTGGGTGCAAGACCTCTTCTTCAATGATCAGTAGGTGGCTGAGAGCACAATTACCAAGTCCTACGAGACACAGGCTCTTCTTATACCCAGGGGCATCACTGCTCATTCGACCTGGAGTGCTGCAATGTTGACAACATGGGCCACAAGCACCAATAGAGGAAATTTACAAGGCGACAACATGGGCCTCACCATTGCCTTCTATTTAAAAGCTATTAGAATGATGTCTTCACCTCTACGGAGGCTGCCTTTGACAGGAGAGTGTTACAAAGGGTCCATAGGGACCAAGAAAAAGGAGAATCTGAACCAGACAGAAGCCCTCCCACAGGACACGTCAAGCTTTGGTATGTCCCAATCAATGAATGCTCTGAACAGCTCATCTGGAGAAGGGGCGTTGGTACTTACCTGACATGCCCTTTCTCTGTGAGCTGTGAAAAGCATGCATCCACACCCTTATTCATCTGGTGGGATGCTATTCTGGTCAAGTATTAGAAAGGGTGAAGGAGAAGAAATATTTCATCACTTCAACTTCGCCAAAACCCGGGGCACTAGGGAGGAGACCCATGGAGGAGGAGAAGCGTCCTCTCAATTAAAGCCCAGCCTATCAGACGAGCGACAGAAGCATCATCCCAATCAATTGATGCTCTTCACAGCTCACAGAGAAAGGGCGTGTCAGGTAAGTACCAACATCCCTTTTATTCATTAAATTGTATACCACCCAGAGACCTTCTTTGAGAGAGATGGCTGGTTTGGTTAGGAAGTATGAAATATAAATAAAATAATAAATATTTAAATATTTTGTTATTTAAACCTGTCTGTTGCTCTTTTACTGGTTTCAGTAGCTTATGCTTGAAAATATAGAATAGAATAGAATAGAATAGAATAGAATAGAATAGAATAGAATAGAATAGAATAGAATAGAATAGAATAGAATAACAGAATTGGAAAGAACCTTGAAGGTCTTCTGGTCCGATTCTCTGCTTAGGCAGGAAACCCTATACCATTTCAGACAAATGGTTATTCAATCTCTTCTTAAAAACTTCCAGTGTTGCAGCATTTATAACTTTTTGGGGGGCAAGTTGGTCCATTGATTAATTGTTCTGTCAGGAAATTTCTCCTTAGTTCTAAGTTGCTTTTCTCCTTGATTAGTTTCTACCCATTGCTTCTTGTTCTACCCTCAGGTACTTTGGAGAATAGCTTGACTCTCTTCTTTGTTGCAGCCCCTGTCTGCTATCTTGTCTCCCCTAATCCTTCTTTTCATTAAATTAGACATACCCAATTCTATCAACTTTTCTTTGTATGTTTTAGCCTCCACTCCCCTAATCATCTGTTGTTCTTCTCTGCATTCTTTTTAGAGTCTCAATGTTTGTTTTACATCGTGGTGATCAAAACTGGATCCAGTATTCCAAGTGTAGCCTTACCAAGGCATTATAAAGTAGTATTAACACTTCATATGATCTTCTATCCCTCTGTTTATGCAGCCTAAAACTTTTTGGCAGCTGCAGCACACTTCTGGCTCATATTTAAATGATTGTCCACTAAGACTCCAAGATTTCCCTCACAGTTATTACTATTGAGCAAGATATCACATGTACTGTACCTGTGCATTTTGTTTTTCTTGCCTAAATATGTAGTTTTATTTTTTTTCACATTGAATTTCATTTTGTTAGATAGTGCCCAATTTTCAAGTCACTTTGCCAAAGATTGCAGTGAGGTTTGTCTGGCATGATCTCTTTTTGACAAAACAATGTTGGCTTTTGGTTATTACTTTGTTTACTTCTAGGTGCTAATTATCTAAATTTATCTAGATAAAATAATTATTTTTAATTTATTTATTTAAAAAGTAAGTGTGCCTGTGTAATGTATGTGCATATATTTGCAATCCTAGCATTAAAATACCCTTCCTTTTTACAACTATAAGATAGTCCTTAATTTATGACCAATCATTTAACAAATATTCATAGTTTTAACTGCTGAAAAAGTGTTTTAACATCGATCTTCACATTTACAATTCCTGTAGCATCCCAGAAGGTACCTGAGTATCATTTGTGACCTTCCCAGCTGGCCTCTGGCATGCAAGGTCAATGGGGGAAGCTGGGTTCCCTTAATGAACCTGGTGATTCCCTAAACAATCACAACAAAAAGATTGTAAAATCATATGTAACTCATTTAATGACTGCTTGCCTTGCTTAGTGATGGATCTTCTGATCTCTGTTCTGGTCCTATGTTGAAGATGACCTGTGCCTTTTTCTTGAGATGTACCCAGAATCCTTATTGTTTTTTGTTTTAGATCCTGTGGAATAATATATTAATATCTCAAGAGTACAGACCAGGAGTGTCAAACTCATAGGCCGGATCCAGCCCGGAGACTGGAGTATTCATGGGGTGCTTAGATCTGGCCCGCGGGACAACCCAGTAAACAATGAAGGACTAGCCCACAGTGCCTCTGCCAGCGAAAACAGAGGTCAGGAGAGCCACAAGCTCCATTTTTGCTGGCACAGGGATGCAGGAGCCGTCACAGCCAAAAGCAGAGCTTTGGGGGAGGCATGTGCAGTCCCCTGAGCTTCGTTTTCACTGGCAGAGGACTGCAGGAGGGTGCCACAGCCGAAAATAGATGTCGAGCTAGAGAAGTCCCCTGGCCACGCCCTCTGATTCTTTAAGGTCAAACAGAACACTGATGTGGCCCTCAATGAAATTGAGTTTTACACCCCGGTATATATTATTTTAAGATGTCTATTAGCTTCTCTTATAGCATTCTAGCTTGAAACTAAAAACAACTGTTACTCTATTTTTTAGGAAAATAAGCCACATTGGTGTCATATCATGTACACTGCAACTAAAAGTAACACTAAAATCAATAAATGCTTTTTTATGCTATTATTATATTGTTTGAATGAATAATGCAAAAGAAATATTTAATATGTTTAGGAAAAATATAAAATACAGGTGTTTATTAATATAAAACCTTATATAAACTTTTTACTTATTTAAACATATCCAGGAATGGGGTTTTTTTGTTAATATTTTATTACTATATTTATCTCCTCTTCCTCCTCTCCTTCCCTCTTCCTGCCTCTTTCCCTTCTCCTATTTCTTTTATCACTTCAGGTGTTGATAGAGATATAAAGTTCTGCTTGCACTTCTGGTTGCCTCAACCATTGTTATTTAATGCTTTTGTAGTGTATCTTTGATGTTATTTCTCTTCTGAGTCTGCCTTTTGTTCTTTGCCCTTTTCCTCTTTTTGTATACTGCTTATATAGTATGGAATCCCAAGACATCCTCTCCAGATGAGAAAACTACTTAACTTAGTGTTTTTGTACTTTAATATTGATTATTTTCAATTCAATTCTCTTATGATCTCAGTTTTTATTTTATCCCTTCTGCTCCCTCCAGCAGCTTTCCTCAAACATCTCAACATTTCTATGGTAACTAACTTTAACTTATGCTTTATTCCAAATATCTATATTTGGCACTGGTAACATAGGATGAGGATGAAGAATATGTTTGAGATGTTTTTGTGTGATTGTTACTGCCTTATGTTCTAGGATTAGAACTAGCTGTCCCAATAATTGGTTAGACTTACTACATTGTATGTTAATCTTTTCATCATTTTTCCATCTTCAGTGAGTGTTGTTCCTAGATTTTTGAACTCTGATATTTGGATTTTATACTTGTCTCCTTTATTATTATGTTTAGAACATACTTTTTTCTACTGATTGCCATTACTTCTGTTTTCTCTTTGTTGATACTCATATTATTTATCTTGTATGCTTGGTTCATGGACAGAAGATGTTGTTGCCGTTCTTTAGCCGTACATGCTGTCAGTGATTGATTATCTACAACTTTTACCACATTAATTAGCAACATCAGCACTTCTAGACATCCTAGGACTTTTCACTAGTCTTTCCATTTCATGAGTAATGTATAACTTCTTCACGTATACATACATAAGAAGTGCCCTGGTGAACCCTTAGCCCATCTATTCCAGAAGTTGTCATAGTGCCCAATCACTGCACAAGGAAGCCCATTAGTCATCCAGCAAATAACCTTCAGAAACAGTCCCACTACCATCAAGGCTAATAGTATTGCTTTCCAGCACAGGCTTAAGTAAGATTGCCTCAAAAATCTTTCATTTTCGATCACAAATTTAAAATTCAATATGAATATTTGTATATACCATAATTATCACCTTTTCTTTTGCCTTATTTAATATTTTTGAGTAACAACCACTTAGGAACTTGTATGAAAATCTTGTATGATTTCCAGTGGCATTTTTCAAAGCAAGTTCTGATTACACAATTTAAGGTACAAAAGTTGGCTGCAGTATTGTAATGCATTTAAATAAATAGATTTATCACAAAATAAAGACTATTTGTATTGCTTGTAAGTCACCTTTTTTTCCATACAAGATGGTGTCGTGCATAGATACTGCAGCTTTGAGCTCCTGGTGTTATAATGGAGTGAGTGGGCAAAAACTACTCTATACCCGCAGAAGTTACTAAAGATTCAATTTTCTAGTTAACTAGATATTACCAGCAACTTCCAGAGATCTCATAATATACCAAGTGATGTGGTAAGACTGCCAGGTTCTCCATGGATCATTGTTGGGCCTGGGAGACAGCGTCAACAGTAAAGAGAGAGGAAGCAGAAGTGGGGATGCAGAGCTGATTTGCTAGTTCAGTTACAGAAGCAGCCTCACAGACCAGTATTACCAAGTATTTTTCTAACTAATGCTAGATCCTTTGTCATCAAAACTGATGAATAAGCTCATTCACCACTGTTGTCTGATGACTATCATGGAGACCTGGCTTCATCCACTTGTACCAGACATGTCAGTGGAGCTAACTAACTGCACCACACACTGCTTCAACAGAAACAGTAACTCCAGTAAAAGAAAAAGTGGAGGATTTTGTATTTACACACGTAATGACTAGTGTACTAACAGTAGAGTTACTTATACACACTGTTCTCCAGCATGATGATTGGAGAATCCATAGCTGTGTTGACACATGCCATTCTGCCTGGAAACTGAGTCCATAATTTTAGCCACACCCCTTGTCAACTGTCACTTTCCCCAGTTCACAACTCAATCTTGCCCTAGGAGGTTGTGGCTTGATTGGTTCTTCAATCTCCAGACAGAAGTGTGGATTCATCAATTGTCCCTTTAGTGCTGACAGGTTAGCTTTCGCAGCGTTTTTAAGCGCTGCCGAGGTTTTTTTCCTTGTCCTTTTGTTCCGTTTTCATTTCCCTTAGAGTTCCCTGTAGCTTTCCTCCCTTGCAATTTCTGTCAGGGACGGGTTTTTTCCCCATGAGCAGGAAGCCTGTCGCTCATCTGAAGCTCCTCTTGCCCAGGTGCCACTTTTTTGAAGTGTTGCAAGCCGCTAAACAGCTGTTTTTTTCCTTTTTTTTCAGCTTAGTGGCTGTAGCGGCTTTAGAGACCTTTGTGGTTTTGCCTTTCAGCACTGCTAGTGTTTTTGTTGTTGTTTTTGTAAAAAAAATTATTTGGGTTTTCACAAAACATACTACAAATAAAATATCTTTATTGAGATTAGCATGATCCTGGGTTGCCACTGTTCCATACAGACACAAACTCAATTTCATATTCATCTTTGTATTCTATTCCATATCTTATTAATATTTTAGCATTTTCTCAGTGATTTTTCCCTTCCCTTAGTTTTCTCAACCTTGTTTTTTTAATTATCTCATTCCTTTCTAAGTTCCATTACATTTCTTTTTCTAAGTTTCAATATCTTTCTAATCATTATGTGTATACTTTTGTCTGTCCTGTTTCAATTTCATATTTTCTTTTCTCATTAAACAAGTTTTCCCCTGTAGTTATTGATTGGAGTATGACACCTTTGTATCTTTTAATTTTTGTCCATTGAGATCTTATTTAAACTTCAATTTATGCCTTTACAGTTATAACATTCAATATAACCTCTATTTCATAACACATAACTTTTGCCAATCGAATTCTGCTTGGTACATTCTTAAAATGCACACTGTTCTTAAGATTGTATGTATGTATGTATGTATGTATGTATGGCATTCAGCTTTGTTCGGGTATTTTCGCACGTCATTATAGTTGTGCTTTTAAAGTTGTAGCAACGTTTCGGCAGAATCTCATCTGCCATCATCAGGCTGACACAACCAGATGAACACCAGACGGACACAACCAGAAGCCTGATGATGGCAGATGAGATTCTGCCGAAACGTTGCTACA
>NW_020769339.1:10449200-10495808 GCF_900518735.1 Pseudonaja textilis
TGTAGCAACGTTTCGGCAGAATCTCATCTGCCATCATCAGGCTTCTGGTTGTGTCCGTCTGGTGTTCATCTGGTTGTGTCAGCCTGATGATGGCAGATGAGATTCTGCCGAAACGTTGCTACAACTTTAAAAGCACAACTATAATGACGTGCGAAAATACCCGAACAAAGCTGAATGCCATACATACATACATACATGAAAACATACAAAAACACACACACACACACACACACACACACACACATATAAATTATATAAAATACTCATTCTATTCCAATTTAGCTCAACTTTTAATCTTAGTTACAATCTTCCATTAATATTAATTAACTTCTTTAACATTTCTTTTCAATTAAATATCATACTTCCTTAGGAACATTTGTAATATTTCCATAATTTTTTTCATATTTCTTTCATATCTGTCTTCACTTATATTTTTATAAATCATTAATAACAATTAAACATTCCCATCATTTCCTACTTTCATTCTCTCATTCTCTTTATTTCATTTATTTATTAACAAACATTCCATTACATTACAATAAGTATTTTATCTATCACTTTAATCACACTTCTTTCATATTTTCTAAATTCATTTCTATTTCTAATATAACAATGCTATTTTATGTACCCTTGCAGAGTCCTCTTTTTCAATTAAATTTTCACCCATTATCTCTATGTCTTCTAAATAGGCTTATACCTTTAATTCTTGTACATTTTCTCTGTTTCTCTATATCCTGTTTCTGTTCCTTATAACTTCTTTTCCTTTCCTTCTTCCACCTCTTCTTCTCCCTCCCCCTTTTGACCCCTTGTCTCTCTAATTCTGATTCTCTCTTCTGTAATCCATTCTTTTGTTTCTCCCTAATATTGTAATTACTTTTCAAACAATTCTCTTTTGGGGGGGGTTGTTTTTTCAAAAATTAAAATTTTCACTCTTTCCCCCTTTCCTTTTTCCCCCACATAGAATTACTTGATCATTAAAGATGGCTTCTTCCTTGTCCCACCCTTCTTGTTCTTCAAGCATTTCTTGTTGCTTCTCATAGTTCAAGATCTCCATTTCTAAAAATTGAAATACGAAGCCAAAAAACTCTCTTCCTTCTTGTGCATCTTCTTTCTGTTTTTTAAGTTCCATTTTCAGTTGTTTCAAGAGTGATGCCATTTTAAACACTTTTAAACAACCACCCAATTGATTTTAGTCCTTTAAATCCAATAATCAAAAATCCAAAAATCACCAAGTAATCCAAGGCTGTTTCTTCTTGTTTCTTTTTTCCACTTTTTCTTCCTAGGGTTCTATTATCTTGTTACAAAGTTTTCATATTATCTTTTCTCATTAAACAAATTTTCTCCTGTAGTTACTAATTGGAGTATGACACCTTTATATCTTTTAATTACAACCTTATTTAAACTTCAATATATACCTTAAGGTTATGACCTTCAATATAATACATAATAGATAACTTCCAATCGAATTCTGCTTGGAACATTCTTATAATACACACTATATTCTTTTTTAAAAAAGATTATAAATATATGTAATTATAAACCCTCCTTCCATTCCAATTCAGTTCTATCATTAATAATCATTAAAATCTTAACATCTTTAACACTTCTTTTCAATTAAATATCATACTTCCTTAAAGACACATACAATCTCCATAATTAATTTTCCCTTATTTCTCTTCACGAATCATTAAATATTCATTTTGTTACATTTATTTATTGACAAACATTCTACTGAATTATGATAGCTATTTTATCAAACATTTTAATCATACATTGTTTCATATTTTCTAAAATTATTTCTGTTTCTAATATAACTACTATCTTATATACCTTTGCAGAATCCCTTTTTCCATTAAATTTTCACCCATTATCTCTAAATAGGCCCTGTTTCTCTATATTTTGTTCTGTCCTGTATAACTTCTTTTCCCTTCTTTCTTCCCTCTCATCTTCTCCCTCCTCTTTTTACCCCCTTGTCTCTCTTCTTCTAATTCTCTCTTCTGCATTTCCCTCTTCTGTTGCTTTCTGATTTTATACTTATTTTTCACTCTCTTTTTTTTGAGTTATTTTTCCCAATCTTAAACTTTCCATTCTCTTTCCCCCATTTCCTTTTTTCCCCCCACCTGAGATTACTTGTTCATTAAAGATGGCTTCTTCTTTATCGCAATCTTCTTGTTCTGCAGGCATTTCTTATTGTTTCTCATAATTCCAAATCTCCATTTCTAAAACTGAAATACGAAGCCAAAAGAACCTCTTCCTTCCTGTGCATCTATGTACTTTTTAAGTTCCATTTTCAGTTCTTCTAAAAGTGGAGCCATTTTAAACAGTTTTAAACAACCACCCGATTGATTTTAGTCATTCAATACAATAACCAAAAATCCAGAAATCATCAAGTAATCCAAATAGTCCTGAGTTATTTCTTCTTATTTCTTTTTCCACTTTCTCTTCCTGGGGTTTTTGTTGCGATATTTCAGTTAAAATGTATCTTTTGGAAGTCTTGTTGAGATTTTGCTGTAAGTTCTTTTTAATTCCAGGCAGTCTCATCCCTTCCAGATCCTGCCCTTTTATTATTTTTCTCTCCTTTCCTGTTTTCAAAAGCTTTTGATTATCCATAAATCTTTATTATCCCTTTTTTTAAAAAAAAATGTATTGGTTTTTAAAACAAACATGAACAAACAAAACATAAAAACATCAAGCCATCTTCCATATATATACATACAGTGTGCCGGTTGGTTTACAAATTGTTTTGTGCTTCCATTTCATAGTCTTCAATTACAATTACATTGTATATACTCTCATACTTTCAATCAAATATTAAATACATTAATATCATTATTAATCATTTGACTATAGTTTTATTCATTCATATTTTACAAATAATCATATTTTATTTAATTTGTTTTATAACGGTTCATATTATCATCCCAAATCTATCCTAAAATCATTTTGTAGATATAATAAGAAAAGAATACATCTTTATATATTTATTATTTTCTAAAAGTCTACATATTTCATTACTATATTTTATTGTCTAACCATTGATAGAATAGATCCCAAATTTTATAAAATTGTTTATCATCTTGTTCTCTAATTTCAAATGTCAATCTAATCATTTCAGCACATTCCAATACCTTCTTAATGATTTCCTCCTGTGATGGTGTTTTCTCATTTTTCCAGTTTTTAACAAATACAATCTAGCCGCTGTTAATACATTTACAATTAGGTATTTCAAGTCTTTACTATATATTTCAGGTAAAATTCCCAATAAAAATATCTCTGGTTTCAAATCTATGTTTTTTTGTCATTTTTTCCAACCACGTGTGGATTTTAGTCCAGTATTTTTTAGCATCTGCACAAGGCCACCACATATGGTAATATGAGCCAGGTGTCTGATGACATTTCCAACATTTTTCAGATTTATTCTTGAACATTCTTGCTATTCTTGTCGGGGGAAAATGCCACCTGTAAATATCTTATACAAATTTTCTTTATATGCTTTTATAATTTTGAGACCACAATTTCTGCCATTTCTCTAAATCAATTCCATATCCAAAATTCTTCCTCCAAGCAATCATAGTTTCTTTAACTTGTTCTTCTTCTAGTTTAATTTCTAATAAATATCCATACAATTTTTTAATCACCTTTTCATCAGTACCTGTAAAAATCTTATCTAAGTCAGTCAGTTTATCATAGAAACCTTCTGTTTTAGAATCTTTATCATACCTTGAATGTATTTGTGCACATGAAAACCAATTCATCATTATACCTTGTTTCTCTACTTTTTGTATAGATTTAAGTTCACACTTTTCATTCAATATTTCACCATATCTAACTGTTCGTTCCTTTTTGTATATTATAGGATAAGAAAATGCTTCGTCAATAGCCAGACTGGAATTTTCAAATAACATTGTTTTTTAATCTTCTCCCAGTTTAACCACAGAGACTTCCATATATAATGTCTTCTAAAAAAAACCCTGTGTTTTAGTTCCTTTATACCATAGAAAAGCATGCCAGCCCAACAACAGATCATGTCCTTCTAATGTCAACAATCTAGTATTTCTTAATGTTATCCATTCCTTAACCCACATCAAATTTGTAGCTTGGTAATATAACTCCCAATTAGGCAAACCAAATCCTCCTCTTATTCTAGCATCTTGCAAAAGTTTTAACTTTATTCTCCCTTTCTTACATTGCCATATATATTTCAACACAATTTTATTTAAATCTTCAAAGTAGTCTTTTCCAATCCTAATTGGAATTATTTGAAACAAATATAAAATTTTGGGTAATATATTCATCTTGATTGTTGATATTCTCCCTATTAATGACAGTTGTAGATTTTCCCATTTTGCCAAGTCTAACGCTATCTGCTGTTTAAGTTTGATATAATTATTCTCTTTTAATGTACTACATCTTGCTGTCAAATGTATCCCCAAATACTTGATCTTATTCGTGACTTGAATTTTCAATAGATCTGCCAATTCTTCCTTTTGTCTTGATAACATATTCTTTGTCAAAATCTTTGTCTTATCTTTATTTATTTTCAAACCAGCCACCTTGCCATATGACTCTATCTTTTCCAATAATTTTGGTGCTGTTTCTAAAGAGTCTTCTAAGATAAAAACCAAATCATCCGCAAAGGCTTGCCGTTTAAATTCTTCCTTTTTAATTTTCATTCCTTTTATACTCTTTTCATCTCTAATATTTCTGTTTAACACTTCCAAAGTTAACACGAATAGGAAAGGTGATAGTGGGCTCCCTCGTCTTGTTCCTTTTCATATATCGATAGAGTCTGTCAGTTCTCCCTCTATCATTACCTTTGCCGTTTGCTTATGATATATAGCTACTATTGCTTGAATAAATTTTCTAGCAAAGTCCAGCTGTTCCAGCAGTAATAACATGAATTGCTTATTCACATTATCAAATGCCCTCTGTGCCTTTAAAAATATCAAAGCCATTTGTTTTTCAGGATGTGCCTCGTAGTATTCCAAAGTGTCCAAGATTACTCTCATATTGTCTTTAATTTGTCTCTTTGACAGAAATCCATTTTGATCAGGATGGATAAAATTGTTTAAGTATTTTTTAAGTCTTTCTGCCAATATTGAAGCAAAAATTTTATAATCTGCATTTGGTAAGGAAATAGGCATCCAGACTCCAAGCCGCCATAGCAGATACCTGCCTCTTTGCCACTGGCAAAAAGAGCTTCTCCTGGATCTACCAGGGACTTTGCGGTATCCCTGGGATCGACAGGATGCGCTCTTTACATTCACCGTCTCTTCGGGACGGTTTAGATCCACTTGGACCGTCGAGGAGCAAAGATATCGGCAGTGATTTCAGACCTCCAAGGTCGCATGCCGTATCATCGCGACGCCAGCTCCGCTCTCCTCACTCCAAGCACTATTGATTTCTTGTATAAATGCTGCTATATTTAGTCTTGAGAAATAGAATATAGTTTGCTGCAGTAGAAATTGAATAGCAGAACTCAGATTATGCTACCTGCTTTTGATTTGGAAAAATTATAATTGGAGTAATTTTTGTAACTTAAGGATTTGCAGTTCTGATAAATTGTAGAACAAAAGCAAGAGATTGTATGTTGCCATTGAAGCAAATATAGTTACCTGGGAAAATAAACTGTATTGAGCTTTACAGTTGCATTTTAATAAAAAAATTATACAAATGGTAGTACAGGTAGTACATCATATTTTATATCTGTTGCTAGGAAGTAGTGAGGTGTTTACTGTCTTCTATCTATACTCCCAATATCATATATTAAAAAATAGATATGCAAAAATAAACATTCAGCTTACATTGTTGCTGCAAATATTTTAAAAAATCAGAAGATATAGTTATGCAAATCTGTTTTGTGATGCATCCTTATTTATTTGAACTAAGGGAAGCAGAAAGCGACTCTGTAGTTTCTTTCCCAAACCCCCAAACTTTAACCTTAGACTCTCTAAATTAAACAAATAATTCCCTCAACACTGTCCAGCTATTTACAAAGTCTGCACCACTATTACTATTAATCTTCTCATCATTCCTTATCACCCATCCCCTACCACTTGTGACTGTATGACTGTAACTTTGTGGCTTGTACCCTTACATTTTTTATTGACTGTTTCCTAGTATGATTTGATTGCTCATTGTACCCTATGAATATCATTAAGTGTTGTACCTTATGATTCTTAACTCGATGAATGTATCTTTTCTTTTATGTATATTGAGAGTATTTGCACCAAGACAAATTCCTGGTGTGTCCAATCACAGTTGGCCAATAAATAATTCTATTCTATTAAAAAAAAAAACAAGCTGCATATTGGTCCAAATATATGTTTTCTGATACATGTACCAAGAAATGAGGCAAATCTGTAGTACATTTTTGTTTGAAGATCTCTTTGATATACTTGTATATAGTGCCCTCTTCTGGATGAGATGTAAACTAATCTGTTTTGCATCATGGGTATTCTTCTGATCAGGCTGTTCCCCTCCATCCACCATTTAAAAACTTTACATAGAACTTTCATTCATATATTTGAATAAAAATATTGTATTCAGATATGTACATAGATATCAAACCAATATTTTTAAAAAGCTAGAGGCGTCACTAAACTACAATTACAAAAAGATACTGTTAATAGCTATATTTAGAGACCATGCCCATCTCTAATAAAAAAATAAAGAAGAACATCAAATATTCTAAATATTTCATAGTTGCTTGTCTTTCTATAAATTGGACAAATTTATATTTTTTTAGAGCTATGGCCTTTCTGTTTGAATGCCCAAAGGTAGCAAATTAGTTTAGCAGGAATTTCAGTATAGTTGAGTCAAGGAAATGAAGTTTTATATTTCATTTCTGTTTTTATCCCCTGGCCCTGGTATTTCTATGCAACAAGAAAGAACTGCTGTAAATCCATACAGTAGAAGGAACTAGATGGCCTAGTGGTCTAAGATAGAATCATATATTAATGGATTTCTGCAAGGGATGGAAGGCAAATGATAATACAAGATAATATAAATGACATTCTGAATTCATAACATCACAAATATGAAAATTATGTAACTTACACATTCATATCAGAAATCTATTACAGACATTTACATTCCTATGAATGTCATTGGGGATTTATTGAACATGTTTTGTGAATGTTCACAACTTAAGAGGCTTTACAAGTTTGTATTTATAAAGTATATTTTTGTACCATATATAAACTGCCTCTTATAGAGTTTCATAGTTAGCCATAGTATTTAAATAACAAAAGTTTTATCTATTTTTTGCAAATTATTACATAAAAACATAAGAATTGTCCAATACTCTTTTTTCCGATATTTACCAATTAATCAATTACCAATGAATATTTAACTTAACCTTTCATAAAGAATAATGCAAACAAAAATGTAATGCATAAGCAGAAGAATATCATATAAAATGAATGAAACAACTTCCATGAAGTGACGGTGGATTATTATTCTATTTTCTTTAACAACCTACTCTAAATTTAAAAGGAAAACAAAACTTATAAAAAATTTAATCAGAAGAAATATTCTCTCCCTTAATATTTGATATTGAAATCTGGATTGCCTGATGTTATGAAAAATATTTAATTTTGATATTAAGCACCAAATGACATGTTATAAGCATCACTTAAAACCAGCAGCAGTTTTTTTTTTATCTATAGCACATTACTTTTAAATTATTTTAACAAAGGTAGAGCTTTGGGTTTTACTGAAATCTCTGACAACAAATACTATCAAAATTTCTTTGGAAAGTTAAAAGACCATTGATGATAATCTCCAGTTTTACTGCATTATCAAGAGGCCAGAGAAAACAACAACTATTTAAGGAGATAGGAAGCAAATCTTCATTTCATATATGCACAAAATTTAAATCTATTTCTCTATCTTTTTTTTTTGTATTAGTGGATGTGAAATCAGAAATTCCTCTTGGATTAGAACAAGTCAGACCATTAGATTTGCGAACTGATATCAGGATGATGGCACCCATGATGGATCCCTTGATGCAGGAAAAGCAGTTACAACAGGAATTAATCCTGATTCAACATCAGCAGCAGATTCAGAAACAGCTTTTGATAGAAGAATTTCAGAAACAGCATGAGAACCTGACACGACAGCACCAAGCACAGATCCAAGAGCACATGAAGGTAGCAGATTTTTTTTCTCTTCATAGTACATCAGGATGGGGAAGGGGTTGGTTACTGTAGAAATTGAGTGACTGAATTATTTTTCTTGTATATCAACATGATATGTGATGAAAGTTTATATTAGTCCCTCACTCTGCCATATCTATCTGCCTCTCACTTGAATGCAGATATACATGTAAGAACAGTTATTTGCAACTACAGCAAAATAAGTTATTGGAAGACAAAATAAAGTTAGCAAATTTGAGAGCCCCTTTGGAAGATACTGATCTGCTTAAAAATACTATACTGCCATTTGTCTCTTTAAAAAAACTTATAAATGGAATCAAATGGCCGGTTAAAATATAAGGACTGGTTCTTTGAACAACACTTTCCAAATTTCAGCACAATTTTTAAAGAGCTTAGATTTTGAATTAAACTTTAAGATCCTATTTTTCTAAATATCAGAATTATTTAGCATTTATTCAGCAGATTGCCTTTATCTGTATGCTTTTAGAAGTATATTTGAAAATGTTTATTATATTTGGAATAATGATCATTAAATAATCAGTGATCATTAAAGTAAACATAATAAATGTAAATTTTTGGTGCTAAATCATTTAATATGTGGCTTCAGTTTATACCTTCTAAGGAACTTGATATATCTTATTTATTTATTTTTAATTCCATGCTTCTGTTTGCTTCTCATAATATGCATATGCACCAAAGACAAATTCCTTGTGTGTCCAATCACACTTGGCCAATAAAGAATTCTATTCCATTCTATTCTAACATATTAGATTAAGTTTGCATATGAAAATATATCCTTTGCTTATAACATAATGAACAAATTGAATGTTAGCAATGTAGTAAATGAGAAAAAAACAGCACAAAAAGATTTCTCATGTTAAAGGTCTTGTTTGAAAAGCAACCCACCAGGAAAGCCATATCATTAGATATACAATAAGTATTTTTAAGAGAGATTCCATTTTTAAGAGAGATTCAGTCAGAAACTGGAAATCCTTTAATAAATTTTTTTGGCTGTCAGCTGTCTGAATTTATTTTTAGTTAAGACTGATACCCTTTATATAAAAATAGCATTAAAATCTGTTAAACAACTAACCATAAACAAGAATACTACTTAGCCATAATTTTTCTTGAAATAAGTGAAATGAGTTAGCGATTAGTAGGGAATTACAATATCTAGATCACCACTAGATGGTACTAGGAACAGAAGAATTCTTTGCTGTCATTAGTAGTAATCCATAGTGTTTTAATTCAGATGGAACTAAACCTTAATTGTTGATAACTTAGTTTTTTTACTTTTAGGGGAATTATATTTATGTGGAATAGAACATTTATTTAATTTATAAATAATTTTATAAATAGTTTGATTTACATTTGTAAAGTTCACACTTTCCAATTAATTGGAACACAATTATTTATGTTTTTGCATTTCATGACCTTTGTAATTCACTTTTTGATCCAAATACAAACACATAGACACATAGATTTCATATAGAAATAGATTAGATACATTTATTGCAAAAAGGAAATCAGAAATCAGAATAGCGTGTTCAAAAACCTTGCACTTATTTCCTGTGATCTTTTAATGAAAATATTTACAAATCAATGCCAAAATGGAGTAGAATAGAATTGTATTTTCTAACATTTTAAATATTATAGTACAGATTTCTCAAATGTATGGATCAGCTTTCAGAATTGTAGCTGTAGCTATTCTAGCTAGCAAATTCTAAGAGCTACTTTTTTATGTTCACAGTTTGTGAAGCCCTTATTATAGCCAATGCTACCATAAAAACTGCACTTTCTCATGACTTTGTCTTTTTTACAAGTTGCAAAAGGAACTCTTAGCCATTAAGTATCAACAGGAACTTCTTGAAAAAGAACAGAAACTTGAGCAACAGAGGCAAGAACAGGAATTGGAAAGACATCGCAGGGAGCAATGTCCACCAATCAAAAGCAGAGAAAGAAGCCGAGAAAGTAAGATCTGTTCAATCAGGCTAGAAGAGGATATCTAAGTTTTGTACATCTCTCCCACCAATCTTCATTATCCCTCTTTATAAAAATATGGCCTGACAATAAAATTCTATACAGATTGAGTATATAATTCCCTAAAAATATAAATTAATCCTATTCTATATTTTAAGTTTTTTATTGTATTTCCATTATAATGTACACATAAATATGGAGGTATATTCTGCATAGATTAGAGAAGACATGAAATATTCTTTCTATTATCTCAGTTCCAAAATTTAGCTCTTTTGGCTTTTAATAACATAGGTCTGTGTTTCTGTGTTTTAAGACAAAGTTGAAAAGAAAGACATTACTAGAATGTGATATACACTAGGGGGAGATAGATGCATGTAAGTCTGCTCACAAAGGGAATGGAAGTAAAGGCCAAATATTTCAGTATTTCAAAATGCTACTTATAGAAGGAAACAAATTATAACATCAGATGCCTTTATTTTCTCTCTGGAATTTCTCACTGATAATGTATTGTGTGCCAATATTGAGAAAAATTGATAATGTTATTGTATTCTTTCTATATGCTTTCATTTTAGAGGAGAATTGTATAAATTTAGCAGTAGCATAATATTAAGTGTTAGATTTTGAAAAAAGATTCTTCCTCTGTGTTACTTATAACAATAAAACACATATTTCAGAGTATTCCCTCTTTGTTTATACTAAGCTTATAATAACATATACTTCATACTTTCATTTGTTGTGACTATAGCAGTATTGGTTAGTCTAATGCATGCTTATTACTCTTTAATATAAAGAATTAGACCTTGAAAGTAATGATACATGAAACCATTCTTTGATCTCTATTAGGAATTTGGTTCATAATCAGTACATTATATATAGTATTTCCACAAAAGATATCAGTTATGAACATAGCACAGTACATCAGTTGCAAACTAAAAACTGATTAAAATCATACATCTATAGACATTACAGAACAACTATATAAAAACATAGTGTGGAATTTTATACTACAGAATTTAAAACAAGGGTGGGAAATATTTATCGTGTAGAAATCATGTTTTTTAAAATATTTTTTAGCTTCTCAGAATGCTTTCAGTGATGACATTTAGGGGGAGGGACTAGAATTTACATATATTTTACACAGTGGGAATTCAGTGTGGAAATAGATCCAGTTTGCCTCACATATGGAAATACATGGTGATGAGGCCAAATATTGTCTTCTAGCAATAGGTTGCCTCCTCTGGTTTAAATAATGTTCAAGAGATCAGTTTTGGTCAAAAAGAAAAAGGCAATAACAGTATAAAACAATTCCAGTTGAATATGCTTGCTTTAATGCTAGAAAACATCTGCACTCATCACTCTTCAGATCACAAAACCAAGAGTGAACCCATATCTGATGTTGCTTATTTGTTAGATTGATACGTCTTCTTCAGGGCCATTCAAGATGGAATACACTGTACTTTTCCTATCAGTGTTTCCTAACAACAGCTGTGTAAGTGACTACAACTGATCTAAAATTAGCCTTTGAGGTATCATGGTTGAAATCAGATTTGAAATTGGAATTCCTTATTGTTAGTCCAATTCCCTTAACTATTACACACACTGGTTTTATTTCCCTTTATTGTATTACATGGTTTCAATGAAGCTAAAAGATATGCTACACAATTTTAATCGACATTGTTTTTCTTTTCATTATTTTATTTAATTCTGCCATAGCAATTGCTCATATTAATTGTTCACAATTACTCATATTAAATTTTTATTAGATACTAGTTTGGCTCACAATCAAAGCTAGAAAGCTTCAATGAAATGCATGGGCATATATGAATGGAATGATAAAAAATGGTGTATGTTTTAGGAGCGGTGGCCAGTACTGAAGTGAAGCAGAAACTTCAAGAGTTCCTGCTGAGTAAATCAGCGGCGAAAGACTCACTATCTAATGGAAAGACTCATTCCACTAGCCGGCGCCACAAGCTCTGGCACATGTATGTTTATCTTTTTGCATCTTAAGCCATCTTTGTGGTATCAAATAATAGGACTATTATTCATCAGGGATAAAGTTAATTTAACCATATGCTATTCAATATAGAAGAGAGAAGAGGTACTGCATCTTCCTTACTTTTCCCTTTTGAATTTTCAGATATGTCCTATGAATACAGTATTTTTGATATAAGTCAACTACCAGTCCCATTGGTTTCCCTTAATTCTCTTTTGAATTAAAATAGAATAATTATATTCTACGAATACAATGGCATTTTTTGTCTAAATGAAAATTTTGCATGTTTTTTAGGAAAACTTTCATAATTATGTTGATGATGATGGTGGTAGTCAATGTAGTGGGTCTGTATTATAGCATGTATTATCATAATTGTCTGTTTACAGAAGGAGTAATATATGAGACAAGGGCCAATCTCAAAATACCCATTTATCATGTTTCCCTGAAAATAAGACAGTCTTATATTTATTTTTGGTCCAAAAAGATAGGGCTTATTTTAAGGGGAGTCTCTCTTTTTTTCATCACAAGGCCTATCCCCCACCCATGCATGCACAGGAAGCAGTGAGTGCATGAGTGTGACAGTGTCCGGTAGCAGCCGCAGCCCTCTGACCCAGTTAGCCAGGGCACTCTGTGAGGTGATTCAGGTTTCACTCAATGTGATAGGAAGGCTTTGGAAACTTTCTTGTCATTTATATTCATCATCAATATTGTAATCCATCCCTTTATTTTTTTTAACAAATATTTGTATTTACCATGATTAGCCTCCTTGAATACCAGTGGGAAGGTCTGTATGAATTCTGTGCATAGCTGTGGAAATACAGGCACTAGCACCCTCAAAGCTCACAAGGCTTCCTTGCTCAGGTTGCACTACTGCTTTACGGGTGCGTTCAACTTCACGGTTCAGCTAAACTCTTCAGCTGCTATGGACTTCAGGAAGCCTGGGCGATGGAAACCATAGGCCAGGTTCCTCGCAGCTGAAGCAATCCAACTTCCAATGGAGTGGGCAGGCTCTTAACTAGGACTTATTTTGGGGGTAGGGCTTATATTAAGCACACACTAAAACTCATTCTTGGACTTATTTTCTGGATGGATCTTATCTTCAGGGAAACACAAAGCAAAAGGCTGCTACTCCCTTTAGACAGTCTTATTCCTTCTGGTAAAATTTAAAAGGTTTATAGATGTCTTCCTCTTTTGATGCACTCTTTGATTTGAAAAAGACAAAGCAATAAAATTATAATCAGAAAAAATGGGTAATAGGCAATAATATGAAATCAAATAAGAAAGTTAATAGTTGGAATATATAATTAGGGTCATGTTTACTTTAAAATGTTAAAGACCTGTAACCACACTGTTCACCCAAAGATGTATTTAAAGAAATAAAAATTAAAAATTAAATTAAATTAAATTAAAATCAGGTAGCAGGAACTTGCTTTTTCCAGAGGACAGATCTCTAGACTTATATCTCCTGAATTGTTGGGAGAGTGTTAGGTGTCTGGACATTTTGAGGATATGATACAGCAAAATCATTTCTAATTTGTAGATTCATAAGTAATACTAATCAATGATAACTACTTTTTCATAGGGCTGCCCACCATACCTCACTGGATCAAGCTTCTCCTCCTCTTTGTGGTACATCTCCTTCATATAAATACACATTGCCGGGAGCACAAGATGCCAAGGATGACTTTCCACTCCGCAAAACTGGTGAGCATATTAAAAATGATTTTAAATGACAATTTTATTCTGTAACCAAATGAACCTTGATCTAATCATAATATGTAATACTTTGAGGTTGGCTAAGACATAATTATATATGCTAAATGGAAATCTTGTTTTCATTTCACAACAGTTGCTGATTATGATTATATGAGTGGAGGATATTCTGGTGCTGGTGGAGGAGGAGGAGGATGGTGATGATATTTTATCCTAACTTTTTAAATAGATGGTTTGGTCAGGTCAAGGCAGCAAAAAAGCCTAATATTCCCATCATCCTTCTATTTTTCCCACAAAAAATAATCTTGTGAGTTGGGCTGAGAAAGCGTGAATGGCACAAAGTTAACCAATTGGCTTTCATGCCAAAGAGGTCTAGAATTCATGTTCATTATTACCCCTCACTCTGCATGATTCTTTTGAAAATACTATAGCCCAGGAGTGTCAAACTTGATTTTATTGAGGGCTGCTTCAGGATTGTGGTTGACGTCAGAGGCCAGGGTGGGCATAGCCAGCTCAGCGTCACTCATGTTGGGAGCATCTGTGTTGGCCAAGGCAGGACTTCCTTCAGACCCTCCCTCATTCTCATTATAATCTCCCTTCCTTCCTGCCTGCCTGCCTTTTCTTCTGTTTCCTTCCATCTTCCGTCCTCTCTTTCCTTATTTTTCCTTCCATGCTCTCTTCCCATCTTCCCTTTTTTCTTTTTCTTTCTCTTTCCTCTTTCCCTTTCTCCTTTCCTGTCCCTTCTTGCATGCTCAAATGCAAAAGGGAAACATTCTTCTTTTGTTTTATTTTTAGTGTGTTTTGCTATCCCTCTGCCAGCGAAATCGGAGCTCCCCGGAGCTCTGTTTTTGCTGGCAGAGAGCTTCAGGAAGCCACTGAAAATGGGCCCTGTCTGTGGCCCTCCTGAGTTCCGTTTTCTCTGACAGAGACACTGCAGGCTGGTCATTTGCTGTTCCCAGGGCGGCCCCATGGGCCAAATCTAAGTACCCATGGCTGGATCCAGCCCATGGGCCTTGAGTTTGACACACCTACTACAGCCACTAATCATGTAATCATTGAAAAATGATTACAGTTGAAAAATCTTGGTGCTTATGATTTAGAGGGGTTTTGCAATAAAGTATATGAATGAATGGATAATTCAATATGTTATGTTAAAAATCTACTACATTTTAAATTAATAGTTACAGGCATAGATTGAACAATTTGATTTCAGAAAAAAACTATCCTGTAATCTGCAACTCTTACACTGCAAAAACATGGTTATACAACTCAATCAGGGCAAAGCAATAAACGCAATCTACATAGACTTTGTAAAGCCTTTGGTTCAGTGGTACATGACAAACTACTACTAAAACTAAAATCTTACGGTATTTCTGGACACCTGCATAACTGGATAGAAGCATTCCTGTCAAACTGACAACAAATAGTCAAAATTTGGAGTGTCCTATCAAATTCTGTACCTGTCAACAGTGGTGTCCCCAAGGCAGTGTTCTAGGACCAACTCTCTTTATAATCTACATAAATAACCTCTGTGATCATATTAAGAGCAACTGTGTTCTATTTGCTGATGATGTAAAGCTATTCAACACCACAGAAAATACTGTTACCCTTCAAAAAGACCTCAACTATGTTTCAGAATGGTCAAACAAATGGCAACTTCAATCTCAACATATAAATGCTTTGTCTTACATATTGGCAACAAAAATCAGAAAATAAAATAGAAGCTGAATATTCAAGACCTTGTTGATGATCCAAACTCTGTCAAGGATCTTGGAGTACTCATCTCTAATGATCTAAGTGCTAGAGCCCATTCTAACTACATAGCCAAAAAGGCATTAACAGTTGTTAACCTAATCCTACATAGCTTTTTCTCTGGTAATATCACACTACTAACTAGAGTATACAAAACATTTGCTAGACCAATACTTGAATACAGCTCATCAGTCCGGAACCCACATTACGTGTCTGATATTAACACAGTTGGGAAAGTCCAGAAATATTTCACAAGAAAAGTTCTCCACTCTAATACTTGTTGCAGAATACCTTATGCCACCAGACTTAAAATTCTAGACCTAGAAAACCTAGAACTACACCACCTTTGGTCCAATCTAAGTATAGTATATAAAATCATACATTGCAATGTCCTACCTGTCAATGAATAATTCAGCTTCAACCATAATAATACAAGAGCACACAATAGATACAAACTCAAGGTTAACTGCACCAAACTTAATTGCAGGAAATAAGACTTCAGCAGCAGAGTGGTCAATGTCTGGAATACTCTACCTGACTCTGTGGTTTCTTCCCCAAACCCCCAAAACTTTAACCTTAGACTGTCTACTATTGACCTCACCCCTTTCCTAAGAGGTCTGTAGGGGACGTGCATAAGCGCACCAACGTGCCTATCGTCCCTGTCCTATTGTTTCTTTTTATTTATTTTTATATGTAACCATTTCCTGTATTCATAACTGTTTATACTTATACCTATTATCTTGTAAGCGATTGACTTATCAAATAAATCAATAAAAATTAAAAAAAACTGTAGAAAGCATGTAGCCATGGTGATGGAATGATGGAAGAGATGCTTTGAACAGCACCTCTGTGCTATTAAATTCAAGCAATGTTTCAGCATAAACTTGAAAAAAAGTATGTTTTGGTTTTCAGAAGTCAACTCATTAAAGCTATTCCTAAAATATGAGGATCTTTTTTAAAGCTGATGAGTAAGCCTGAAAAAAAAAGTGGCTGCTTTAAGGAAAAGCAGAGAGGCGCCATTCTTGCATAAGTGCAAGATCCAAAAGAATTTAAAAATCATTTCTGAAAGAGGTATCATGTTCATGGATATTTCCATTTTCTTAAAAAAATATTTTTCTGGTAGATTTATAAACTGTTCAGTTAAAAGTTTAATGTCCAAACTAAATAGCTGTTTTGAAATTCTTTTTAGAATTCTCTTTTTAACAATACTTTACATATACAAAAATATAAAGAATTAAAAGGACTTCCCGAAACCTTTTTATTATTTTTCCCCTTATTCTAATATGGTGATCCTTTAAAATGTTAGGGGTGTGTGTGTGTGTTTGTGTTTGTCATTTGCTTTCCCATTTTAAAAAATTCCTTTGAAAGGCATTATCAATATTTAAGAGGTATAACACTGTTGATTGGTAAAGTTAAACATTTTCAAACTTTTTAACAGTATTGTTCTGTATTGCAGCTGTTAATACTCTTATATCTCCATGGGGGTTTCAAAATATTCTTTAATTCAATTCTCATTGTCTATATATGAGCTACAGCATAATTAAAAACAGATGTTTTCTATACATTATTCCAAATATTTGGGCACACTGCACGTCAGCTGCAGAGAGAATACACAACTATAAGATTCTTTTTAAAAACCCAGGGGTGAGAGAAAAGGAGAATGAAGTCATTTCATTTTGGCTACTTCTGTAATCAATGCAGTTGTGTGCAAAATGTTAGCATAGTAACTACTTTTTAACGAAAATAATATTTTTCCATCACAAGTTTATCATTTGGTTGCCATTCTACATAGATTTTGTTTAAGTAATAGACTAATACTAAATTGACGGGGGACTAATTTCAGCCCGCAGCAACATATTCACATTCAGCTTCTAATAAGTACTTGACAGTTTTAGAGGAAAAACAACCGGAACTGGGATGACACAAGTGAAATGACCCTAAACTGATCAGGGTGGCTACAGGGCATCCCTTAGGCAAAGGGGACATTCTGGAGCCTACTGCATCCTCATGGGACCATTCCTGACAAAGCTGTCCCATGAAACATTCAAAGAGTAAGGAGGAAAGAGAGAAGCAGGTTCTTTTTTGGCAAATGTTTGACCTTTGTCACAAGAGTGGATTTTTCCTCTTTATCCTTTTATTTGAGCTATGAATGGTGAGTGTCACTTGTTTCTGATTCAGGCAATAGATGAAAAGTATAGGCTTTTCATCTAATTTTGAAGAAGTTGCTTCATCAGCATTAGGTTTTGTTTTGTCTGAGAAAACAAGGAATCCCTGTTCTTACCTCTAACTATGCATTTCAAATTACATGATTACAAATTCAAAGCAGAATGTATTAGTTGAAATGTCTATTATTTTAAAAGTTTGGCTATTGATTCTCTTATTTGCTCTGTATGATTGGCAATTGTAACCAAGAAGGCAAAATTGATGGTTTGCAAATGTTGCCTACACGTGAACTGTCTGTATGGTAGAAAAAGAAGTTCTGTTATATAACTGAATTGAAAGATAGGGAATCAACTTGGGGAAATAAGTTATCTCCAGACTACTTCTAAATAAACTGAAACTTAGTTGGAGTAAATAGATTCTGTGAATGCAAAAATGCTCAGTAAGCATCAGGTGACTCCATCTTTGAAGTTAATCAGCGTAGACAGTAGTGAGATTGCAGATAAATTAAGGTGTAGAGGAAGAAATGAATCACTGGACAAAATAGATTGATGAAATTCAAATTGTCCCCAAGTATGACATCAGATTTTAAAAAAATATTTTATCAAAATTTCAATATTGCATCAAAGCTACCCTTCAGGTATAGAATAGTATGTAGTTCACTTATTGAACTTTTATAAATTGATTATTAATTATTAAATTTAATTGATTAGAACTTTTTATAAGAATACTTTTTTTTTATAAATAAGTAATACAATAGATTAGGGCAACTGTCTCCAATTTGGAACTTTCCAGTAATGCTGCCAGACAGTTTTATGTCTTGTCTATAATGGAGCAATTCAAGTAGACCACACAATGGAGCCCAAACTGCAATCTAAAATTGATATTAAACTGATAGATATATTGAAAGTGATAGTGATATTAAAAGACTTTTCTTTTTTCAAACACCTTGTGAAATATTTCAGAATTGAGAATCAAATGCATACATTTCCATTCTGCATGAATGAAGGCAAAGTTGTAATTGCAACTATCTTAGTTCAATGCTTGTACAATATTTAGTTGTTTCATATCAAGCAAACTCCTCATTTATTAATCATATCACTCACCTTATGAAAAAAAAATCCTCAAAATATTAGGCTCCAATAATTGTGAAGTTGCTTGATATTTAAACATTTTCTTCCCTTTTTAAGGAAGCCACAGTCTGACAGTCTGATAAAGTAATGGGATACTGTAGATCTCTAGTAACAGAAATCGGTAAGGAGGGAATCTTGTAGAGCCTCACACAAATAAAGCAGAACCCCTTTGCTACTGTAAGAATTTGTACATGGAATGGCATTTCTAGTATATACAGCACAAACTCTCATCTTAGATGAGATCACAAAGCTGTCCCTCTTAGTTATGGCTATATATCAAGACTTCTAAAGCAGATTCTGTCGGTTATTGATAAAGGATCTCTTCCAAGTTAAGGAAAAATTTATATTAAATATGTGCTCAGACTCAGTATGTTGGAGCTCTTTTTGAATAATGGCACTAGTTTTATAGTCTTTCTTGATTTTCTCATGGGAAAGTAATATAAATGAGAGTGATTCCTCCCAGTTGGCTTTCAGTGTTAGCAATGCAAATCATGCTGAAATTGTACATAATTCTCTTCCAAAGGAAAGGAAATAGCTTTTCAATAGTTTTCCTCAGTGTCCGATTGACTTATAGTGATATACAATTAAGTCTGTAAAATTACTCTACCAGATGGAAGTTTATGCTATGCATGAAGCTAATTAAGTCAAACTTATTTAATAATTCAGATTAAAAATCCAAATCATAAAGTAATTTTATTTTAATTAAATTCTATGGGGAGGCAAAAACAGATTAACATTGTCATTTTTGTCTTAAAATATATAGATGTTCATTTGTTCCTGGCAATTCAAATTATCATACAGGATTCTTCCTGTGTTATCCCTGTAACAATGCTAATGATTTACTTAATGTCACCAGAGTCCTTCATAATTGAAGAGGAATTTAAATATTGATTTCTTAAAATAATTTTTCAAATAACACATTATTTTAATAAGAAATAGACAATTTATTTATCCATTTATTTCTAGATATTTCGCCCTAATCCTTTTTTTTAAATATACATCAACATCAATAGATGAACAGTGTGGCATCTGGGTATCATTCAGTTTGATACAAATAGCAATAATAATGTTAATAATATTTGTTACATTAGTCAATCGTATTTAATCCTTGTATTAATATACATGTTTGTTTTAAAGTAGTTATTCAATGCTTTAATGTTCCATTTTAATGCCAATCACAGTATTATTTGAGCATGCATAGTAATGATATCTTTCAGCTTCTAATCTTTCAATCTAATTATTGCTTTTATTCTAATATATAAAATATGTGTATGCCAATATTCCCCCTTCTTATTTCTACCTCTATTCTAGCTTATAGTCAAGCCACCATTATTAATACTAGTGTTAATGCACATGTTTATATTGAGATATAATCCTTCATTATTTAGTTATTCAGTGTTTCAATGTGCCATTCTAGTGCCAGTCAAACATACATACTGCAATAATACCATCTTTTAGCCTCTAATCTTTCCATCTAGCTATTGCTTTATATAAAAGTATGTTTTCTTTCTTTTTTTTTTTTGGTATTTGTTTTATTTGTGGCTTTTCTTTAACAACCAACATTTTTTTGTGAATAGTGTAATGACTGGGTTAATATATTTTCCATACAATGCTAACATAATAATACAATTACATATACAGAGTTTTTATCTTCCAACTTCTAACCTTGATATGTTCATTATAATTATAATATAATCTTTTATGTATCAATATATATTATACTATTTTGCCTTATTTGTACTTTTACTTACTTCTTTATTTTTTGTTTGTTGGGGTTTTTCTGTAATCACCTCGTTATCTTTAAACAATGCTGTTCTTTCTTTATGATTTATCATTTTCTCCAAAAATATATCTAAACGTCAATAACATTTCTTCATACAATATATTTATTAACCCGTTGAGTCACTAATATTTTAATATTATAAATATCACTCAGTGTTCAACCACATTTTCAATATCTCAATTTTGTGTAAGCACCAATATAGCCAATAGTTAATAAGATCAATCCTGAAATTATATCTCTTTAAGTCCCCAAAATTATGTCTAAATATCCTGAATTTATAATCCTTGAAATCCATATATTTCAGTATATTTTTTGCACCCTTTTAATCATAGTACATTTAAATATACCTACTCATAGTCTTCCACCCCATAATCTCAAAATATTTATGGTTATAATAAATTATATATCTATATATGTGCTACTACTTTCCCAATTTAAACTTTCCACTTATTTCTATTGGTTTTTAATGTAATGCAAAATATTATGTCTCTATCAATCATCTCTGAGCATTTTTAGAATTTTATCATTTATTGATTTTTGGTGATTCTTTTATATTTCTCTCTTGGAATCCTATATGTCTTTCTAGCATTTTTACACAAACTGATTGTTCCCTCTGCCTTACCCTTTATCCCCTTCTGTTGCATCTTTTGAATATCCATCCATAACCTTTTCATTATTTTTAGTATGTCTTCTTTTTCTCTCTCTATTCTACTGTAAGCTCTTGAGGGATTATCTATTTGATTTTTAGTATTTATTGTTATATTTTTTCAGTGTTTTAATCTTCTTGCAATTTATTTTGCTTTGTCTCCTCCGCCACTCCTAATTTCTATCTGCTGTGTATTATATTCATCTTTTGCCACAATTTGTTGAGGGCCTTCTACTTTCAGATCTTTATATATTTAAATACATAATGGGAATTTAAATATTCCCATCAACTCCTTATAATTCTTTGTTGCTATTTCTAACATTTCTTTATAAAACTTTATTGTCTCCTGCTGGGTCATATTGTACTAAGTTAACATATCTCTAATATTCCAATATGCCAATATCTAAAAACTTTAAAAAATCAATTATTAATAAAATTTAGTCAATCCCAGAATTATTTCTCCAAATCCTCTAAATTTCTAGTACTTAAATGCTATAAGGTGGTGCTTTTCAGTCTTTATAATTTCTAGTTTACACTTCCCAATTGTCCAGATTTTAAAGTCTTATTTATCTTTTCTTTCTATCGCTTTTCTTCTTTTGCTTCGTAGGATAATCTGCCACATGATGTTAATAATCCAAATCCAATTTAATCCACTAGGTTTCTTCAGATCTTTCAAATCCACTTTTCAGTGCCCAGTTCAAATAAAGTTTTAGTGTTTAGTTTAGTTAGCCTTAAGGATCTTCAAAAAGCTCAGTAAATATTTCCCAGCATCCAGATCACTGACTAAGATAAAGCCAAGGTCAAGTAGCCCTCCAAGTATTGTTTACTTTCTCTCTTTTCAACACATTCCTTTCACATGTTGCAGTAATCTTCTTCCTCAATAGATGGCTCCCTCACTCCCAATTCCAGCATTCAACAGAGTAAATAAAGTCAAAAACAGCTGATTTTCGGGGGGGGGGGGGTAGAAATAGAATTTAGAAAAGCAATTTCTTCTAATAATCACTTTTCATAATGTTATTCAGCTTTTCCAGCTTTCTATATTTTAACTTATCCTTTAGATTTTTCTTTTACTTCTAAGTCTTTAATCTTCTTTAGTTTTTTGGTGTTTGATCTTTCACCATAAATCCAATTGCTGCTTTCTTAACGTTTGGAGGACCATTTTGGAATTTTTAACTTGGGTTAAATCTCTAAGGTAACAGTTGGAAGTTAACTCTCCTGGTTTCACTGTCCACGCACTACTACAGCATGAGATCTTAGTGTCCTGGTTGTCCCAGCTTGGGACAGACCAAAATGGCCATCATCCCTGCTGCCATTCGGAAGAGCTTTCTTCAGATCAACAAGGAAATTGAGGTTTCCTCATGATCAACAAAGAGCCTCTCCTTTCTTCACCACCCCTCCAGAGAAGCTTAATCCTGTAGGGTCCCCCAGCAAGCAGTTGGCTGCATTTCATAGAGCCTGGTGGAGCTCCACTATTTTCCAGCCATTCTCGCCACTAGGTCAACCAGAAGTCTGAAAAGTTTGTATTCTTACTTCTACCTCTATTCTAGCTTTTAATCAGGCCAAACATTATATTAAAAATATTTCCTTTCTATCCATCATCTCTTGTCAGTTTTAATATTTCAATTCTTATTTGTTTTTTAGCTTGCCTCCGATACTCCTCTCTTGGATCTTTGTCTCTATCTACCTCTGTGTCTTTACTATTCAATCTAAATATCTCTCCCATCTCTATCCCACTATGCTGTCAGGCCTCCAGAGTGTCTACCGAAGTTCCTATCTTCCTTTCAAAAGTATCTTCTTACTTATCCAAATCCATTTTTAAATCTCTTAAAGTACTTTTCCCTTCATTTGTTTCATCAGTCACCATTATCTTTATTGTCTTCTTCTTCTCATCTTCCTTTTTTATTTGCTGATTTGTCTGTTCTATCTTTTCCTCCATTCTTTCTGTTGTTTCCTCTCTTTCCCGGACTTTTTGATCTTCATTCATATAAGTTGTAGGGTATTTTCTATTTTCTCATTTATGCCATGCAATAGGTTCTTCATCTCCCTCTGATTCTTTGTCATGGTGTCTTTAATGCTTTGAAACATCAATGCCATTTCTTTTGAAATTTCACTCATCTCACCCTGATGGAGCATCTTGTCTTATTTTAGTAAGTCCCACTCTTGTGCAATAGTCCAATATATTCAATCCCAATGTTGCTCCTCAGAAAGTACAATAATCATAGTTCTTTATATCTCAGGATTATTCAATCAGTTCCATTTAGATAGTCCAGGAAGCTTTCCAAAAGTCAAAAGTCACTTTACTTAAGAGTCTTCCTTATTCTCACAATTGAGTCTCCAGTAATCATAAAATAGATAATTATAGAACAGTAGGTATCACCACAGTCATCCATATGAATGCTGTTTATTTCCAATCTTTATCCCTAGTCTTTTCTCTATACATAAATTGGAAGTATAGATGCTCTAGAAGAGAAAATCACAATCATAGCAAATTTTGATGAACAAGCCTAATGCAATAGATTCCAAGGAAGGAAGGAACACATTCCAAAGAGGACAAGTTTCAGCATAGTCTGGAGCTTGATCATGTTAAGAGGAAGAATTTTAGAAGAGCCACTCTCTAGAATCTTCCAGGACATATCTGTGAGATGAGGGTAGCATAGGTTTAATCTGGTAAGATTCTGTCCATGTGGTGTAAGCGAATAAAAAAATTGAACTTTAGTTGGATTTCTTGAAGGTTACTCTTGGGCTAGGCCTGACAAATTCTGGCCTTCCTTAAAAATGGTAAGGGCATCTTTACCCGCTTGACTTACCTATTTATAATCCTTAGAAGCATACTCCTCAAAGTGAAAGGAAATTTCCATCAACAGAATAATACTCATGCTTTCTATATATTTTTTCAAGCCAAAGGTCAGGCTTATTCTTTAAATAACAAATTGGGGAATGAATTCCCCAAAATAAGAAGAGTTGGATTAAATAAGTGGGCTGGACTAAAACATTTTCATAATGCCACTCTTTTAGAATTGCTTTTCACTTGTTAAAATACATGTTAGAGTATAAAGTTTAATGATGCCACCACTGTCCCCAGGAATGGTGAAAGAATAGGGTCTATGTTGCCTTTCTAAAAGATAGGAGCATGAGATGTCTCCAAACATTAGATGGCAAACTTTCCACAGGACTAGAATAGGGTTGGAAAATGCTTGCTTCTTCTATTCCATATTTCTAGCTTTCTGAAGATGAGAATGTGGAACAACTCCTGAGTAAGCCACACTAGATGGGAAAATTCTGTTCAGACCAGATGGTACTGGAGGAAATGTGAAAATGTTTTATATGTGAAAAATAGCACTCGAATTTGACCTGGAAAAAGTACCCAACACAATGCCAACAAGAGTGAGGTAAACCAACTAAATGGCTCTAACCCATTAGCAGTTGGTTACTATATTCTGTACTGAAGATGACTTTGAATTTTCCAATTCATCTTCCAAAACAGTCCCAACTTTCCTTAAGAAACCCACATATTTTAGATTTTTATGTTCTGAAGTCAAACTAGGTGGTGGTCCTATAACTACAGAGAATTCTAGAGAGGATGATTTATCTATTGCCATATTAGTTGAGATTCACACCTGGCTATGGTTGCTTTGCTAGTTTATCTCTGGCAAGGCTGAAATGGAGAACTGTGACTGTCCTGGTTTTGTTGAACTTTGGGGCATGGTAATTGGACATTTTTCAGGGTTGAAAATGTGGGACATTGTTTTACAGTAGTTATCATTCTTTCTGAGTAGTCAACAGCAAACAAGTATGTATCTGGAAAAACAACATGTTTCTGGGAAGAGATCACATGCTCAGATTTCCCATTATAAGGATGCCCTGCATTCAACATTTACATGAAGCTGCTGCATTAGGCCATTCATTAATACAGAGTGAGGTAACATCAGTATGTTGAAGATAGCGAGCTCCACACCTGTACTGACACTAATAGCCTGGAATAGTTGTGAATCCAAAGGCCTTATCAATCTGAATATGTTCCATCTGTAGGTTATGTGGAGAATCAAGGAGATCATCTTGAGGAAAAGGTAGTGTTTGGAAGAGATTCAGGTAGGATTCTCCTGATTCACTGAGCTATAAACTGGTGTAGAATGTGTGGGTAGTAAATTATGCTGGATATATAGCAAAAGTAACACCCTACTAAATGAGCTGCAAAGGCTACAGTGTGTTTCTAGATCCAATTCAAGGTGCTGGTTATCATCTTTAAAGCCCTACTTGGGCTTGGGACTATGTTACCTGAGAAATCATCTTTTCCCAAGAATCTCTATCCATCCAATTTGATCCAGAAGATTGGGTATGCTGCACATCCTATCATCCAGAGAGTTGACTGGCAGGAACTAGAAGATGGACCTTCTCTATCATAGATCCTATTTTGTGGAATATCCTCCCATTGGAGATTAGAATGGTCCAAACCCTGTTGGCCTTTCATAACACTTTAAAATTTTGTATATGTTCCTAGGCCTAGAATGTGTTAGGACTCTCTTTCTTGGATTTACTATTAATTGCTTAATTAACTCACCTATTATATGTATTTATTTTTGTGATACTTTTACTATTTTTAATTGTTATATGATTATAGATCGTAAGTCACCCATAGTCATTAGGTTGAGATGGATGGCTATAAAAATTGAATAATGGAATAAATAAGGTAAAAGGGAGAGGAGGTAAAGCACAATAAGTCTTGCAAGATTGATATCAGCCTTTTGGGATAAAGTATATCAGGAAATAGAGTTCTTATAATACTAGAACTATACTTTTTTGAGATAGGCTATAGTAATCAAATTTTGCAACTCCAATTGCATTTTACCTTCCTTCCTCTTATCTCCCATTGAATACTTCTTGATTCTTAAAACGTACAGAATATTTTAGCTTCTTTTCTTATATAATAATTTTTATTTCCTTCAAGGCCATCCTGGTTCTCTACATGTAAAATTGTGCTCCTATATGGAGCTGATTCACAATCTTGAGTTTCTCTTGGACTCAAACTTATTGAACAGTAGGTGGAGGCCATGACAAGGACAGCCTTCCCACAATTATAGCTAGGGCAGCACTTTTGTCCTTGCCTGAATTAGAATGCATTGTACATAATCATTTTATTTATTTATTTTTCTTCGAATTATATAGCTGTATATCTCACATACATGACTCTGAGCAGATTATAATAAAATAGATAAAAACAAACAAAACTTATAATACATAATGAAAACACATGAAAGCTGAATCTCATAAAATAACTACCAACAATGTCAGGAGATGGATTTACCACTTTTGGAGCTCCAGACCTAGGCACAAATCCAAATTTTTAGCGCTTGTGAAAGGCCAGCAGGGTCAGTGCTAGCCTAATCTGGGAATGATGTTCCACATAAGAATGCCACTCTTGTTTCTGTTACTTTAACATTGGAGGTTTGCAACTTCCTTGAAGACCATTGATGGAAGTTTACTCTTTTACTGCATGTAGTAATCTGGATAATTTACCCAATCTACTCCAAGAACTGCATTGTTTGCCAATTAGCTTTGGGGTGAATTTAGAGTTGGTTATCATTTTTAAAGTTCTCCATGGTTTGAGATCTCAATGTCTTCAAGAGTACCATCTCTGACTGCCTTCACTAAATCTGCCTGGCTCTTTGACCAAACAATAGGGGATAGTAAGACAGAATCTGTCCTTGGTGGTGGATATTGTTAGAAAGGGTAGGTTAAGTTTATGATTATAATGTTACGGTGTTTAAATTCTTTTGCTGATAATTATACAGTATATAACTTAGAACCTGTAGGAATAAAATGTCAGAGAGACAGACAGACAGACAGACAGACGTATATTTATTTTTTAAAAAATGAATAGATATATTAAGTTTATCCTGTTTTTTTTGTTCAGTTGTAATAATTGCCATAATACTGTATATTCCTTAAGTATACTTTTTCACTTAAAAAATAATAAAACAACATCAGTGCATTTGGGAAATGAGTAAAATAAAACAAATAAATAGTTTTGAACAATATTTTATATCAGAGTTTGAGTTTCCAGATTTTAAATTCCATTTTCCTTCAGCCCTATCTACATGGCAAATGGGAGAGATGAAGGAAATTTTTAATATTAAAAACACCATATGTCAACCACATTTGTTTTATATAAACATATAGAATTCATAAATCAAACTCTACTGCTTATGATTTAAAAAAAAGATTAGGAGTCCATCAAGCCAGCGTTTTTGCAAAAGAACAAGCTAATCATGACTTATTTGCATTTTGCTGGTGGTTTATTCTTTTAAAATTGATATTTGTAGATCTATTGAGGTTCAGCAGAAAACAATAACAAATCAGAAATAAGATGAGTAAATACAAACTACATGAATTATCATTTATTGCATTAAGCCATATATGTACACAGATAACATAAACCATGGTTTCAAATAGTGGTTCAGACATTTACATGCGAACCTACTATTATTTAATAATTTATATAACTTTGTTCAATGGCCATGTTGCTAAGTTGGAAGTTGTAGGCAAACTTTGCAAACCTGAGAAGGCAGCAGATCCAAAAAGGAAGCTCGCAGGTTTGTAGTCTGTAATGATAGATTTTGTGATCTTATTCTCAGCTTCTGAACCCAATTTGAAAGTTCGCTCCAAGTTAAAACAAAAAGTAACAGAAAGAAGAAGCAGCCCTTTACTCAGAAGGAAAGATGGAACAATGGTCTGCTCATTGAAGAAAAGATTATTTGAGATGACAGGTAATGAACTAGAAATATCATGTCTTAATTATTATTATAGTTAATTACATAGTCAGTCAGATATCCAGACTGGATTTGGCATTTTTATCTACCTATCGAGTCCTTCCTAAAGACTTGAGATAAGCAGAAGTTAAGTTTGATAAGTTAAAGATATCTCAGAATATAAATTGTTCCAAGTAAAGCTGCCTTTTGCAATTGACTGATGGCTATTTTGCTAATCCAATGGTGCTCATGTAGTGCTCCAGTTGTTTTGGGATTTCACCCAAAGGTAGTAACATTGATACTACCTTTCCTTCTTTTGCCACAGTCATTCTATTTCTGTTTGAAGATCTTTGTATTTTGTTATCTTCTCCAGTTCTTTTTCTTCTATTCTGCTGTCTCCAGATATTACCACATTCACTATCCAAACTTTTTTGTCTTTCTTATCGACAGTTAAATCTGGGGTGTTATGTGGCAGGTCCCTGTCTGTGAATTCTAAAGCCCTGGAGCAATTTAACTTCTTCATTTTCTTTGACTTTATTTATTTTATGGTTACTCTAGTTCTTATTATATTATATTATTTCTGCCACTGGTTTCTTTAATGAGGATCATTATTTAGAAGATATCTTTAAAATCAGAGTAAATCCTAAGATTGTGCACTTTTGAAAAATGATTTAGAAAAAGTTATTCACAAAAGTTATTCATTTATAATTTATGTGAAAATGAGCCATAGTAACTCCAGCTGTATATATTTAAAAATGTTGAAACTTTTCCACAATTCCATGCAAGTCTTAAAGAAGGTTGTGCTATTAAAGTTACTTTAATTACAGTTTATTTTTAAAATAGCATCTTTATTTTGTAGTTTGTGTAGAAACCTGAAAAAGATCTTAAAGGTTCCTTTAATAAATAGCAGAGAGCTACCATGTTTGTGCTTGCATGATATCTGAAACCGTTCTCAATAATTTCAGACACCTTAGTAAATAGCTAATTTAAAGGAACCAAATGTTTGTCTATTGGTCATTAGCAACAAGATTATTTTTGAAGACAGTATTTATGGGGCATCTGTTACTTTTTATATAAAAAAGGCATTTTATGTTTGCAAGATGAATAGTATATATAAACATACCATTCTGTTTTGGTAATTACACACACACACACACACACACACACACACACACACACACAAACACATACACACACGTATGTGTGTGTGTGGTTCTTATTCTTTTGATCAACTCATAAAATATATTTTCTTTGTCTACATAAAGAACTTTAATAGGTGCTTTCATCTATTATTCAATAGTGGCATATATAGTGGCCTCACCATGTAATCTTAAAAAAGCACGGCTTTTTTATAGCAAAACAAAGTACGATAAAATCATTAAGATACTATATTTAGGTTTTGAAGATTCCTGGTTTTCCCCCTAGAATTCACTGACTGAACTGCAAATGAGGTATTGTTTTTTATTAGTTGCTCATATAAAGGCCAGTTCACAACTGAGTCCTCCAGGGGTTTATCCAAACAGCCAAGGAATGGCAGCAGGCCTCATGAATTGATGACATGTTATCTTGACCTTTGGGAGTCCAGTATCTCTATCATGCTGGTCTCTTACAGAGGGAGCAGAGAATGAAGCCAAAGGTACTTCCTTTTCCTTTACTCATTAGGAACTTTTTTTTAGTATTTTGCCTACCACTGAGAAACTTGCCCCTCTTGGAAGGAGGAAAATATTGCTCAAGTAATAAATTGTGGGGTTTTGTGTATTGAAAACATTATGAGGTAAGGAAAAATTATAACATGAATAAAAGACTACATTGTGTGGGCAACTTATTTTCTGTTGTAGCTGAAACTTTCTGATTACCAATCCTACTTAGATTTATTTCTTTTACCAACATTCCAGAATCATCAGTTGGGAGCAGTTCTCCAGGATCAGGCCCAAGTTCACCATGTAATGGTCCTACAAGAAATACAGAGAATGAAACATCAGTATTGCCTTTGAATTCCCCAGCGGAGGTAAGAAAATAATGGTTTTATGTATCTGGTATTTGGATTACCACACAAACGTTAAGATACCAAAAACTATAAGAAGTCCAAATACAGTGCTTAAGTAGTTATGGGCACCAGATGATTTATCATGTAACATCCGTCTGTTGAGAACTACACAGATTATAATTTTGTTTCTGGATGCAATTCAGGGAGGTGATTGCCACCTTTAAAGCCCTTTGTAGTTCTTCCAGTGTAGTCTGCCTATCCTTTTAAATTTGCAAAATAAGGTTCTCTCTGGGTTGTTACTTTAGCCAGTGTCATCTTCAGAGAACTCAAGTTTGGATGTTCTCAACTGGCTTCCCACTCCTCTTTGGAACAGCATTCCCTCCAATTTCAATAGCTACACTGCAACTGTATAGGTGGTCCTCAACTTATAACCACAATTGAGCCCAAATTTTCTGTTGGTAAATGAGACATTTGTTAAGTGAGTTTTGCCCCATTTTATGACCTTTTTGTCACAGTTCTTAAGTGAATCATCAGAATTAAATTAATAACAAAGTTGTTAAGTGAATCTGGCTTCCCCATTCACTTTGCTTCTCAGAAGGTCAAAAAAATGATCACATTACCACAGGATATTGCAATTGTCAAACAAGCTGCCAAGGATCTGAATGTTGATAGGGATGCTGCAACGGTAGTGTGAAAATGGTCATAAGTTACTTTTTTAGTGCTTGTGTAACTTCGAACAGTCACTAAATAAAGTTGTAAGTTGAGAACTACCTGGATTTTTGTAATTCAATCTTTATTGATTAGCCCTTGGGCCATATTGAAGTGAAGAATTCCAGAAACAAATTATTACTAAAATTCGATAAAGCAATTTAAAATTGAATTGGATAAAATACAATTTTAAATGAAATTGGAATAAAATACAATAATTTAAGATATAGATAAGATATGATAAAATTATATTTTAGTGTCACTCCTACAATCTTCCCCAATCAGTCCCACATATGCAGATCTCAACTGAACCATTTTGCTTAAGTACTGTGCTATGTTAAATATTACTTTCATATTCTGGCCACACATAACGTAAGTTGTTTTGATATGGGGGTCCCAGTGATTCATTTGTTTGGTATAGAGATCAAGGTACCTGTTTCTCGCCTTCTTATACAGGCAACAATCAAATAGGATGTGAGCCAGGTCTTCTACCTCTGCCGCTCCGCAAATGCAAAGACTTTTATTGTAGGGTATAGAATGGAATCTCCCATGTCTGACCATTGTGTCAAACTGTTCAAATCACGCTTGCATAAATATCACCCTAAGATGTTTTGGCAGATGTAGCTTCAAATAGCTGTCTATTTAAAAAGTATGTTTGTATTTGCTTAGCCATCTCAAGTTACCCACCTTATTAAGGATCGCTATATCATTTTGTGTTTCTATATCGTTGATTCTTTGGCCAGCTCTTTTTTTAAATCATTCTCCTGTTATGCAAGAGACAGGAAGGCCACAGCTTCTTACAAAATTTGTTAATGTGATCTAGGAGATTTGTGATTTTGATTTTATTTCCTCTAGTAGGCATAATTTGGAAAGTCTATCAGTCTCCATTTCATTTACTTTGTGCCAGTAGTTATATGCTCTAATTTTGGATAGTGCATAAATTGTATGGATTGCCAATCCAGCTCTAACTGCAACAGCAGATATTCTTGGATCTACATCCAAAATACATCTCAAATGCTGGGACTGTGTTTGTTCTAGTAGTGTGGTTCAGTATAGACCCCAAACTTCTGCTCCATAAAAGAACATAGGGGTAATCTTAGCTTTGTATACTTTAATTAATGGAGCTATGGGCCCTGGGTAACTATGATTATTTAGTTTAAGCAGTAAATTCAAACGAGCTTTTGCTCTAACTATACTCCATTGATGATGGCAAGCCCAAGATCCAGTCTCATAATGCTTAATGGTTAAAGGTGTTAGCCTGTTCAATTAGTTCACCATCTAATTGCCATCGATGTTTCTGATGATGTTTTCTAAACATAGTCAAAACTTAGTCACTGAACCGGTAGTAACACCGGTTGAATCCCACATCTGACTTCCTGCTTGAGCAAGGGGTTGGACTACAAAAACTCCAAGATCCCTTCCAGCTGTATTTTGATTCTGATTAAAATAAACATCATTTAGTTTCAGATATACTCTGTTTCTTTTTGCTAATCGTTGATGTAATGGGGGGAAATAAAATTGAAAATTTGCCAGAAATTTAAAATCCAAGGTTATAATTATTTAATTATGTATACAAGCAGATGGGTCAGTTTTAAACAATTATATTGGTATTTTATTTGAGTAATATTACAGTATATTTAATAAAACATTTCTGATACAAACCACAATTGACCAGAAACTTATTAAAGAATATATGTTCCTTGATTCTTATGTCTTGGAGCATATAAGTTTTTAAAAGCTTATATGCAAAGCATAACAATATATATTCAATTACAGATGCACACAATCCAAATATCTAGATAACCTTGATTTAAACCAGTTTAGATTTTTTTATTTTACTTTATTTTACAGAGTTGTCTGACTAAGTGGAATGATCAAGCAATGCTTATTTGAGAACATGAAAATAATTTATTTAGTTCTTTGGAAAACTAGTTTAATAGTGGCTTTATTCTGAAGTATATATTTTTTCCTGATATTCATTTAGGTCTAATAGGTCTAAAAATATGTTGTACAGTTAATAATCATTTGATTTATGTTCAAATTTAGTATATCAGTACAGCCTTAAATTTAATTCATAGTATGTCTGTACTATTTATAAATTCTGACAAAAGTGATATTGGAATTATTTCAAGTGTACCTTGATTTTTCCTTGTTTTCAAAATAAATACTGATAAAATGAAAGTGGCATTGAAAGGCCAGAAACTTAAGTTCAGGAGGAAATGTTTTTCGGTTTCATAGAATTAAGGAAATGAAAATATTCAGCTTTATCAAAGGCATTACATTTATCAGTTGATTCTCTCAAGTCAGTTCAGAATCAACATGGTATTTATTAGCTTTCTTGACCAGCATGCAATAAAAGTTCATTTGCTTTCTGTTACAAATCCTAGTTGATAATATGGCACAAGTCTCTTAAATATGCTCTACATTTGCCAATTATTTCATTTTTATGAAATGTATTTCATTACTCCAACAAGTTTTGTACATGCCCAGTGTTCAGTAAAAATCTTTGATGTTTGTATGGTAAAAAGATAGTGTTTATTTATTTGAATATTATATCCCATAATATTTAGATACTGTTCAAGATAGCTAGTAACCTAAAATCATCTCCCATTCCCCAAAAGAACGGTGAGAAAAAATGCTTTATCACAAAATATGCAGGTACAGTTGGTAGAATAAAATCATCTTTCAAATTAAGTTTACATTGCATGTAAATCTAAATTAAGATCTTAAAGAACTGATAAAGGGCCATTACTATGCTAATCTAGCCTTTTAGGAAAGGGTCAGGTCAGATGTGGGCCACTGAGGAGCCTTCTCATCCTTCTGTAGATTTCTATAGTTGTATGTGTGTAGTTAGGATGAAAGATGCTTATTAGTAACTGGAGTACTAAATGTTGATGAAATAATTTAAGATAATATGGAATTATCAAAATCCTTTGCTGGAAAACTATTTTAGAAAAGAATTGAGTTGTGAGTTGGTCTCCAAAGCTAACAAAACACTTTTTAATACCTTTGAAGCAGGGTCTTCTTACTCTATAGCTATATTTTCAATACACAGACACAAACACACACACACACACACACACACACACACATACACATACACATACACCTAAAACTAGAATGAGTAAGAGAGAATGAGAAAATATTTGATATTATATCACATGATCAGAAGGCAAGAGTTCAATTCAAATTTGATGACTTTTATTCATTTCTTTTAGAATGATCTATTAGAAACTTCTCTCAAAATTTGGAAAATACTATGAATTGAACTTGAGATCTATTGCATGCGATCATATATTCCTTCTCATGTGAATTAAATTATCAGAAAATAAACTTACATATTTTTAATGATATGCTAACACAAGGCAATCTACATTTTCCGTTGCTCTGCAAAATAGATGGGGATTACCAAACTCTTGACTCTATGAATGAAAGAAAAGGGGTACACCTAAGCGCCATTACTACAAAGGCATTTTCTGTTTTGGTGAAACAGTTCATTATACAGAAGACTGTAAATTAAATGCCTGACATTTCTATTAAAAAGAATAGGTAGACACATGATAGGCAAGAATTGGGAAGGTGACATATTTTTGTTAACCATCAGGCAAGTTATTTAAAATAATTCTTAAATAGATGATTGTATTAATTATAATTGTATTTAGCTGCATTCTGGACTTGGATTCATGCATCAAAGAAACTTATTAAAACTTAATTTAAAAAACCATTGCTTTGCAAAATCTACTATTCAGCATGTAATTTGCATATACTTGCATTAATTATGTTGATTTCTACTAAATTCAATAAAAATGAAGAAATGGAAAAACATTTGCAAGATTGCAACCTGTGAAATCTTTTGATAAAAAAATAGCATAAGGGAAAGTAATTTGTCAGATAGAAAGCTAAAGGGATAATTCTTCAGGTCATTGGTAGGACAATAACCTCTGAAGCTGCAAAGCCCAGTTCAAACTCCAACAGTGACTTTTTCTAATAACGAATTAATTGTATGTGTGAACTCTGATCCAAGGGCAAGCGTGTGACCTCTTCACACTGATAAGTAGCTTCTCTTTGGCCCAGAACAATGCCCTTCCCTAAAAGGTTACATTGATAGCTAACATGTGGTGTTTTTGAGTCATAAAGTTCTGCCTAAGATTCCAGGAAGTTAAAAATATAGAATCTCAAAATGCATTAATCTATACAGCAGTAATTTCAACACAGAAAGTTTAATTTGGATAAAAAAATAATGCATGAGCTGTTAATTTTTGAGCACTAATGTGTTCTGGAAAGACTCTGCTGTGTTTCATCATATTAAACAATAAAAAGGGGGATATTTTCTCCACTATAATTAAGAAATAGGTGCTCATTTTAAAACATATTGGAGTGGGGGAAAACATGTTTGCAGCCTTTAAAAGGAATGTTTTGGCTGAATATTAAAACAAACAAATTTACTATTATATTATACGGTATTATTTGTTCTGCTCTTGAAATGTTAGTTAGGAAACAAGGCCATCATTTAACAGGTAAAACATACGGTGTGCATACCAAAAATCTGTGTTATCTGTAGGCTAAAAAGGATTTTAATGTAAAATACTACATACCTGCTGCTAAAGAAGTAAGAGATAAGAGAATAGTAACCTACATTCAGCAAGGGATCTGCTTTAGTATAAAGATTTTTCTGTGTTCCATTATTGTTTTAAATATATATTGATTGTATGGAAATATTTTCAATCTACTTATTCATATATTATATTAGAATAGTTGAATTATATCAGTTTCAGGTTTACAGTATTTTAAACAAAGTAAAATTAGTTTTTTTTAAAGCATTTATTTATTTCAAGTTGAACTGTTGATATTAGGGTATAGTAGATATTGCATATTAGAAAATAAGTTGGAGGAACATAATTGCTTATAAAAATAGAAATAGCTCGCACAGATCTAGTTTAGGTGCATGCACCCACATCATTAAATTTCTTTATTGCAGGAATGCCTATATATAGCAAATTAAATTCTTATCTAATCTTAGTGTTCTACTATTATATTTTGTATGATTTTTGTAGTATTATATGTTATATAATTTCTATGGACCAGACTTATACTTCTTTAAATATGTAACTGTTTACCATAATTAAAACATCCTATCTGTATGTACAGGGAATTTGGAAATGTTCTGTAGAGAAGGCAAATAAAATATCTGTAGACCCATGTATCCTAACCATACCTCTTCAGTGGCCTCAGTTATTAAGAAGAAATTAGTCTAAGATTCCTTATCTTTTTAGACAGTTCAGGAACAAACTAGTTACTTTAAATCTTGCAGGCACAATAATCCAAGGGAATTCCCTTGGATTTTGATGCCTGTTTTACATAGCCTACCATTTCAGCTCTCCAAACAGAAATGCTTCAGTATTTAAATTTCATTGAACTACTCTGTGTGTTTGCTGTAGCTTATTATGTGGTGTATTTTTTTAAAATTAAGAACTACATAAAAATTTCATCTTAGATTTCTTTCTTAAATGGCAACTCTCTAGGATCAGGAAGATTTATTTATTGATTGATTTGATTTGATTTGATTTGATTTGTCAATTGCCTACAAGTTACAGGTATAAGAATAAATATAGTTTTGAATACATGAGATAGATACTTATAAGAAAAATGAAAAAAATAGGACAGGGACGGTAGGCACGATTAGTGCACTTATACACACTCCCTACAGACCTCTTAGGAAAGGGATGAGGTCAATAGTAGTCTAAGGTTAAAGTTTTTGGTGTTTGGGGAAGAAACCACAGAGTCAGGTGGAGTATTCCAAATATTGACCACTCTGTTGCTGAAGTTGTATTTTCTGCAATCAAGTTTTGTGTGGTTAACCTTGAGTTTGTATCTATTGTGTGCTCTTGTATTGTTATGATTGAAGCTGAAGTATTCATTTTCAGGTAGGACATTGCAATGTATGATTTTATATATTATATTTAGATCGGACCGAAGGCAGCATAGTTCTAGGTTTTCTAGGTCTAGAGTTTCAAGTCTGGTGGCATAAGGTATTCTGCAATGAATAGAGGAGTGGAGAACTCTTCTTGTGAAATAGTATGTACATCAAGAAAAACCTTCTTTTGAAAGTTCTTCACCATAGGCCACATATGCTCTGTATAGAAGATAAACATCCAATCATCAGTTCATGGTCAAAACTGGTTGAAGAATCTGACTTGGCAGTGTACATCAGATGGGAATAAAAGAAGGTTCTATATACAAGTAAAATAATTACCCATATTATTATTATTATTGAGAAACAATAGTAATCCAGGATTCCCATCATTAATATTTCCATGCCCTATATAGGCATGCTAGGGATTGAACTTGGGATATTTTAAATCAGTATGTGCTTTACCCAGAGGTATGTTTAAAACATACCACTGGGTAAAGTTTGGACACATATCATGTTTAAAACATACCACTCAAACTCCACCCTCTGAATCAAGGCTGGTGAGCTGTGCAGGTGCACCTATCGTGTGCACACCAAACGTGCGAATTGCGCATGCACAGGGCTCAGAAACAGCCCTTCCCTGCTGACCTGTGTTGTTTTTTAACTCAGCTGAGGTGCGGCAATCCACTCTGCCACGCGAATCACTGAGCTAGTAAACAGCAGAATATAGGAGAGGTGAGAAGTAAGAGCAGGAGCATGTGGGTGGGGCCAGTCAAAATTTTCCCTACCGGTTGTCCAAACCAGTCAAAATTTTACCTCCAGGACTGCCAGGACCAATCAGAACTGGCTGAAAACCACCTCTGGCTGTACCATGGAGCCACAGCGTTTGCCTAAAGATGCATGTAACAATTAGTCTGAATTCTCCCCTGCACAGAATATTCTCATTGGGCCTGACATTTTGTGGCTTTTTCAATTTGTATCATCCAAGAAAACAAAATATATGGCTCCTTATCATTCACAAGTTGTGTGACATTTCTTGGACCAACTGACCACAGAGGATAACCATTCATTCCACTGGATATTGCTGTCCTACTCTTTATTCCATTTCAGAAAAGCTATTATGAACCATTCCTGGCAGGAACTATTATTTCTTTTGAATTAAATACATACCAACATCAAGTGTATTTTTTTAATGACAAAAATATTTTTTAATGATACACTTTAATGACAAAGGCAAGCTTTAAAGCTTAGTTTTAAATATCAATCATATATTTCTAAACCTGGGCATTTTAAAATACATTAAATTAATATATGTAAAAGCATATACATAAATTGTTGTGAAATATAAAGAAATATAGATTAATATTATTCATTACATAACATATTGTATAAAAACAGTTCACAAGTAAATATACCACTTGCAAGTTTCCAATAACTGTAAATATAAACAGAATTTCACACAAAATTGTTATTGTCATGCTCCAGCATATAATTTATGTATATATTGTCATCATTTCTATTTTATTTTCATGTGCACATGACTAAAAATATTTTACACTGCTGCATGTTTTCAGTACAATTCTAAAGGATGACTTATATAGACAATTCCTTTATGATGTCAATGATACGTTTAGTCTCCAAACAAACTCTATAGGGAGGTTATGTTTTGGAATAACATCCTGTGTTTTTGTGCTGTTCAATTCTTTACTGATGGTCTGAGGTTGCATTGTATTAACTCTAGGTATTTTCCAATGTTAATTGATATCCCAGGTTTGTCTAGAGGAAAATCTACAGCTCTACACAACATGCTTGACAAGTTATTATATTTATTTTAGTGCACAGGATCCCTCATAGAGGTGGTCTATTATTGGAGTGCCATATGCTTTTTGTTTGGGAAGAAAGCAGTCCCTGTGTCATACTGTTACAGAGGGTATTCTTTTTCAAGGATGTTGTTCCCTTGAGGACCATATCATGCCAGAGTTCCAAAGTCCAGTAAGACCTTTTGCAGCTCTTATTGTGTAAAAAAAATCTGGGAAGGAGGGAAGAGTTAAACAATAACAACAAAAAAAGGTAACTCTAGAAGGTATAGTAGACCACATGTTGAAGAACATGAATTTCAGAGAAGGAAAGGGCAAAATTAACATTTTCATTAAGAACTTGCAATAACTGTGAGAAAAGCATGCCTAGAAAAGCACGTTTCATGCTTTATCTGATGTAGAGTGATTAATACTTACAAACTGTTTACATATCGTAAATATTGTATTAAATCGTGAAAGGTCATGTTATATTATCTCAGATATATAGGAAGAAAAATAGTAATACTTTATCAATATTTTAGATGATATCTGAAATTAAGGAGCCATATACCTTATGAGCCCTATAGAATGAATTGGAACCGAATAACCAATGCACATTATATAAGCTTAGATAAATAGTGTTACCATTATAGATGAATAAGAGAAAGTAGCAATTCCCAGCTAATGTCAGGAGTGCAGTATTTATTATTCCCCAGCCACATTCAGCACACCAGGTGCCAACAAAATACTTGACAACTCTGCTAAGTTTTGCTGTTCCATGCAAGCTGTATGAACAAAAAGTAATGTGAAGATTAACCTGTTAAGCTATCACAGTGCAGATATACTGGCGATTAAGTTGGAATTTCAAGTCGGATGTGGATTAATTTTCTATTCCATGTTCCAATGGCTTGAAATTATTAGCCGTAATTGTGAAATTGTGTTCTAAGAATTGTGATCCAGAGTTTCTCATTATCAGTATTTCAATGGAATACCACTAGGATAAAAGAGAAATCATTTCGTCTTGTTTGTCTAACAAGAGCCAAACACAATCTTCTCTTTTTAAAAATTTCCACAGGATATGGTTCCAAGACATTGCATTCTCATCAATAAAGAATCAATGAACCTTTTGAATCTCTATGCATCTCCTTCTTTACCTAACATCACTTTAGGACTTCCGGCAGTACAACCACCACTTACAGTAAGTGACTGGTTTAGGAGTACTTTTGCTGACTTTAGTTGATATGTATTAGCATACTCTCAAGTCGTTAGTTCAAGACAGAGATAAAATAATACAGAATGATTTCAAAGAAAAAAATATCTATACTGTTGAAATAGAGAGTCTTTATTTTACATTTTTCCTCAATAATTTTGTTGATATTTCAAGTAAGGAAAGAAATTATCATAGATCTATTAATTTTCAACATGTATATGCCAAAACAATTTAATTCTTTTGAGTCTCACTTTTTTTATTTATCTTTTACCAGCTTTTTTGTCTGTCAAGGAATAAATTTGGGGAAAGGCTGAAGATGCCATATCTCTATATTAAGCTTGTGCTGTGGGAATAATAAAGTTTTAAAATTTCTTTTTTCAGTTTTTAAGTTTGTAATTTGAAAGTTTTCTTTTTAAATATTTTCTTAATTTTCTCTGTAGGTGTCATCACCATTTACAGAAAAACAAAAGAATGAGATGCAGTCAAACAAGCAAGGGGTAGCCATGTCTAGTCAGCCTAGGGGGACTATCAGTTCACTTTCAAGTCCTCAGCCCATTGTTCCAGAGGGAAAGCCAAACTATAGCCATCAGGCTATCTTGCAACATTTGCTATTGAAGGAGAAAATGAGGCAAAAACTTCTACCCACAGGTAATTATGAATGAATTAATGGAAAAAGACTTTATTTTTAACCAAAAATTCAATTGTAGAGAAAAATAGGAAGTTTTCTTGAACTAACCCAACGTCTACTGTCTCCAGGATAAACAATCCTCAGTTCAGAGTTCATCTGCAAACCCTAAATTGCTTTTATGTCATCCCAAAAATATACTCAGAATGCCCTAGTTTCCTGGCAAGGGTGTATTTTTCCCAATTTTAGGGATAAAATAGAATACAATTATCACTGAATCATACAATGTTTAAAATATAAAAGAGACATTAATCCCCCCTTATTCTCCCCAAAACCCAGTTCCACTAAATCTAAGATTAATCCATTGCAATCGCCAATACCAGAAAGTATTTCCCCAAGCCAAAGAACTATATCCAGATAATTTCTAATATATATTAATTGCCAGCACCTACTGGTTATTCAAATTTTTTAGAAGAGATACAAAGGATATATGAAGTTTTTACATTTTATCTACCAGGATTCTGCTTTCATCAAACTCATTGACTTTTTTATTCTAAATTTTTAAAAATATTAATGTAATAACTGTGTAATCATTTCTATCATTTCTAACTTATACTATATCAAATAATACTGTTATACTTTTTTTAAAGGAACAGAAATATTAATACTGAATTAATAAATTGCTATTTTCTACTTTAGGCAAATTAGTTCCAGTTTTATTCTGATTGTCCAAATCATTGAATTGATCTGTTGGTTTTATTCAGAAATCCAGACTTATGGATCATTTTATGCAAATTAATTTGATCACTAAATCAAGTGTGAATATGTGCAGTTTTTATGAAAAGTCAAATTGAAGATGCAAAATTCGGCTTGATATTTGCAGTAAATTGTCTCTTCAGTTTGAAAGAACAATGTACATTGGTGATTCAAATATCACACATGCCTAATTATATATTCAATTAGTTCAATTTTATGAAAAATGATAATTAATAGTCTTATTATTGTCTTCATTGTATTTTCTTTTGATGAGAGTTATGTTGTTGGCCTGCAGGTACAGGATCTCTTCAGCCACAGTCACCACTGGCAACCAATGAAAGTGTCTCACCTGGCCTAAGACCTACACATAAGTTACCTCGACACAGGCCACTAAACAGAACCCAGTCCGCTCCCCTTCCTCAGAGCACCTTGGCTCAACTTGTCATTCAACAACAGCATCAGCAGTTTCTGGAGAAGCAGAAACAGTACCAGCAGCAGATTCACATGAACAAAGTAAGTTTTTATTTGAATTCAGTACATAACAGTGTGCATACATATATTCAAGGTAGAAGTGGCTAGATATAAGTTCAGTTTACAGTAGAGGTACTTTTACATATTTTTTTAAAAAAAAATCATTGCCAAGCACTGCGAGTGTGATTATACAGCAGTATTTTGGCTTAATGATATAACAATATTAACACATCTTTTTTGCAACCTTATAATGTATATAAAAAAATGGCATGTCACACCTGTCATTTACCATTTATCATTAGGTTGAGACTTAATGGAGGCAATAGCAGAACTGGGGGTGGGGAATCCTTGTCAGAACAGCTCCCCCATGATGTTATATGGAGTTGTGATTAAGTAGTTTGTCCAGTTTAGTACTTTTTGAGAACCTCTTAAAATAAAGTTGGAGTGGCACCAACATCACAAGCATAGGCTGTATTCTAATAATGAAGCCTATTATTTTCTATTAATAAAAACTGAAAAAACTATATTGTTATAGATTTCCCCCTGTAATAATATTTTTTTTGTATTTTTAATGTTAAAAAGGTACTTAAATCAATTATATTTCTCTTGTAATCAGTTCCAGATATAAACTAACACAGTGATTAGAATGATAACTACAAAAGCTAACAGAGGGCCAAAATACACATTTCTCTGGAATATTTCTACTATTAAAAAAAGAAACAAGTAAAATGGAGCAACAATTTAGCAATATTTCATTTTAGTGAGAGAGAAAAAATTACAGATAGTTTCTTCTGTCATTTGTCAAAAACCCAGGTTTTGATGTAGGAAATAGTATCCCTTCCCATTGGAGGATTGTACTTATGGGATGCAATACAGTGACCTTCTCAAAACATTTTAACCGAGATGTAAATTTTGACATCTCATCTAGAAGTCAGCAGAGAGTCTTGCCCTTGCTTTCTGAAAAATAGATGTGTGGAAACCTGAACTCGGCTTCCTATTTAAAAGTACTTTGCTGTTGCCAGATTTAATATAATTCTATCAAGATGACAGCTTGTTTCCTTGTAGAGTCCTTTAATCATAATTTTAGAACTCCATTCTGCCCAATAAAAGGAACAGGATTCTGGCAGTTCCAGTTAAACAATTGTCATAGATATCAAAAGACTGACACTACAACAGAACTTTACTGTTTCAAGTATCTTTGATGTAAAAGATGCCATACCTATTCACACCAGTAGACTATTTTCAGTCATCTGAAATATTAAAAATAAAATCAGCCAGGCCCCATATTTGCTTCCCTCAGGAACCAACTATTTCATTCAAATAAACTTTCAAGCAGTCATTACTATAGTGCTTTACTACTTTAATACCTAGCATTAAGAGACATACTGCCTCTGATCTAGGACGTAAAATATAGTCAATTAGTTGTTATTTTATCAATTTTAAAAAATTGATAGCCATCTGTATAGTTTAAAAAATCCAGATTAATCCATTTCCCTTTCATTTGTTCAAATTAACTGCCAATTTGTTTGCCACACCTGCCTGAGTTTTACAATAAAATGAGAGGTAGAGCTGAGTTCCAGCCATAGTTTGAGAGTGTTATGATATGTACAGAATAACCCTTGAGTAACAAGGATATGCACATAGAAATGTTTATGAGAGTAGTTATGAATAATTATCCAGCCACACACAGATACACTAAATTGAGTTAAAGTTTACTTTAAGCAATAGCACAGTCCAATAAATGGTCCAGGTCATATATGTTTAACAGTCCAAAGAATATCCAATTACAAAGTCTTCTTACAGGTTGCCTTTGTCATTTACAGTAAACAAAAATATCAAAGTATAAGCACAGCATAAATACAACAGAGAACCTTAGATAGCAACAGAATGTCAGAGAAACAGAATGTCAGAGAGAGCAAGCTATGATCTCTAGCTCCCTCTTACGGTAATTTGCAATATAATCAACCAATCGAATATAGTATAAATCAATACAGTGATTTTGTCTTAAAGCTACAAACATACATTGTTGGTTTATATATTGCCAACCCAATTAATTGGTGGACAGATTCCTAACATTCTCCCCTTTGGGTAGGTCAATATGTAATACACTACATATAATGTAGTGAATAATGGATTGTGCATTTTAAAACCTAATTATTCGCTTAGCTGCTTGCCAATGCCTTTCATTCGGTTCAGCGTTATGCCTAGCCAATTGGTTTACACTGTAAGATATATCTGGTCTAGACAAATTACCCATATATGAAAGACTACCGATTAAGGATTGATATATTACCTTATCAAACATAGGACTTTCACTATGTGAAAATTCCTTACTCATTGGTGTCTTAGCAGATTTACAATGCTCCATGTTATAGTGTTTTAATAATTGACTAATCTTCTTGGCTTGTGAAATTTTAAAACCTTTAAATTTTAAAACCTAAGTTTTCACTATATCAAGACCCAAATAATGCTTAATCTCCCCTAAATTTCTAATTATGAACTTTTTCTGTAATCACTTGCTTCTTGTTCAGTTTTAGTTATAATTGCTAATAACAGTAATAGAGAAATTAAACCATCGTTTTCTCTTCGGAACAAACAAGGATCAGCTATACCAGCTTCAAAACCTATTGAAACTAATTCCTTTACAATACATTTATTCCATTCATAACTGGATTGTTTTAGACCATAAAGACTTTTCTTTAATTTCCAGAAATCAGTTTTTCCATCATCCTTTAAACCTAATGACTTGTTCACACAGATGGTATGTTGTAAAGGTGCATGTAGATATGCAGTTTCAACATCTACATGGTTTATTTTACATTTATTCTTAGCTGCCCAAACTAATGCTGCTCTCAATGTATTTGCTCTCAGACTAGGTGCAAACACTTCATCATAGTCCTTATCTGACTGAACAAATCCTTGAACAACTAATCTTGCTTTATGGGTAATAGTCCCATCCACACCATACTTTATCTTATACACCCATTTGCAACCTATTGCAAGCTCATCTAGTGGTAACTTTACACTCTCATACACCTCTAAATCCTTTAGCGATTTTAACTCCCTATTCATAGCTTCTTGCCAGACTACCTGATCCTTTGTAGGATACAGTTTTATTTCGTTGAAGTTAGAAGGTTCTGTATTAAACTGACATACAATGCTGGCTTGAAATCTGTCAGACGTCTCTCCCTAGTTGACCTCCTAGGCAACTCAGTACATGTTGTTGGCATGTCCTCTTCCTTTACCTCTCCTATCAAATCCTCTTCTACAGTCATAGAGAGTTCTTCTATTGATTATTCCTCCATTGAGGATTCCTGCACTATCTTATCATCAATATTACTATCATCAGGATTATCGGTAAACAATGGAGTCTCAACAACAACACTATCCTGTACCTGTTCAAGCTTTCTCCAGCCAACATGCTCCAGAAATTTAGCACTTGCACTGCAAAATACATTAGTAGTACCTGACTCCCAAAATCTAAATGATCTATGATTAGCTTCATAACCTACCAAATATAATTTTCTCACTCTATGTTGTCCCTTTCACCTTACGTGTGGGACTATGAACCCATGCTGGGGTTCCAAATGTATGTAAATAACTGAGATCTGGCTTTTTTTCATTCCAACGAGTAAATGGTAATTCACCAGTTGTTGAATTCACTACGTTATTCAAAACATGGTTAGCACACATTATTGCTTCACCCCAAAGTTTCTCTGATAAACCAGAATCCGAAATCATAGTCCTAGCCATAGCCTGTAATGTTTGTCCTCTACGTTCAATATATGAGTTATGTTGTGGTCTATAAGGAGCAGAATGCTTATGTTCAATGCCAGCTTTCTGTAACATGGCTTCAAATTTTCTATTGGTAAATTTAGTACCATTATCTGTTACTAAGCTAATAACTTTCTTTTTCCTTTTCCTTTCAGCAAATTTTAGCCAGTTTACAAAATGCTGGAATTTTTTCTATCTTTGTTTTCATTAAATAACAGAAACCATATCTGGAAAAATGATCAATTATACTTAATATGTAACAGGCTTCACCTAAACTAGGTTTCTTAGGTCCAATAATATCAGCAAAAACAACTTCTAATGGTTCACTGGTTTTAAATCCATTTACCCTATTGATACATGATGTTTACTCTTTGTCATGTTAACAAACCTCTCTCTACTGTTAGTTATACACTGCGATGCTTCACTGTCAACTACCCATATATCATGCTTTACAGTTGTAATTGTACTTTTTTTAAAATATAAATTTTATTTGGGTTTTCACAAAAACATAATACAAATAAAACATCCTTTTTTGAGAATAGCATGAGAATAGCAGGGTTATCACTTCTTCATACAGATACAAACTCAATTTCATATTCATCTTTGTGTTCTATTCCATATCTTATTACTAGTTTAACATTTTCTCCATAATTTTTCCCCTCCCTTGGTCTTCCCAACTTTATTTTTAATTATCTCATATCTAAATTCAATTATATATCTTTTTCTAAGTTTCAATATCTTTCCAATCATATTTATACTTTTGTCTGTCCTGTTTCAATTTCATATTATCTTTTCTCATTAAACAAATTTTCTAGTAATTACTAATTGGAGTATGACACCTTTATATCTTTTAATATTATCCATTCAACTCTTATTTAAACTTCAATTTATGCCTTTAAAATTATAACATTCAATATAGTAACTTCCAATCGAATTCTGCTTGGTACATTCTTAAAATACACACTATTTTCATACACACACACACACACGCACATGTATGTATGTATGTATGTATGTATGTATATTTCTGAGGTTCTCGTGGGTATTTGTATGTGGATCTTTGGTTATTCAGGTTTTCTCCTGCGTAAGATTGGAAGTATCTAGGCAACGTTTCGATGAAGTCTCAATCATCATCTTCAGGCTTGTGGCTTCGGCTCTGTGCCACTCTTCCAATCTTACGCGGGAGAAAACCCGAATAACCAAAGATCCATATATATGTGTGTGTGTGTGTGTGTTTTCTGAGGTTCTCGCGAGTATTTGTATGTGGAGCTTTGGTTATTCGGGTTTTCTCCCACGTAAGATTGG
>NW_020769339.1:10499706-10528648 GCF_900518735.1 Pseudonaja textilis
TGTGTGTGTGTGTGTGTGTGTGTGTGTGTGTGTGTGTGTGTGTGTGTTTGTGCTCACCATCCCTAAACATAAACCAGATCCCTTCAGCTTACCTCTTCTGTGGAAACATATATTTTCTATTATATTTTTGTCAGGGAACATTCCTCAACAGAATTATTTGTAAGTTAATTATACTGAAACCTTTACATTTGAATTATTAATTGAAGTTACAAGTTAATAGCTGAAAAAGTTTTGATTCTTGTTCCAAATTTTGGATGGGCTGTATTATTCTTAAAAGCGTTAAGAGCTAATGCCTATTTTCTGCAAGTAGAAAAATGTGTAGTTAATTATTAGAATAGATATTACCAGGACTATGAATACTTCAGAAATGATTGAAGAAAAGTGCTTCAGGTTCTACATGACAATGAACACGGCACTTTTCCATTATTTTTTGATGTTGCCTGACAATTTCAGCTTAACAAAGATTCAACTTTGCATATTTTTGTCAGGCACACATGGAAGCCTGAAAAAAGTTGGGCGGCTTTAATAAATGGTGTTACAAGTATGTTTGCAAACGGTGCAACCTCCTTATTCCCAGTCATTTTTGAAGCATATGAAAATCTTTATTGTCTGCTGATACAATGTATCATTTTGAATTTTCTCACTTTAATGTTAAGATAGTGTAACTCTACTTATTTATATGTACTAGTACATACAACACAAATATCAAACAAACAATAAAAGTTGGCCTTTTATAATGCTTTGGAGGATTTTTTCCCTTTGGGCATCTGTTTGTATATTGTTTGTAGCTGTTCTGGATATTGAGTAAGATTTAAATAATAAGCCTTGTATAGTCTGCATCTGTGTATTTGCAAATAACATGCATGAAGACAACAAGTGTATACTTTGCATTGCCAATCCTGCTTCAAATGATTATTTTAAAATTCTTTTGGAGAGTCATTTTTCCCCCTCCTACTGAATCTCCAGAAATATATATGCTAAAATTTCTAAGCTTTATTCTCAATTATCAAACATACCTTAATATGTAATCAGATAGGTTTTGGGGTATTATTCAGCAGGGGCTGATGCCAATAACCTGACCTATCCTATCTCCTGCCATATCCCACTATTGGTCATATCAGGCAACTTGAAGACATATGGACTTCCATGCTGGTTGAGAATTCCACACATCTTGTTGGAGTTTCCAATATTAAGAAACATCACACTATCTTATGAATATAGGATTTTGTTCTTTCCCAGAGATTATCTAACAGCTTGGTTGGCCTCTTTGATCAAATACAATGCACTCTTGATTCTGAAAAGTTTTTCCAGGTTTTTCTTTGTGCTTGTTTTGAGTTGCTAGGAGAGAAATAAATGCATCCCTGATTCCTGCCCACTTCTACAAAAATTAGATTGATCTCCAGTTGCTTTCCTACCACAGCCATATGAATTCCTCCCCCTGAATTTCTGACTGGGGGCCAGAAACATCTTGCATGGAAGGGAAGTGATCAGTTATGTTTGGTGAAGCTGAAATGTTTTTTTTAAAAAACAACAACAACAACAAAGGCTATTTCAGCAGAAAATGATCTAAATTTCTTCAGTGACATACATATTCTTGAGGAGCTATTACTGTAGGGTTGGTATAACAGACATCAGTGCCCTCTTTTTCCATATCTGAGTGTATTATATATGCACATGTTCTGAAAAATCACTTGCATATATAAATCTATTTTTATGTAGATTTACAAAAAAAAACTTGGAATTTATTTCATGTATCAGTGCTAAAATTGCTGTGAATGTGCTCTTTATGTGAACTATGCTAGATGTCACATGAGGGTTGCAACATCTGCCTTATCAAGTCTGTAAGAATAGCACTATGATGCATCACAGAAGAAAAAAAATCCTGCTTTGAACTTGAAAGCATGCAGAAGTAGTACAGTGAGGAAATAAATATGTTTCCTAACTGTGCTGTAATCTGGATCTCATTCTCTCTTGGATTCTCTTTAAGGTTAGCCCACCTGATGCCGAGCAACTGGCATATTGAATGTTTTACAGATGGTCCAACATCAGTGACTCATGTAGCTGTAGATGATTATCTGTCACACAGATGTTTTAGCTTGTATTTTTCAACTGGCCAGTCAGAAGCAACCATTTCTGGTGGCTCAGAAGCAGATGTTTCAAATGTCTGAATATCTTGTCCATTCTGAAGATAAGCATTGCAGAGCCACTGCAGAAGTATTGGAAGCAATTGGAGAATGTGTGTTTCCTTATACAGTTTCTATCTTACTTTTTATCATCAGACTAGAAGAGATCAATATGCTGTTATTCCTTGCTCTTACCAAATGTGCTGTTGTTTTCAGAAGCAAATCTGGGATCCCAATTGAAATTATTGCCAGTCTTTTAATTTTCTTCTTGCATTTTCTTCATTTATTCAAGCATATATCATTGCAGTTAGTCAATGTAAATATCAACAGCCCAAGAGTGTCAACTTTGCAAAGAGTTCAGTTATAATGAATAAAAGAATAAAGAAAAGCCAATGAAATTTAAGAAATGACAGTGATGCAATCTGAAAACTATGGGAGTGTTCTGATAACTTTAAGATAAAGTTAATGGAACATTTATATAAATATTGCTAAATAGTAGGTAGTTAGCCAAGTTTAAACAAAAAAATAATTATCTGTTTTCTCCTTCAGAGTTGTTACAAAAGGTGTTGAAATTTATCTAACATGATGTTAATCAAACACACAATAATCTTTTCCATTATTCCCCAATGTTGTTTCTACACATTCGTCTGTAAAGACTGGAGACTGAAAAACTCTACACTGTATTTTAAAGCTACTATATTTTTTATAAACCATTCAATAAATATAATAGATTTAAAATAAAATTAATATTTAGAATTTGAAAACACAACTATTAAGCTTATTTTACTCTAATTAATAATTGGACCAAGCAAAACAAACCTTGTAACAAAGGGTAGAGTACATCAAGAGGCAAGTGGACTTAGCGGAAGCTCCATTGTTTCTGGCTCCAGACTTTATTAGATATGTTGTTACTCCTGCCAGTTATCTTAGCCAGGTGGAAACAGCAAACCCCTGAAAAATATTTTCGCTTGCATGGTGCTTTGTGCTTCCATCTGCTGTCCTGAAATCTTCAATATCTGATCCAGAGGTAGTATTCAGCAAATCCTGGAGAACCAGTAGCGGACATTTTGAATAGCTCAGAGAACTGGCAAATGTCACCCCTGATTGGAGATTTTACAGTGTCCTTCTGCCATGCCCACCAAGCCATGCCCACAAAATTGGTAGTAAAAAAATTTGAATCCCACCACTGATCTGATCAGTTACGTGACTATGTAATTTTAAGCTCATACTTTAATGATCTTATAGCTAATATATTTCTTACTTGGGATAGACCACCATATAGTATATGAATATAATTGTATACACAGTAGAACCTCTGGTCATAACCATAATTTGTTCCATAATTTTGGTGATATTTTTCATCATCTAATGTTTTGTCTTCAGGAATTTCTGGGTAGGGGTCATGTTTGATCGTCACCTGAGCATGTGTTTGTGACCAGATTCAAAATTTTTATAAATTTTTTGATCAGAACCCGATTTGGTTGTAGTCAGAAGAGTTCGTGATCAGAGGTTCTACTGTATATTTTAATGGACTTCTCACATATACATTATTGTATAGTTTCTTCTAGTGAACAGTAGTTTCTTTCAATGCAAAATTGTATTTTGCTGTAATATACAAGTTTCAGTTTTATTGTCCACTGCAAATTAAGTCCTTTATATTTGAGAGATCTAGAGTGGTTTATTCTTATAAAATTATTGTGCTAGAAATTGCTCATCTAATCCCATTGTAAATAATTGAGCCAAATGGCTTTTCATCTTTATATTTTCTGTTTACTCCTTTCACTCCATTCCTGTTTTGTATTTCAGATGCTTTCTAAGTCCATAGAACAATTAAAACAACCTGGCAGTTTGGAAGAAGCTGAAGAAGAACTTCAAGGAGAACATTTGATGCAGGAAGAAGGAGCTGCCCCTGTTGGTGTCAGTGCTAGGGATAACAGCAGTAGCATTTCTTTGCACAACTTGGGACAACCTTTTGGAGCTGTGAAAGTGAAAGAAGAACCAAAGGACAGTGGTGACAGTATTCAAAATCAACAAATGGAATCTGGGGAGCAGTCTGCTTTTATGCAACAGGTAATAGGCACAGATTTAGCTCCAGATTTTATTGTTAAAGTGATTATTTGAGTACAATAATGTTAACATTTAAAAATTCCTGATAAAGAGAATGGAAATTTTTTCCATCCTCAGAATCCCAAAGAGTTGTGCAATTTAACATTCAGCATAATGAAGAACATAGATGTGTCTATAATTTAGGTATAGTGAAAAAGTGCTTGTTAAATTAAAGAACTCTTGCTATTGTATATACCTTTTAGTAATTAGTAGAAGTCATATTAGTTATAGTAGATTCTGCCACATTAGATATAGCGGAAAGGAACTTGTGTTGTATAAACTTTCTATGGAGATCAGTGACTACTGACCAAACCTGAGAATCGTGTTTTTTATACTCACCCTTGCCTATCTCTAAGCCTTTTTTGATATTGCTTAATGTACAATTTATTCACTTTGTATATGTACAATAGTAGTCCTATACACTGTTAAAGGGAGAGAAATCTTTCCTTTGTTACAAAATACTGGTCCAAATACCAGTGATCTGAGCTTTGTATATAATATGAGGGAACCAATGTAGAAAGCTAATGCAAAATTGAATGTATTTTTAAAATGAATTTTTTTCTCTCCATTTTCATTAACTTTATGTGAATTTTCCAGAAAAAAAGCATTTTTTTCTATATTTAGTTTGAAGGTATTTGTAGCAAGGAACCTAACTTTTAAGTTATTAAATCTTTTCTTGTTAGTTGATTTGTTCTCAAATGACAACACAGCATGCACTGTGGCAGAAAAGTTTACATTTAATGACAGTGTCAATATGTTTTGCATCCTCCTCATTCTTTGTTTAAAAGGCAACAATCATTCATTACAGAAAACATCAATCCCTGAAAGAAAGTGGGAACGTTCTGCAAAGCATACATGCTTCTGTGATTACTCAGATTCCTAGTTATATGTGAATGATAAAATATGATAAAACAATAATATCATTGGAAATTCTTTTCTTAAGAACTATGAATAAAAGTACGTAGTGTTTAAATACAAACTCTAATATGCCAAAAAGGATATTTTCTCCCCTAAGGCATGCATGCATTTGTAGGTAATTGTGCCTCCAAAAGGATTGTGGTCCTTTCAACTGCTATATCATTGAGATAATTTGATATGCAGTACAAACAGTTGCTGACTTAACACAGAGCTATGTCAGCCACTTCTTTTTTCCTGAAGAATAATAATGGTGTGGAGGTAGACAGAAGTGCCTTGTGGAAACAGGAAGTCCAAGTAATTCATGCACTTGGAATGTAAGAACACAGCAAAGAGAAGCAGAGGCTAGTGTTTTATTCTCTGTTTTGTAAAGGGCACTCTGTAAGTTGATTTATGTTAAGAGAAAATAGCATGGTGAATAGGGAAATTGTTAAGGAAGTTTTCCAGTGAAACATTTCCTTTTCTATTTCCTTTTGATATGTTTACTCTGTTGTAGTTTACTTTTGTTTAGCTAAAGATTCATTGTATTAACATCTCCTTATGCATAATTCAGGATTGACCTGGAATGAATTTTGAATTTTCTCTTATGTTGTTTATATTTTAAGGTATTTTAAGATTCAGTATACTTTTTAACAATGGTATTTTGCCAAATGAAGAATATTCTTCTAATATAAGCTTGTAGTATTTACATTTTAACTCTATTTTTTTAAAAAAATCATTATAAAATTTTGCAATATGTACAGACTAACATTTTTCATATGAGTGTGCATATATAAATGTATATGCCTATACATATAAGACAGAGTATGCAAATACAATGTGCTTATAATTGATTATTTTCTTACAGTGGACAAAATTCATAGCCTAAGGTTTATATGCACCCAGGTTATTTCTTGTCACAAATGTAGATATTTACCTAATTCATCATATGTAAGCGCAACAAAAAAGGTAGAAATACTATGGTGTACATGAGTTTCTTTCACAGGGGAAATACCAGGATAAGAAAATAGTAATATGTGAAACAATTCTAAACTATATACCTATAGCAAAACCGTTGCCTTTTCAACTGATATATATTGGTTTATTATTTTCTTTAGACTTTAGATTGTTTATTTGGTGCTATTCCCACCACTTCTTAATAGTGTATCTGGCTTCCCACAAACAGTTTTATTTATTAAATCTAAAACAGACAACTGCACCATTCAACTTCTTAAATATGTGCTCCAGGAGGAGGAGGGGATATAAGCTGATAATTCATTATTGAACTTTGGGAACAGTTTTTACCCCCAGTAGAGATGAGTATTTCCATCAATATTATGTACAGAAAGACCATTGTGAAGTTTTAGAATATAATACATCTTTGGAAGCTATTCTTTCTTGAACATAAATCATCAAGTAGGCATATAATATGTATCATGTTATATGTTAATAACATAAAGAAAGCATATAAAGTATGTTCTGATCCTACACATTTTTGTTTCTTTCTTACAGTCTTTTAGCACAGAGAAGCAGAAAAACTGCATTTTTTAAAACATATTTTATATGGTACTTGAACACATTTTTCTATAAAATGTTTCAAAAATACATGTAACTAGAAAGAAAGAAATGTATTTTTATAATGCAATCAGGTAAACTTATCCCATTTTAGCCAACAGATTGCTATGCCATTTAAATTTTTCAGAAATTACCTGAAGCCAGTGTAAAGGAAAAACTGGGTTTAAGAAATTTTATTTTTGATTGCCACATTTAAAATCTATTGTACTCATTATAACTTACACTTTTGGTGATTTCTTGTTCGTGTTATAAAATATTTTGTTTGTATGTTCCCTATTTTACCTAATACAAATTTATATATTCCTTTCACAAATAAAGTTTTTTTTTCTCAAATAATTTTCTTTCACCGACTTGACTTTGTGTAAATTTGATTAATTCTTAAAGCTAGTTCTTTTTATTTGATATTGGCAATACATTTGCTTATTACTGTTCAAACAATGGATTTAGAAGCATGATTTTATTCCCCAGTTTAAATTACACAAAGTCTATTTTTGATCTGTTATGTGATCCCACATTAACCATCACACGTTGCAAAAATATGGAAAAATCATTTGTGCATGTTCATTTTATCTTCATCACATTTGTCTTAATTTGTTAATCAACCATTTTATCATCTTAACGAATTTAGAATAAATACCAGTTTTCCGAATTTTGATTCTAGTTATTTGAAGTTTTGACCCATAGATATGGTTTGACACCAAGTGTTTTAAAAATTAGTATGGAAGTGATTTATTTGCTCATGAAATATTATAGAATTGGTGGTAATCCTGAGGAATTTACAGTTAAGAAATACAAGATGACCATATTAAGCTTATTATAAAAAATCACACATTAACAACTAACATACCAGCGTAGGACAAATTGGTAATATTTCAAATTCATTCAAATCAGTAGGAATAAGTCATGGCCATGTCTTATTTACCCAAATACTTACACTACAATGAAACAAATACCCATGCTTATTGTCACAGGATAAGTTCAGTTTCTTCAAGTAACTCCTAGAACAACATTTATGGGATTACATGTTTTCTGGAGTGATGTCAACTATGAAACAAAATCTACCCCCTCTTCCCAAGGGGAGGCGCTCAGATATCAACTTGGGCATGAATGTACATTTTTTATAAAAAGCTAAATATGCTACAGTGAAAACATATTAACATATGGTCAGCAGCCAAGCCCTCATCTGCTGAAATAGACTAATGAAGCTTAAGCAGTACTGAATATTGTAGCCTCTAAGGTACCACAAGTTTCCTCATATTTTCCCTTCAGAAAATTTAATACAGCTATCTTTCTGGAAGCTCTTTCTTTGTATGCCATTCCTGTTGAAAAAGATTCTAAATAAATATTTAAAAATTAGTAAATATATTAAAGAAATCTTGTGTGTGCACATTATAAAAAATTAAAGCTGTATTTTCTAGTTCAAACTTCATGCCTTAATTATTTTTGTCTGGGGAAAACTATTTTTGATATAGCATTCACAATATCATATCCATTTGTAACATCAACAGATAGGGAGGTGCAAAACATTCCAAATTATTTGTGTTGCAATATGGAAATGCTGTGTTTCAAGTTTGAACCATTGCAGAAGTGTTTCAAATTTGAAATAATTCTGCTTCAGATACAAAATAGTTGTCGATCTTTAATTAGGGCCATTTTTACATCAACAAACTTCAAACAGTTGGGACAATCCATTTTGATCTCAAAACATTTCCAACACAAAGCGTTTAACAACCATATCAACCTGAAGTCATTTTTTGTAATGTGTTTTTCCACATCCTGTCAATTATTAAATATTTATGTATGAATGACATTTCATTCCATAAAATATTAGAATTCAAAAGAAAAACAAACTTATGTCTCTCCTCAAAGAGTTAAAGTGGCTACCAGCATAATTTCTTCAAAAGCTTGTCCTAATATGTGTTCATTTGTGCAAGGAATGAAATAGTTAATTATACATGCAGACACAATACAGATAGTCATCATATTACTATAAAAATTGAAACAGAATTTCCATTGCAAAGCAAGGCAATTAAATGAATCGTGTCTAATTTTATGACCTTTTTTGTCATAGTTATTAAATGAATCACTGCAGTTGTTAAGTGCATCGTCCAGTCGTTAAACAAATTGGACTTCTCCAATTGACTTTGCTTGTTGGAATCTATCTGGGAAAATCACAAATAGTAATTACATGACCTTGGGATGCTGTTATTGTCATACAATTGTCATACAATTGTCTTATGCCAGATGCCAAGCATCCAGATTTTGATTATGTGATCTTGGGGATGTTGCAACAATCATAAGTGCAAAGATTGGTCATATTGGTCACTTTTTTCAGTGCTGTCATAACTTTGAATAGTTGCTAAATGAATGGTTATAAGTCGAACACTATTGTATGGGCTGCCTTCAAAGTAGTTGTATCCAATGTTCTAGAGCAGTATTTCTTGGCAACTTCGGGAATTCAGCTTCAAGAATTCCATAGCTAGCATGCGATAGGGAGAATTCTGAAAATTGAAGTCCATACATATCTTAGTGTTTCCAATATTGAGACACTGTTCTAGACGACATGGTTACTTTATAATTCAAGAAAGAGTGTTTCACTTAGGCCAATGCATTTTGTGAAACAGTCCCTTCCATGTACCATACCACCTTGTTTTTTATGTCTGTTTACTTGCGCTATGAAAAACAATAGTTATAAGATTTAATGATCACACTATATTTTCAGCAAACTTTGCATTTAAACGTGTGTGTGTGTGTGTGTGTGTGTGTGTGTGTGTGTGTGTATGGTATTCAGCTTTGTTCGGGTATTTTCCCATGTCATTATAATTGTGCTTTTAAAGTTATAGCAACGTTTTGGCAGAATCTCATCTGCCATCCTCAGGCTTCAGACAAACACAATACATAAGCCTGAAGATGGCAGATGAGATTCTGCCAAAACATTGCTAAACTTTAAAAGCACAACTATAATGACGTGGGAAAATACCCGAACAAAGCTGAATACCATACATATAGATACCCATGAAAAATTAAGAAAACATATGTGTGTGTGTGTGTGTGTGTGTGTGTGTGTACACACACACATACATATACACACTTTAAGGAATGCTAAAATTTTAACATTTTAATTAGCTATGCATATTCTTAAAATTCAAGCAAACATTCTGAGGTTTGGGTTTTTCTTTGTTTTTAGGTTTTAGTTTTTGGATTCCTGTATATTCTGTCCACACCCACACATACCTCTATTTTCTACTGATTGGTGTACCATTCACACAAAGGAAGACAACAATTAGAAGTAACTGAACATTTCAAGTATGAATAAAATTAAAGCTTGAAATATTAGGGGGACAGATTGCAGTGTCACATCCTAAAAGTCAATAATTTAAAAAAGTATTTCATGCTACATTTCAAGTCATTATTAAGCAATGATTATTGTGAAAATATATTACACTAAATTTTATAGCAGTTTTGATTTTGTATATTTAACAATTTCAATCCGCAACTGTCACAATTCTGTCTTTCATATACATATATTGTACTTCATTACCATAACTCCCAGTGATCAAAGGCTAGATGTTAATAAGGTTGAGAAAAACTATTTGGTAAACTATAGTTGTTTAAAATAAAATGAAATAGCTATTTCTGTAAGGTAGCATGAAAGTTCTAGCTGCTACTACAATTGCTGCTATAATTTTTGGTGCTTCAGGAAATGTATGTTAAGGACTTCAATAATTTCAGCTAAAATGTTTGTTGCATTGAATAAAATCAAAAGGCTCTATGTGCAATGCAATTCTTTTCCTTCTTGTTACTTTTTATTTTCATTTTAGCCTTTGGCTGAAATTGTAGTGGCATTCAACTCACTGATGGAGTCTTAATTATCCCCATGTAACTAAATTTCAGTCAAACTCATTTTTATTATTGAAATCTAACTATGCTGAATGAAAAAAACCCTCACTTTTCTGTAACTAGATTTCACATTCCTTGTTCAAAATTCATGATACAATTTTATAAATGCTAATTCCCTGTTTTATCTTCACTGGCATTCCAAGGTACTTGGAATATAAAATATAATTCTCTATTTTTCTCAGGAACCAACTTTATTGTGCTCAAATGTTTATATTTCATATTAACATTATCAGCTTAATTAACTCTTCATTACAGTTACAACCAGTTTGTTTGCTTCCCACATGCAAGGAAAGTCAAGGGTGGCAAACCTTCCATCTCAATACTGCATTCTCTCTATCTTTTAACCATATACTTCTCTAGAGAATAAAATAAATTTCTCTTTCCTATTAGGAAATTTCCTGCTCTGTTATATTGATTTTTTTGGTATCATCGTTGTGCACCTTTCATCACATCAGAGGCAGAATTTTTATTCCATAGAGCCTGGATATTCATAGAGCCAGAGGTGAAGGATACACATTCAGGCACATATACAGTACTTTCTAGATATCATGGGCAATGCCATTCCACAGAGCAGGACTAATTTTATTATTTCACCCATTCTTCTGTATCAATCAACTCTGTCTTATATGAATATTATAAATTTCATTGATATAGTGGCAGTGTAAAATGGAACCAACCATAGGTATAACACTACCAGCCATAATTCTCCAGAAATCATATAAAGCTGGCTAGAAATTTGTGTAGCTTTCATTTTTAAAAGTATAAAGCTTTCTTCACTGTATTTTAAGGCATACATTTGAAAGATTTCAATGTAATTGAAGAGTGAAAAAGATTCCTTTGAAATGTCACCGAAACCATAAGAGAAACCTTAAACCCATGTGAAAGGCATCATTGAATGACTGACCTGAAACATGTTTCTGGGCTAAAAGTGCTCAGTACAAGTTCAAGTATCACTGGCATAGCCAACAATATTTATTTTTAGAAAAGAATAGCCATCATTTCCATGTATGTGCACCTATTTGTTGCTAAATGACGTGAAAGTACTTTGTAAGTGCTTCATTAAAAGAGTTACTGGGCAAGTAAATGTTATAGAGAGACAAGCCAATTTTTAATCCAAAATGTATCCCTATTTATATTAAAACTTCACTTATATGAAAAATATTCTTCCCACTATACTACTCTTTTAAACATGGCCTTACCACAGTGATCAACAAGGATAGAGAGTGTCTTACAAATAGAAATTTTGTCTGATGTGCCCTCAAAACTTACCAATGATCTAATCTGGCACCTTTGTGTATTCAGCTATATTATTTACCAGCACATACGCGAGTTGGATTTTAAAGAATATTTTACTGCCAAGCAAACCCAACAGTGACAAATTATTTCAGCCTGCTTATTGGCAGTGTCACTGGAAATACCCAAAAGTGCTGATAAATATATTGTATGATTGAGGGCCAACCTACACATCAGGAAATTGTATAGTATGGTCCTTCTGAAAACCTACTGCTTAAGATTACAATTGAATCTTTGTGTAATGGAGTGCTAGCATATACTGTTGTGTAGATAAGTAGCCAATTAAGAAGAAAGTGTGTGTGTATATCATGCTAATTCTAGTCACAGGATTTATCAAGTTTCCCCATAGCATTTGAAGTTCTATAGCCCTAGAAATCTTGAATTTCATTCTTTTTATGGATAGCTACAGTGATTTCTGTATTAGATCTACATTGTTTCTAGCTTGAAAAATGGGATACATCTTAGAAAGAAGAAAAAAGACTCCGCTAAAAAAAAAAAAGAGAGACTACTTCTTATTTATTTTGGATACTGAAAATAGCATAATGCTCATCTGTTTTCCCCACAATACCTAAGAGGTATAAGTGTGTAGACCTGAGATGAGAACCTAGATTATGGATGATAAAGTAATATGAACAGTACATACATTATTCCAATTTATATGCATAGGTGTTATTAAAAATAAGGGCTATATTTAGTAATGGATTCATCAGAACGCTACATCCTGATGTCCAAGAAAAGGGACTGGCAACCCTAAAAGATTAGGTACCAGGCTGCCCAATGGTATTTGAAAGCACATCCTGGATGCCCCACAGTTCAAAAAGAAATGATAAACACTAAAGAATCATTCTGATCACATAAATTCACAGATTTAGAGAGATTTCAGCATGAACTATTGTAGCTTTTGGCATTCTTATACAAGACATCCGGAGATCACTAACATCATGTGGGCATGAAATGCTTGTAAAATTTGGATGAATATGAAATGACCAACAACCAGCATAGAAGATTGTACAGTGGAGGTCTTAGGCAGACAAAGTTTCTGAATGTCCTTAGATAAAGATAAGCCACAGAAAAAGCAGATTTGTCTTGCAGGGAATCTAAGCACATGCATGATTACTTAGAATAAATCCTTCATAAAAAGCATAGCATCTTTAAAGTGAATTGCTGTACTGTCACAACGTTAATGTTCAATTGCCTGATCAAATGTGATATAACAAACTGAAGGATTGTCCAAAAGAAGATTCCACAGGTGGGGCTTTATCACAAGTCAGAATGTTCATTTTAGTTCTATCACTCATTTTTTTCATTGCCTTTCAGTGTCAGCTATTTTTCTTTATTCATTAAAATAATAGATGTTGTTTTAATAGATGTTGTACTTGGATGAAAAGTATCCATTGATCATTTTAAATAATAAAGTATAAGTTTGATGGACTGCCTTTGTATGGGAGGCTTAGACCAACTGAGCTGCATACTTTTTTTTTACATATGTAAATCTAGCAGGTTAGTCTTTTAATATGTGGACTAAGCGCAGAGAATTAGATTCTGTGCAATATATCCCTGAATAACAATTACAAGAGCATGTTAGTGGTCTTCAACTTTGCTTATCACTTCCCTTTATCATCTGATTGGTCACTGGAAGAAAAAGACTACTAGCTTAGTTAGGCCTCGGTTTTGATCCCACACAGCTCTTCTAGTCTTGAAGAAGAAATGTACATCCTCTTCAAACTCTTCTACTTATATTGATAGTAGTCAGCTATACTTTTGAAACAAATGTTAAAAATCTCAGAATTCAAACTTTTGATAAACTCTATTCACTGTATAACAATCTGACTTTGTACCCCCTCCACTCCAAACAACAAATCCATGTCGGATATTCATAACACAATGATAGGGAAATTATGAAGAAATTCTATTCTTCATATTGTAACTTTCTCACTTTTGTGAGCATCTTATATTTTTAAAATGATTTTACTTTTCCTAGGCTAATCTAGTATAAAAGTTTTACTGTTACAGTTTGTGTGTGGCCAGGCAATGGCATATGGAAAACATGTTTCCTGCTATTTAATTTAATTACTCCAATCACGTGCCAGCCCCAGGCATGTCATTCTGGACCTGTGAGGCTCTTTGTCTGTCAAAGAGATGGACAATATCTTGGCTTTGTTTAGTTGCTCTGCAGGCTGTGGATAAAAAACACTGAAATACCGACTGTTTGTTTAACCAAAGTTTGCATTTTTTTCCATTTGGCTTTGATTTCTTTTTGTTTTCCAGCAAGGAAAGGAAAGGACAGGACATTTTGGCCTTGCTAAGCTAAAAGGGAAACATAAGGATAAGAAGATGAACTGTCACATTTCTGAGGTTTTCTATATGAAAATGTGTTCTGGTTAGAAATGAGCTTTGTTAGCAGAAATTAAAGACATGAATCACGGTTTATTTTAGACTTCCCTGCTAGCGTGGCACAAATGGAACAAAAACATAAAAAGAGAGAGATGGAGAGAGAGAGAGGAAGGGAGGGAGGGAGAGAGAAAGAGAATCTATTATAATTGTTTCCTTATAATGAACTATGTTTTGAATATTTTTGGGTGGTTTGGGAATATTTCATTTGTGGCATCTTTAATGAGGGAAACAATAAAGAGAGTATACACACACATACACAGAGGGATTGTGCTTTGAACTAATCTGCAGGCATAGAGGAAAGTGCCAATCTTTTTTTTTGATTGATTGATTGATAACAGCTCTTCCAAGTTTTATAATGATTTCCATGGCAACCTGGAACCTTTTGCATAACTCCATTATTGAGCATTGCCTTTCACCTAATGAAGGAAATCAGGCCTTACTGAAAAGTTTAATATTAAAACAACTAGCATGATATATGTGTACAGAAGTAAAGCAAAGCTGAAAGTTCTGAACTTTTACTCACCTATGGAGTAGGTACAAAGTAGTCTCCTTTGCAAAAAATGTCAAGCAAGGCTATAAAAAAGCTTGCTAGAAAAATACAAGAAAAACTATTGAAGGAGATGAATGTTAGACATACTTGTAATTTCTGTTAATTCCAACAGACTTTTTTATTTAGTTTCTCCATTCAGCTGGAGATATATGATAAAGTGCATATTGAATGATTATCATTATTCTATCCTGCTTAGATATGTTATATGTTATGAATAATCTACCAATTTTACTTATTAATAGGAAAAAAAAGCTGTTTATAAAATCCAACAATTTTGCCACAATGATAGACTAAGCATCACAGGATTGGAATGCAAGCTTTGGCCTTTATATACAGATAATCCTTGACTTACAACCATAATGGAGCCCAACATTTTTGTTGTTAAGTGAGACATTTGTTAAGTGAGTTTTGCTCCATTTTATGACCTTTCTTCTGACAGTTATTAAGTGAATCACTGCAGTTGATAAGTTAATAACCCAGTTGTTAAGTGAATCTGGTTTCTTCATTGACTTTGCTTGTCAGAAGATCACAAAAGGGAATCACATGACCTTGGGATGGCAATGGTCATAAACATGGGCCAAACATCTAAATGTTGATGACATGATTATGGGGATGCTGCAAAGTTCGTAACTGTGAAAAACGGTCAATTTTATGTCAATTTTTTCAGTACTGTTGTATATTTCATTTAATGGTCACTAAATGAATTGTTGTAAATCAAAGACTATGTGTAATATGATATTGAAATGCATAGCACTGTATGATACAACTTTATTTTATTATTTAACCTTTCTTGTCTCTCTTTCATAAGAATTCCATAGATGGGGAAAGAGTTGGTACAGGGTCATGTCCTAGATCAGGAGTCTTCAAACTTGACAACTTTAAGACTTTTGGACTTCAACTCCCAGAATTCATCCTCCAGTCATGTTAGCTCAGGAATTCTGGGAGTTGAAGTCCACAAGTCTTAAATTTGCCAAGCTTGAAGACCCTTGTCCTAGATCAGCAGTCGCCAACCAGTGGGCCACGAGAAAATTTTGGTGGGCCACAGAGAAATCTCACCCCCAGAGCACCCCCGCAAAGCACTTAATCCAGGCTGCGCAGAAACACAAGGCTGCTCCACCCACATGGCCCACGGAAACCCTCCCCGCCCATTCACTCCTTACCCAGCAAACTTGCCTGCTAAAATTGCTATTTTTCCTTTTTCTGACCACCATCTGTTCTGCTGTGCTGGGAGATTTAGATTAGCTAGGAAGCAGGAAATGGTTGGATTTCTTCCTTTCTAGCTAGTCTTTAGATCTTCGGCTCTGCTTCCCTTAAGACTGAAGGTTTGCTTGCAAGCAAATTCAGTGCGGACTCATGGCAAACAAATTTGAGAGACTGAGCTAGCTGATGACAGATAGATAGATCACTGAATGATTCTGTGAGCAACTCAATCTGCCTGCTTTGCCTGATTTTGAGTAAAAATTGCTCTTTTTTAAATAAAAAAATCCAATATTTACATACATGGCATGTTGTGAGTTAATTTTGTGAGTTTGCTTCCTAGCAAATTTTATGAGTTTGCTTGCAAGCAGATTTTATGTGACAGATTGAGCTAGCCAATGGCAGATAGATTTCTGAATGAATCTGTGATTCTGTGAGCAACTCAATCTGCCTGCCTGCTTTGCCTGATTTTGGGTAAAAGTTGCTCTTTTTTATAAAAAATTCAATATTTATATAAATATTTATAATATTTACATACAAGCCATGCCCAGCCAGTCACATAACACCAAGCCACACCCATAAATTAGGCCACACCCACAGAACCGGTTAGTGGTCCCCGGGATCTAAAATTATGAGTTTGGTGGTCCCTGAAGTCCAAAAGGTTGGCGACCCCTGTCCTAGATGATTATAAAGGGCTTTCAGTCAAGAAATGCCTTAAATTGGAAGCTGGATGTATTGCTTTAGACCAAGAGTGTCAAACTGGATTTCTTTGAGGGTTGGATCAGCATTAAACTTCTTTTCTGTGGGCCAGCTGAGCAGTGGGGGGGAGATGGGATGGATGCTTCCTGCAGCACTCTGCTGGCCAAAGTGGGATATGGGAAGGCCACACATGATCCCTACACCCTGTTTTCAGCCTGGATGGCCTCCTGCAGCATTCTGCCAGCCAAAATGGGGCATGGTAGGGGAGAAGGAAGGAAGGAAGGAAGGAAGGAAGGAAGGAAGGAAGGAAGGAAGGAAGGAAGGAAGGAAGGAAGGAAGGATAGGAGAGAATGAATTAGAGGGAGGAAAGAGAATTTTGGCTAATTTTGATTCTGTTCAGTACAGAAACAAAAACATTCCATACTTATTTACTTCCAAACACCCTGAAAGATGTACCCTCACTATCCAAAATAGAAATGAAGTTGAAAAGGGCAAAGAAGCATAGAATAGTTGAGGGTCTCACCAAGCTTGCCATAATTACGTGTTAAAGCACCCAACCATTTAATAAGCTTAATAAAGCTGCAATTAGCCCATCATGTGCTTTGATGAGAACAGAATTATCAGCCATAATATCAGTAATCAGTTATATAGGGAAGAAGTGTACTACAGGTATACCTCAACTTACAATAGTTATGTTTAGTGACCGTTCAAACTTACAGTGACACTGAGGAAAAGTGACGTGATTGTTTTCACACTTTTACAACCACTGCAACATCCCCATGGTCACATGATCACAATTCAGATGCTTGGTAACGGACAAATATTTATGACGGTTGTAGTCCTGGGGTCATGTGATCCCCTTTTGTGACCGTCTGGCAAGCAAAGTTAATGGGGAAGCCAAATTCACATAACAACTATGTTACTAGCTTAACAACTGCAGTGATTCACTTAACAAAAGAAAGGATGTAAAGTGGGGCAAAATTCATTTAACAACTTCATGTAGCAACATAAATTTTGGGCTCAGTTGTAGTTGTAAGTTGAGGACTAACTAGACAAGGCAGAAAAATGGAGTGCAAAGAAATCATTGGTGATGTACATGTAAAATTTGCTTTCCTGCATCTAAATAGATGACACTTAGAATCTAAGTGTTGTAAATCCATTGCACCAACTAATCTACAAGAAAAATATTTATGAATATTATGTCTAATGCTGAAAATCTGTAGAAGCTATTTGTGCTGAAAGATCTATACTTTAAAATGATCTATAGCTGAAACTTCATTTGAAGTTTGCAGTTCCCCGCCTTCTTTGTGGTTCACCAGTTTTTAGAAAGGTTGATAAAAATATGTTAAAATAATAAGAAATGCCTGGACTGTCCCAGCAATAACTTTTGAGAAATTGCTACACTAGTATTTTTTAAAAGATGTTTCCATAAAATAGGAAGAAAAAGTTGTACCAAATTATTGCCTGTTAATTTGCCTATTATTGTGCTTTTGGCTCATAAGCAATACCTTCATTTGACATTTGGAGATCAAATTACTTTAGTGGTAAACTAATGCATCAATAACTTTATGGAATGTAAGTAAAGAGATGGAACTGTTGTGTTAGGTGCCACAAAAACATCACTAATAGAATTCATTGGTAGTGGTGCCAAAATATTTTGGAAGTGACAAATGCTTTTTCCATCACACCTGGTTTTTTAATGGAAATACTCATTTATCACTGAAGGTCAAAGGCCATATGAGATTCCCTGTGAAATAGGAACAGATTCTAAACTGGAAACTTATTTTATTCAGGCCCTATTAAAACAAGTACAATATAAAGAGATTGGACCGATAAATGTGTCTCTACTTCTTAGATGACCTTAATTATTTATTTGATTTTTAGTCATTTGTTATTTTGGTCAACTCAGGGCAGCAAATTTATTTGATTTCTAAAGCCACCAGTTATCAACATATGACTCTGAGCAAGATACGCCACAGAGCATGAAACAAATAAAAAACAAATAAAACATTAAAATAATACAAAAATACATATATTTGATACCAAGTAGCATCATAATTATGGATGTTACTATGGCCCTAAAATGGAACCCTTAGCCCATTTAGTAACCCAGGACTGGATACACAACCAAAACTTCATCACCTTACAAAATGGCCAGCAGAGTCACGGTCAACCTGATCTCTGAAGGAAGAATGAGGCAGGGGCTATAGCAGAAAAGGCACATCTCGTTATCACTAGTTAACATTCCTTGGCTGATGGAACCTATAACATTCTGCTTACTCAACATATCCAATGCTCTTGCCTCCTATTTTCCTAATAATAACAATCTTATGAGATAAGTTGAATGACTGGCTTATCCAGTTAACAGGTAGCTTTAATGGCTAAAGGAGAAACCAGAGATTGGGTTTTTCGCTCCTATTTGAGTACCTTAACCACTAGACAATCCAACCACTTGGATCTTTTTCAATGTCTCTTGAAGACATTGAGCATAATATTGATCAGCTGCAGGAAAAGAAAGCAGATCATTATATTTTGCCTCATTCTTAGGTTTAGAGAAAGAGCTAATGGCTCTCCAAATATTGTACTTGTATATCATCCATCCCTGGAAGCATAGACTAAAAGAACAATTTTAAGTTCTATATATTTATAATCTCTATATATTTATAATCACTTGGAATGGACATTTTCCACCTAAGTTGTGACAAGAAAAAGATCTCACTCATAAAAGAAACTTCTGTAATTTTTAGAAATCAGAATGCTGGGTATGAATGTTTGGGTAAAATCCAAATTCAGTTTCTTTGTCAAATTGAAGTTTGAGATGATTTTTGACAATGGATTGTTAGAGTTTGCAGCAGAAATTCAAGTCCAGAAAACACAGAGATGACTGATTCAGCAGGATCATTAACTTCTTTATAAACATAATAATATGATTACAGTTTACAATACCATTTGTAGTTTCTTTCAACGTAAGGTAAGCAAAAATACAAGCAGCAGCAGCTCAGAGCAGAACTCTAGTTTCAGCAGGCAAGCAAAATTAGTTTCACTTTCAATTCTCAGCAAAGCACACAGAGCCAAACCACACCCAGTCTGTCTCATTGGCTGGTCTGTTGCCATTTCTTACTCACTTGCTGACTTTGTTAACCATGTCTCTGCCAGTTAATGAATATACTCTGAGATGGATTGGTGCCTGAAAAATGTTAGGCCCATGTTTTTTTCAATTCCAGTTTTTATTTTATAGCATATAAAAATTCAATTTCAATTGAATAGTGCGATGTCTGGGTACAAATATTTTTAGGATATAATAATCAAAATGTTTACAATAGTATTTATTATATTGATGTTAATTATAATAGCATCAATAGTAATAATTACAATATTATTTTCTTAACAAATTCAACAGCCTTTCTTATATCACTAATCATATCCATCTATTTCCCTATATCTAGCTCCTGTTTTTCCAGCTAGCCATTGATTAAATAAATCTTAGGCTCATGTAAAATTCTTTCCTCAAGTATCCAGGAAGCTACAGTTGTATACATTGGCTATTACTTCATTTCAAATAAAGAATTGTCCAGCCTTTGCTTGAAAACTTCAGAAATAGATCACGCCTGATATAAAAAAAGGCTATTCCACTATTTAATAACTCCCATGGTGAGGAATCTCCTCTTTATTTTGAGTTTGGATCTCTCTCTGTAAAGCTTCTACACACTGATTTTTGTTCTCTCCTTAATTATGGAGAGTAAATCCCATCCTTCCTTTTCTCTGTGACAGCCCTCTAAACATTTGAACACTGAGCAGATCTGCCCTTGCCCTTAGCCTCTTCTTTAAACTAAATGTACTCTATAATCATTCTTTTATGATTTAGCAGTGCTGTAGCCTAGTCGGGAACAGCTCTCACCTCACAATCAGGAGGCTTTGAGTTCGATCCTAGGTAGCAGATATTTCTCTCTCTGGGTATTCTAAATAATTGTTAGCTGTAAACTCTGAGTAGGCATCAGGAAGGGCATCCAGCCAGTAAATGTTTGGCTCCAATCAGTTGGCCCGGCTCCATCCTAAAGCAAGGGATTGCAGGATCATTAAAAGAAAAAAAATGATTTACCATGTTTTACTATTTTCATTATTTTTCTCTATGCTGTTTCTGATTTCTCAATTTTTTTATATTGTAGTCCAAATATTCCAATTGTGCTTTGACCAATGATACATCTGTCCACTATCAAACTATTACTTCCTCTGATCTCAACACTATATATCTGTGGATACAACCTGAGATTGCATAAACATTTTTGGCAGAACTGCACTCTATTGATTCAAGCTAAGAACCACTCAACTGGTTTTTCCTCCTAAAGGGCACAATCTGCCATTTCTCAACAATAAACATTTTGTTTATAGGGTCCAATGCTGAAGCCTAAAATCCATTTGAATCTCAAGTCTTAAGCATTTCTTCTAAGGTGTTAGTGGTCTCCCTCCAGATTTGTGTATTCTTCCAATCTGATAAGATTCCCTTTCATCATTTCTGTAAGTCATTTATAAAAATATTGAGTAACATTTTCAGGGCAGAGTACCCCACTGAATACCCCTCTCCAGGCTGCATTATAACTTGGCTCTTAAGCAACTCACCTAATAAATAAACTCTGCAATAATAAAATTCTACAATCTAATATATGTACTTAAGTTCTTCTGTTTCCATGGGTTTTCAATATGTATAACCAAGAGCACACATGCAACCCTAGGAAAAAAAAACAGTTGGATTTTTATAGATTTAAGAATAAAATGTATACTGGATGAGATAAATAGCACGAAATATAATCCTGGAAGGTTTAAAAGAAAACAATAAAAGAAATAGATTTTTAGGATATACACCTAAATACATTCTTCTAATAACTAATGGCTTTGTTGAAATTACTGAAATATCTGAGTTTATGTACTGAAGGTAGAAAGCAAGATCCAAGATTTATTGCTTTTACTAAGCATAACAGTGTGAGAGTATTTGGCTGCTTGATGAGTTGCATTGAAATGAGGGCGCCTTTGGTTTGATAGGTGGTGTATTTGTTCTGTGGCTCAAATTCACTCAAGGAAAGATTTTTGATGCGCTAGCCAATGATAACTGTCTGGGAAAATGGATAAATCCAAACCTCCAAACTTTGGATAGAAGACAAAATGAAATACTTGGGTATGGAGAAGTGGAGCTTTGGGAAAGCCAAATTCTATGGGGATGTGAGGCTGTTCTGTCCAAAAACCCCTCATGTGGTTTATCACCTTTAAAAAGAATCACAGAAGGCCAAATCATGGCAATTTCAAATAGGGAGTGGTATCCTTTCCTTTAGAGGGAAGGTTGCCTAAAATGAAGATTTTGGACCACATTGCTAAGTATTCCAAAAAGAGGCTCTTACTACTGGTTTGGCTTTCCTTTTGAGATGGTTGCTTATTCTTAAATCCTTTCAACAAGACCTCACTCCATTTGGACAACCAGCATGAATCATTCTAGAGGAAATTAACACAGTATTTTCCCAAGTGCCTAATCTGGTTCGGATTTTCTTTTTTCTTTTGCATCTGAAGCATAAACAGACACACACATGCATAAAGAGTTTCATAAGCTTATAGGCTATGGTGGCACTTCAGCTTAATACAGCTGTGAGGTTACCTTGAATAAAAAAAAAATGCTTGTAATTCTTAGAAAGAAAAGAGGTGCCTGCTCTGACCCAGAACAGCATCTTTGAACTTTGGCTGGGACTCGTGATTTGCCCAGGAGAACAAAGCTATGCATTTACCATCTTATCCTAGTAAATCACTGACTTAATGGGCTCTCCCTTTCTGGCTTTTCTTCAAGTGTGGTGCTAGCATCTGTAATCCTTCTGTATTTCTATTCTTTTGAGATCTTTGAAAAATATATTTAATAAATATTTTATTTAGTTGCAGAATGTTTAAATAATTACGAGCCATAAGATTTTATTTTGATGGGAAATTTAATGAAATGTTCTCTTCCTGGATTAGAAGACAAAATGCGTGTTTCTTTTAGCATAAATTAGTATAAAGTAAATATAATGCCTGTCTTGCACAGATAGGAGAGAAGAGATTATACATTTTGGTATGAATGTTTGCCTGCTATGTAATTTTCATTTTATACTAATTTATGCTTATTATAATGCAAGAACAATACTCATAAGTCCAAATTGCCATGCCTCGGTAGATAGATAGAAATTCAATAAACACATTTAAAAACCAAGGTATGGAAATGCAATTAGTGCAATATTTACTTTTTGTTTCAGTTCCACATTCATGAAGTCTCCATATGATCATGTCATGCTTAAAGGAAATCTATAATGGTTTTACTCACCTACTGCTGACACCACCTACATGCTTGTACACATGCGAGTCACGTCTTGGACAATCTAGCATAAACTGCAAATGCTCTGTACCATGAAATGAAAACACACCTGTCTTAACTTAGGACTCACTTACGCAGGCCCATATTATCAGAGGGATGAGACAAAATTTGCACACTTTACTTAAATAGATAGATGGCAAAATGCAAATATTTTAGACGAGTTCATTCTTAAATATAAACTTGTTTTTTATTCTGCATTGTTTCCAGAATTGATGAAAGTGCTCTAATATTCTATGTAGCAGATATGAGACAGTTAAATATTTTTGCATGAAATTAAAAACCTATTTAATTGAACTTATTTAATGGGAATGCAGACTTCTAAATAATCTATATTCCATTGCTTTTTTTTATTTCAATCACTTCAGACTTTAAAATCTTACTGAGTAGGTGCAGTTAGCAGCATAATATAAGGTTATGTTATTTTTTCCATGGTCTATTAATATCTTGTTACTGTGAGCCTGTGCTGGTTGGTGGTTTCTAGACTGTGGTATTTGGCTTCGAGGTAAATGGAGAGAAAAAAACCAAGACCACCTTCAATATGAATATTTACCTCCAACTGCTACTTAACATAAATTACATTGGTTATTTTCATGCTTATATTTCAACAGAAGCTAAGTGTTTGATGTCATCCCAGCTGAAACTGCATTCAAATCTTCAGCAAACTGCATTGCACTAATTGATACCATCATTATTTTCAACAAACCTATGCTTTTTCAAAAGCTAGACAACATATAGACTACAGATTGTAGAATATTAATTAAGACCATATCAAATTACAGGCAAGGTCTCCAAAGATTTGTTCAATGAAACAAAAGGAATAGCTGAAGAGATTTCATGTCAAATGAGCCCCACAAAGATATTACCTCTAAGCACTCAGTATCATTTTCATATTGGGTTGCCTTAATATGAAGTATATCTAAAAGCAGGGAGATTTAGATAACATGTATGTAGTATGAACATTTTGCAAGATTAATCAAATTAAAAGATCAAGGTCAATTCAGATAATACAATAGAATTTCCTCTGCATTGTTTCACACTTCACAATAAATGTATTGAAATGGTTTCTTTAATTCTGTGTAACACTATAATCCACTGTTTGTTCCACATTAAAAAGAAAGGGAGTTCTAGTTTCAAAGGAGGTATAATTTTGGAATCTCAGTTCCTCACTTCAACCTCAGGACTATCAGTTGTTTTTGTGCTGTTTTGTGTTGTGACCCAAAGGAATGAAGGAAAGTTGTCATAATTGAATTGTACATGGGATCCAAAGCCCTTTTTGTCTTCAATCACTGAAATTATAGAAAAAGTTAGGATTTACTCTAATTGCCTTCTCATGCATTAGTTCCTATTAAGAACTGTAATGGAACACACAATTCTTAAGCTACCACAAGATCTCTTTGGAGTTTAAGACATTAAAAGCAATATCTATAAAAAGCACAAAACTTAATTCAGTTAATGCAGTTAAATAAGTCTAATATATTCAGAATATCTGGCTTCAGTCAGCAATCTGATTGCTGCAAAACCTATAGTTATAATTTCCAAAGTTACTTTGAATAGTTGCAGTTTCCCATAAAGAAAGTGCTGCAGTAGTTGACTCTGGAAGTAATTACCAAATAAATGACTCTGTAAATTCATACAAAAAAATTACAACTCAAGAGTCCAGGGGAAAACACTACCTCAAGCTAAAAGTTTATCCAACAACATTCCTTCCATTTTTCTGATGTTCCTTTCTATCCAGATATAAGTGACAATCAGCAAGATTTCAAGATCTACTACATTAATAATTGTAAATGGGAGATATAACTTGTGAAAGGTATAATAGTGATTATTAATGATGTTGTAACTAGTCATTAACATGGCTGACAAGAAAGAAAGCAGTAAACCTAGTAACCTAACAGTCCTAACTCCCAAAGTAAACAGAATCAGCCTAATGATTGATTGATTGATAATACCAGCCTATATAGACATTTCAACACACACACACACACACAGAGAGAGGGGGGGGGGTAACTCACAAACAAAAATAATATCTAAATAATAGAAGGGAAGGGAAGAGCAGAGAAGAAAAGAGAATTCTTTATTGGCCAAGTGTGATTGGACACACAAGAAATTTGTCTTGATGCAAATGCTCTCAATGTACATAAAAGAAAAGATATGTTCATCAAGAGTCAAGAATCATAATACATAAACTGCAACAATTACAGTGACAACCATGCCCCAGAACTTTGTTCCTGTAATTCAACACATATTTGAAATTAGTCAGAAAACTGATAAACCAACAGGGCCAATTGTTCCTTTAGAGCACCAATGCCACACTGTCTCCAAACTCAAAGGTGAAAGCTAGACAAGAGTCTCTGGATAATTGTTTTTTTTATCCTGAAACTAAACTATTCATTTGCATACCTTGTCCAAAACAAGAATGAGTAGCACTTATTCAAATCAAAGAGATATCAAAATACATTAAAAACATAAACACAATAGAGCTTCTTTAAGAAAATGATCAATTACTTTCCTAAACTCGTGTGACTTAACTGCAGATCTAAGGGAAGTTGCAGACAAAATATCTTTCCTTGTTAAAAACATTGTTACTTTCTCAAAGCCAACAAAAATAAATAAGTATTCAATGAAATCTGATAAACAGCTGATATTTTTCACACCTCAGACAGAAAACTGGACTCCAACTTAGAGGTAATTTAAATGATTTTATTTGTAAAATGCTACTTGAATAACTAAAAAATTTCTGAAAAAGTCACTTTTTTTTCTGAGGGCCAAATTCTATCAGTCCTTCATTGGAATGGCAACAATGAGACATACTCAGCAGATGTAAAGATTCTGTGCATCTTTCATTGCTGAGCTCAAAAGCATTGGAAATGGTTTGGCTGCTTTGAACACCATATAATTTATGATCATGCTGTGAATTGGTCGTGTGCTCTAAGTAATAGCTGCTTTAGTGCATGCCAGACATCAATACAGATGATCCATTCTGCCTATTTTTCCACACAAACTAGTTGGGTTGTATAAATTAAATTCCTGGAGATTTTTTTTTTAAATTAAGCCTGTTTTAAAGAAGGAAATATGACTCGACCATTTCTTGTGTATCTTTTATCTATTAAAATCTAGAAAGAGGGCTGTGAAAATATCTACAGACTCTTTGCATCGTGGACATAAACAGTTTCAACTTCTACCCTCAAAATGTTGCTATAGGGCACTGCACAGCAGAACAACTAGACACAAGGACAGTTTTTCCCCCATGCCATCACTCTGCTAAACAAATAATTCCCTCAATATTAAAAGGCAGTATTACTATCGTTGTAATCTTCCCTATTATCTATCTTCTTATCTTATGACTATAACTTTGTTGCTTATCACTACTGTTTTATTTATTTATATATATATATACACACATACACATACACATACACATACACACATACAGAGAGAGAGAGAGAGCGCTTATGCGCTGGAAACAAATTCCAAATCATACTTGGCCAATAAAGAATTCTGTTCTTCTCTTCTCTTCTCTTCTCTTCTCTTCTCTTCTCTTCTCTTCTCTTCTATTCTATTCTATTCTATTCTATTCTATTCTATTTTACCCTATCCCATACCATACCATCCTATTCTATTCCTCATAGCAATTCACACAGATTTTTCAATGTTATCCTGCAAATGGTAAGAATAGGAAATTATTCTTAACCGCTTATCCATAAAAACATGTTTAAAAGACTTTTTAAATATTGAGCTGTTTGCTTCTTCCATTACATTTTTTTCATAAAATCTTAGTTCTGAATCTGATATTCATCTTGTTAAGGACAGAAAAATAACTTTGTATGTAAAGTAGGAGGTAAGTAAGAATGAAATCCAAATATTTTTACCACTACATGTGCTTTGCAATAAAGTAGATAGTGAGTGACATTTCTAAATATTATTCTTATTTTTATCATTACTATATTTGCTTGGCAAATATATACATTAAAAAAATGCAATATGCATTTAAATCCTAAACTCTTCCCTTGCAAATGTTGCATCATGAAATACACATACAGTGGAACCTCTGGTCATGAATGCTTCTGTTCATGGCCAAATTGGGTGATGACCCAAATTTTTGGAAAATTTAGCATCTGGTCATGAACAGATCCTTGGGTTGCGATCTAACATGGCCATGGTTGATTTCCCCTTCTGCATCATAGAGAAAGTCCTGATGCTGAACAAACTTGTCTGCCATTCCAAATGTTGAAGTTACCCTTTAATCTTGTTCTTGATGGCTTCTCGCTTGTTTTGTAAGATGAACTTTCTCTCTGGCCAGGCAGCCTCTCTCTCCCTCTCCTACCTCCCTGGCAGAGCCGCGTGACGGTGCAGAAGCCTTGATCACAGCTTTTTTGTTACTGTTGTTTTGCGCATGCTGCAAGGGCTGGGAACAGACCCAAGGAAGCTTTGCAATTGGGAATTCCAGCAGCTTGGAAGCCAGGATCTCTTCTGCCTCCTCTCCTCTCAGTCCTCCAGGAGCTGCATACAGTGGTAGCTCTCTGTCTCAGCAGGCCGGCAACAGAAAGGCCCTGGAGCTTGGCTTCAGAGCATGGAAGGAGGGCATGTGTGGGCCACTTCTTCTCACTGGGACTTCCCCCACAAACCAGGCAGCCCAGGCCAAAGCAGGCTTTGCTTTCATCTGTTAAGAGCACAGGGCACCAGTGGCGAATTTGCCAATCTTGGTGTTCTCTGGCAAATGCCAAACGTCCTGCACGGTGTTGAGCTGTAAGCACAACCCCCACCTGTGGATGTCGGGCCCTCATACTACCCTCATGGAGTCTCTTTCTGACCATTTGAGCAGCCACATGCACAATTGTGGCCCGCCGGAGGTCATTTTGCAGGGCTCTGGCAGTGCTCCTCCTGTCCCTCCTTGCACAAAGGCGGAGGTCCTGATGCCGGCCTCCTTCACGTCTCCTGATGTACTGGCCTGTCTCCTGGTAGCACCTCCATGCTCTGGACACTACGCTGACAGACACAGCAAACCTTCTTGCCACAGCTCGCATTGATGTGCCATCCTGGATGACCTGCACTACCTGAGCCAGTTGTGTGGGTTGTAGACTCCATCTCATGCTACTATTAGAGTGAAAGCACCTCCAGCATTCAAAAGTGACCAAACCATCAGCCAGAAAGCATAGGAACTGAGAAGTGGTCTGTGGTCACCACCTGCAGAACCACTACTTTATTGGGATTGTCTTGCTAACTGCCTATGCTTTCAACCTGTTGTCTATTCCATTTGCACAACAGCATGTGAAATTGATTGTCAGTCAGTGTTTCTACCTAAGTGGACAGTTTGATTTCACAGAAGTGTGACTGATTTGGAGTTACATTGTGTTGTTTAAGTGTTCCCTTTATTTTTTTGAGCAGTGTACAAAAACATTTTTCAGTCTCAGCAACTTTACAATATATAGACTTTCAGATCCAGGAATTATTCAGCCAGCATGTTGCAATCTATCCTTCTTAAAATTGTTGAGATTAAGAAACACATATCTAGACCAATAATTAAGCTCATGGTTAAAGCTATCTATACTATGCTCCGTACCTCTGAGGGACATATTTGCATCTATATAATATATATTCACTATATATACCACGTGCACGCACACACACACACACATATCTGTATCGATACCTATCTATCATTCATATATACACACATACCTGTACCTGTGAAAATCTATGAAAACATATATTGCATGCATACATACATACATACATACATGAATGATATATACATACACACACAGGTGCAAATCAGAATTGTGTATGTGTGTGTGTGTGTGTGTGTGTGTGTATGTGTGTGTGTAT
>NW_020769339.1:10532881-10549072 GCF_900518735.1 Pseudonaja textilis
AAGGAAGGAAGGAAGGAAGGAAGGAAGGAAGGAAGGAAGGAAGGAAGTTTTTTTACCCAGTTTTTGACAGTTATTTGTTCTGAGATTGTATTCTGGACTATATCTGTTGGAAATAACTCCCTTGATGTTGACACAAGCAGTGAAGATTTCAGACAGGAGAAGATATAAGATAATGGAATATCCTGTAGGAGGCTACTTAGGGCTTACTGTAAATAAAATGTTATCTTCAAAGGAAAAAAATGTCTTGAAGTGACAAATGGCAGTTATGTCATTAGTGTATTTTCTCCAGCTATTTATATTCATTTGCCATATTTTTCTTAGTGCTCCAACACTGGAAGCTTTTAAGAAGAGATTGGACAACCATTTGTCTGAAATGGTGTAGGGTGACCTACTTGAGCAGAGGGTTGGGTTAGAAGACCCCCAAAGTCCCTTCCAACTCTGTTATTCTTTTGATATTGTTGTAATTATGGTTAAATAATAGGGAAGCTGATAACATTTTATGTCACAACAACATACAGGGACAGATACAGAATAAATAGATCAATATATATTCATATCATTTTCAATAAGAGATATTATCCCCTACAAGTGATTGTTACAAAGTTCAGTAAAAGAGTGAAATAGATTATCATGTTATGTTTGTAAATTGTTTAGTAGAGAATTATGGCATTGACAGTGATTATATAAAACCTTTATATAGAAAGTGGTAAAATGTTCATTGTTACTACAGTGCCATTGTAACTATGAATGGTCATTAAACGAACTGTATATTGCGTTATCATATCCACAGTAAAGTATGATATAAAGATAAATGAGAAGAAAAATATTTCAGAAGAAAATAGGGAGGCTAACAAAGCTAAATTTAAACCAATAGATAATTATAGAACAAAAACATAAAACAAAAGAGATGAAATAACGAAGATTATGGAAGACAAGCCTAGAAAGATAACAGATCACAATGTGTAAAGGTCTATTCTAAAAATCATGGAAACTCTTTTTCACAGGCAGATGTTAATTTCAGTCCTGAAATATGTTTCAGTGAGGTAACGAAAAGCTTGAACATATTAATTAGACTAACATTTATTCTAGAAGTGACCTCTAAGGAATAAGCAATTAGGCTCCCCACAATCACTGCTACCAGATTGTGCCTGGACCCAAGTAAAGCAGCATTTTTCTAAGAAATGAAAGGGGCAGCGCTTCAATTGTTTCTGCTCTGTGATAATTACTGTAATCTGACAAAACAATGTCAAGGAAGGAAGTACATATCATGTAGTATAACACAAGCCACTCAAAGAACTCTCAGAGATATCTGCTTCTTTGGTATTTTGACTAGAACTTGTTCAGTACAATTTAGAGATCATCCAGAAAGGATGACTGATTTAAAGGTTCAATTTAAACAAATTAAATCTATCAGAACACATGTCAGTATTTACCAGAATATCATATCACACACTTTTGCTGTTGTCATCATTGTTGTTATTTACATACTGAGATAAAATGTAAAATATTTTAATGGAAAATAAACTTGAAACATAATGAGCCAAAATAAAAGAGTGCAAATATATAACAAACTAAGTTGAAAAGGACATTGGAGGTCTTCTAGTCCAATGCAAGCAGGAGTCCTTAAACCATTCTGGAAAAAAGGCTGCCCAATGTCTTCTTGATGGAGCATACAAACTTCTACAGGCAAGCCATTCCACTGATTAAATATTACCACTGGAAATATTTTCTTAGTTCTAAATTGCATCTCTCCTTGATAAGTTTCCATCAGTTACTTCTTGTCCTACCTCAAGTGCTTTGGGAAAAGGTTGAGCTCCTCTTCTCTGGGACAGCCCCTCAGACATTGGAAGACTGCTATCATATTACCCTTAGTCTTTTTCTTCATTAAACTAGACATATGCAGTTGTTTCAACCGTTCTTTATATATTTTAGCCTCTAGCCCCAATAATCTTTGTCGTTCTTCTCTGCACTGTTTCGATAGTCTTAACATCTTTTTTGTAGCTTGTACTAGATGCATAATTTCAAGTGTGGTCTTACCAAAACAGTGTAAAGTGACACTTCACACTGATCTTGATACTATCTCTCTGTTGATGCAATATAGGGATGCATTAGCTTTTTTGGCAGCTGCAGCAGAGTGCTGGCTCATATTTAAATAGTTGTCTACTAGGACTCCTAAATGTCTCACAGTTACTCTTGCTGAGTCAGGTACCATATACTCTATACCTGTGCATTTGGTTTTTCTTGCCAAAGTGTAAAACCTTACTTTTCTTACCACTGAATTGCATTTTGTGAATAGAGCCCTTCTGGATCTTGAACCTATCTTCTAAAGTGTTAGTTATTGTTCCCAGCTTAGGGTTGTCTGAAAATTTGATCAGCTCCTCCTTTACCCGTATCTAAATTGTTTATGAAGATGTTGAAAAGTACTAGGCCTAAGACAGAACTTTGAAGTTCTCTCTACATACTTCCCCTCATATATGTACATTAGTTGCATTGAAAACTACACATTGTGCATAGTTGATTAAGCAGTTACAAATCTATCTGGTGGTGATGCTATCTTTCCCATATTTTTCTATCTTACCAATAAGTATGTTGAGATATACTTTGTCAAATGCCTTACTGAATCCAAGTATACCTTCAGCATTTTGTTGGTTTATTAATTTAGTTCCTTTGTCAAAGAACGCAATAGACTTCTAGTAATAGCTTTGTTTGTTTCTACTGGTAGGTGTTTGCAGCTCTGTTGCTTAATTATCTTTTCCAGGATCTTCCCAGGTGTTGATGTCAGGCTGACTGGTATGTAGTTTCCTGGATCCATTTTTTTTCCTCCTTTTTTGGAGATGGGAACCATATCAGCTGTTTTTCAGTTCTCTCTAAAAGGCATTTTGTCCAGTAAGATTTGCTTCTAGATATATATCCAGATATTTTGGTTTATGACCCAGTCGCTTTTCATTGGTTATGCTGATTGGAGCTAAAGTGAATTGATATTCCAAGAAATTTGCTTACCTCTTGGATATAAGATTATAGCTAAGGTGTTGATTATGCTATCAATTGGTAGATTGAGGATTGTTGCCTAACAAAAATAAATGGTTAATATCTCTTTACTGTAGGTGGGACTTCAGTTTTGTGTATGTCTACAAGTCTGAACACATCAATAATAATTAAATTATAGCCTTCAAACAAGGCTGTTATCTAGAGATATTGGTTTGATTCAGCCACAAGAGGGAGCAATAGTAGAAACAAAGGGCAATTATATAAATATGCATGTCTTAACTAATTGTATAGGACATCTTAACTACCATGGCTTAATGTGAATGTATTTAATTGTATGTGAATACGGAATAACAGTCCAATTTTCACAGAGTAGAATTGAAACCTTCAAATAATTATGGTTTTACTTTCTGATTCTGAGTAGAAATAATAGCCACTCTAAATTCAAAAGCACACACCTTGAGAAGCAGCTAATTATATTTAATTACAATGCTTGTTTAGAAACAATTTGGCTTTGTCCACTCCTCTATGCTCTTGAGCCACTCAAGGACATTACAGGGAGAATGTGACAATCATATCAGAATGAAACAAAGTGAATAATATATGGGGAAAAAATCTGAAATATTGTCTTCCTTTATAAGGAAGAGAAATCTAAGAACTGTTTTAACACAAAAATAGTTCAAGATACTATTCAAGAATAACAGAGTTGGAAGGGACCTTGGAGGTCATCTAGTCCAACCCCCTGCTTATATTAGCCTCTACATAGGATTGAAGTCACAGCCTCCTGATTGTGAGGCAAGAGCTCTACCTCTAGGCCACCAGAGATCATCTTACTATGAAAATATCTTACTACAGTTTAGTTCAAATTAGTTTCAATGTTTTCCTCTGCTCTCTTAACATCAAAATTTTATTTATTTTCAAACAATACATGGGTTTGAAAGTCTGCTGAATTTTGATATACACTGATATATTCTTACATAGATGAATTTTCTTTTTTTTTAAAAAAAAGGATTCATGTTGAAGAATTATCAGTCATGCGTCAACTTAGAAGAAACATTATACCAGCATGATAATTTTGCTTTTAAAATTTGCTTTGACAAAATAATTTGGAAATTGGGAATAATGTGAACACTAATAATACAAAAATAGACTGAGTAACTTAACGAAAAATGCAACTAATTTTTAAAATTATTTTCTAACAAAATTATTTTTTTTCCAAATCACTTGTAATAATGCAAATGCTTATAACAACAGCTTGCAGCACAATATGTTTGCATTTATTATTTTCCCCCACGTTTAATATTTATTCAGATTCAGACTGAAGCATATAAGAGTGGTGTATTTAGGATCTGAAGATCTGACAGCCAGATTATTGTAACAAATATAGAACTCAATAGACTGAAAAAGCAGTTTGAATATTCACTCTCTTCCATGAGATATTCAAGATTTTTTGTGAGTTCTTTGGCAATGTTGTAAGTTTGAGTCCCTTGGAACAATACAATTAGATGAAGATATGTTGGGCTTGTGTATTATTGGGCACCCATAGAATCATGGGAAGTTGTGACCATTGCTTTTAATTCACCACTTTTCTTTTATGTGTGTGATTTGACCTTCCTTGGTTAGGTTGTTGAGGACTCTCTTGATATAGTTGTCCAGTTAATGTTTACTGGAAATTAGACTTCTTTTTCCTCCAGCATTTCTTCACTGAGTTTATGATATTCAGATTTCAGTATATCCTTAGATGGGCATCCTTGTGCCAATTCATTTTTTTACCCAAGAAAAACATTTTCTTATCTCTATTTCTTTTCCCCTGAATGTGTTAATCAAGAACACTGATTCAATTACAAAATTCAAAACAACGTAACCATTTGCAGAAGCTTCTGCATGGGAATTGAAAAAGAAAAAGATAGTGGAAGCAGGAATTGAGAAACAGTGAAGCCAAAGAATCAGTGAACAGAAGAAACTTTTCAGGCAAGGTACAAAGGAGAATTCCTTTTTTTAAAGTTAAGGACCATTTTGCTTCTGAAAGGAACCAGAATAATTTTTGAATGGTAGACTAAAAAGGCAGAGAAAGAGAATGGATTTTGGTTTCTTGATTGCATCTCATTAGATATCTCATTAAAAACAGTGGACTTTTATGAGATGGAATTCTTAACATATTTTCTATATTTTCAATGTATATCATTCTGAATTAAATCAAGGGTTACAACTGTCAGAAATTCTAGTGATCTACTTACAAAAGGAACACATTTGGAATGCTAAACTTTTGGAATAATTAAGAGAATGGTGATGAGCAAACCAAGGATATAATAATAACTTGAACTTAAACATAATGTCAAAAATCACCTTAAAAAATATAACAGAAATTACTCTTATAATATTAATAGTTGTAGTAATACAATCATCATCAACAGCAATAACCAATCTTTAAATTTTAGGCTTAGCTTGTGAGCCAGAAAAACACTTCCCTAAGCTTTATTCTTATTCTTTTTCACAGTGTCATTTTTCTAGGAAATTGTAGGAAATCATTACGCATTCAGTTTTGGCCAGATTGTACTCTTCTGCTATGCTCCATTATTGATTTATTTCTTTTTCCAGACAGAATGCTAAATCACAGAACAACTTGATGGTTTACAACAAAATGAATACACAGTTGGAACAAAGGTACAACAATCCAACAAAAGTAACTACTAAAAATGTAGTAGCTTTCCCAATCATTTCCTTCACTATTTAGTACCCTGCTTTGAAAAGATTTTTTTAGTACTTTTTAAAAAAATAATAGTAAGACGAGAGATATTCTAATTTGGGAGTAATCTTTGTAGAGTCTGAGTGAAACATACCTGAAAACTCTCGATCTTTTAATATTTTTTGTGTGTGGTAGAAATTCCCAGCATCTATCCTAGGATTGATCTTATTAGAAGTTCTGATTCTATCTGGAGGCAGTGATACTGCAGATTCTGGGTCTGTAAAATTTATTAAATGAATAATCCATGAAAAGACACTTTCTACTCCTATGATCTAGTTGAATAGACAAGTACCTTTTTATGTATACATACACATACAATTACACACACACACACACACACACACAGAGAGAGAGAGAGAGAGAACATACAATAACACAACATACATATGCATGAAAAATATTGTATTTTCTTGTTGCTGTCAGAATAGCTATAGTAACACGACAGGATTTTTTAAAAACCCAAAGTTAAGAGTATTTTATAAAAATTCCTTTGTCTCAATATTCTTAAACAGCATGGCTTCAGAAAATTAAATTACTTTTTTTTATCTGTTTGGGATCAGTCTTGTTTCCTCCTTCTCTTTGTGTTTACTTTCCTGCAGTAGCTTGCATCAAAATGTTTTCTGGAATGCCAGGGCTAAATCAGTTATGCTTAACTCAATATCTAATACAAATAGCTCCTGGGAAGCTTGAGCTACACAATCATAAAAGGATCGTTCTCTTTCAATAGCTCGCCACACTTTGGTGATATAGTATTTCTCTAATCACTAATCTTTATGTGCCTTCCTGACCTTGCCTCTCTCTGCCCAAACGCTGAGGTGGGTATCAAAGGTCTGTGTCATCGGAAGAGTGAATGGCTTTCATTTTCTCCCTTCTTGAAACTTCCGGTTCCTGGCATCTGCAAAGAATTATTCCAATGAGGAGTTTGGCTGCCTCGCGGCTAGTGGCCTGTAGTGGCCTGTTTGATGGATGCAGCTTTTGCCAAAAAAGGTTCTTGTGGTCAGCAAGTAGACGGACGCTGCTGTGTTTAGCAAATGAGTGCTCTGCTTACTTAAGCAATTCTTTTCAGGATCTTCACCATCCCAATGGAATAGCAGAACTTGGGATGACACTGTGATAGAAGTCTCTTTGTTTTTTGTCAGGGTCTGTCTGTCTCTTTCACTTACATATACACATTTTCATCAATAGCACAGTTAGTGAGATCTCAGAAAAGCTAAAAAAAAAAAAAACTTTTGTCATTTTAATCATCAGCTAAACATCAGCCCCATGCCAATGGAAGCATTTTTCTAAGCTTTGCTAGAAAAGAGATTGAACTTCAAAAAGTCAAGTAATAAGGAACAAGTATGCAAATTACAATTTTTAAAAAAGAAAACAACTGTACAGAAACTTTTCTAGTATATCAGAAAATAAAACCAAACAAACCAGGTGGTTGTGGGTGGGTAAAACTGTATTTCATATTATATGGTTTGCAATATACACACACACAACAAAGTATCTTAACCCTGTTTATTGGAAACATTCACATCTATGCAATGCTAAAAGAGAACCCTCAAAGATAAACAAATGCTTGACAATCTGCTTACTAAGTTTACTTGTAAATGTGTTTTGAGCCATATGTTCCTAGCTTATTCTACATGTACATTAAAAAGGGTGGAGTTTCAACTATATGATTGAGTCTGCCATACTTACATTTTAACTCTACCCCCGAAGAAGCATGTGTGTATGTATGTATGTATGTATGTATGTATTGGATTTATATTGCCACCTATTCGCCCATGGCAACTCAAGGCAGTTTACAAGGTATAAAACCACATTTAAAACAGTAAAACTGGTAAGAAGAATCAAATAAATTAACATAATAAAATCACCTCCCGCCTCCCACCCCAGCGACAGCCAATCACACGTGCCATATTTATTCAGATTAGAGGGGTAGATAGCCAGAGAAAACATTCTTAGCAAGTAATTAACACAGTTTAGCATCCCCACTCTTCTGAAATATACTGGAACCTTGGATACTGGAATAATTTCATTACAAATAATCCAGGTACTTAAATAATTTTACCCAGATATTCCTATTCCAGGATAAGAAAAAGCATGTTAGAATGACTAGTAGTGATCAAATGAATCAGGAAGAGGTCAAAACTGTCATCTTTATTTGTGATTTTCCTAGAGAATGGAGAAGAATACACTTTTCTGGTTTGTCTGTTACTAGGCTGATAAAACAATGTTTATAGATTATTCTGTAGCTACATAGAGATTGTGAAACTTATTAGTGACAGTGAGAAGCATTAGACTATTTGAAAAGTGATCTGCTGTTAAGCTCTCACATATGTAAAAATGAATGTGCTCATCTGCCCACCCTAATAATATGTTTATGTGCCCTATGAATATACCAGACTTAAGTACAATAGGCATAAAGCCAGAGTAACTTGGTTTGTCAGCACAATGTAACTGATTTCATTTGTAGCAGATAAAACCATATTCAGTGGCACTTGTAAGAAATTTATATTCATGAATTACCTCAGATAAACCAGGTAGGAGACCGGATTAGATGCACTATTTTATTGTAAGGCCACTTTAATAAAATCTTGCAAATCTGAAAATAAAAACTTCCAACTATTACTTTTAACTATTTGACCCATTAGGGTTTCTTTCTCTGACCATTAAGCTCCTGGGGCTCCAGCCTCTTCTGTCTGATTGGCAGCATCCCTCCTTCCTCAAGGTCTTCCATACATTCCATTATAGAAAAACTGAACTCTATGAATATCAGGCCTATGGGGAGTAATCTTCCTTTGAGAGCTGTATTATAAAATCAAATGGTTTCTTACTTCATTTGGTAACATTTATTCAATCTGTTGTTATAATTTCTGGTGTCTGAATTTTGACCATGTGAAGTATAAATAATTTTGGTAACTTCTCTTAAAACAAATGATCTCTTTTTCTCAGTTTTCATCTCTTATTTATCAATAAATTCTTAAAAATTTGTTGCTTAATCCTGATCAGCAAAAATCTATTAAGAGATTACAACATATCTATTTTAATCTTGATGAAATAAATAAACCAACTTTATATTTCTTACTTTTATTGTTAACAATCTTGAACATTAATCCCATTATAGAGTATTCTAGAACATGATTCCTTTTCATTTTTTTTCTTTGACCCTTATCACAAAATTTGTCAAATCTCTTTTGTAAATTCAATAAAGGAAAGTTATCTAGGTCATTCTCTTTATTTGTTATTATCATATACCTTTTGATTATTAATCATTTGTATATCTTTATATACTGTCATTTTAAAATCAATTTTCAGATAACTCTCAGTCTTATCTGATAAAAATTGTTCATTTTTCATAAAATATTTTAAACTCAGTCCATCTGTAATTGCCAATATTAATGTCAAGATTACTCTTCAAAAATATGTTTGAATATATCTCAATTATTTTGTTCCATTCTGCATTAGTACATTTAGGTGTTCTTCTTTAATTAAACTTTAATTTCTTCTGACTAATCTAGTATCCTAACTTCAGAGTCCTGTTCAATCATATTTTTCTGTTCAAAACAACAGCCACAGGAAGGACTCTTATAATTAATTTTAAAATTTTCAAATCATGTGGATCTTTAGTGTATTTATAACTTTCTGGAATCAACAATATAATCACCATTTTTGCTGTGTACTCCAAAAAAGAAAACAAAAAGATTTTTAAGTATGTCCTTTAACTTACATTTAAAATTTGCTAAGGATTGGAGGACACTCATCCAGTACTATAAAACTTGTTCTAAAGGTTCCTGATAGCTGAAAAGTAGTTTAAAAATGATTAAGCTGATTTTAAAAGGAAGTACTCTGGTTCCATGAAGGCACTGATTTAGATTTGGATTAAGATGGCACTCCTTCTTTTTCTGACCTCTAAACCTGATGGAGTTTGCTGAGTAGTGGTCTTGTTGTGAAAAGCAACTGTCTGGATCACTTTTGGGTGATCCCAGTTCGTTTCCTTGTCTGAAGAGGAATTGCAAAGAGCAGATCCATTCACTGACTTTTCATTTCACCACAGTTGTCAGCTTCTTTCTCAAAGGAACTGTATTCAGTTTACCATTTCTTCTAAATACCAGCAGTATTCTCAAATGATTCAAAATGCTTCTTGAATCTTAATGCTTACAAATAAAATGAAAAATCAAGCTCCTCCTTAGCTGCTCTAGAACTCTGACTGGTAACAGCTGCATGCATTTCATTTGATGGTCATAATTCTGAATGGTAATCTTCCAAAATAATTCATTCTGTCTCCTCAAAACAGCAAGCTTCCTTAAAAAGTTTCCAAGTCTCAGTGATCATCTTGGAATTTTTCCTTTGTGGTAAACCACTAAACTGTGTTGGAACATCTACTAGTAACTAGGAAGTTAAAGATCCTCTGGTGTAGGATACACTAATCTGACCATTTCAATTTTGAAACATTTCTTATTATACTTACTGTCCTGATGTAGTTTAGTCTGGCCCTCTTCTACATGAGTTTTTGAATTCAACAACATTTGAATTTGGAATAGTCTCATGAAACTTCATGCAGATTTATTTTACATTTTTATATTTAAGTTTCCAAGCATATGCATTTTTGCAAACATTTTCCTTTCATTTAGAGGATTTTGATCTTCCCTAATTTATGTATTTTATATAGCTTTTCTCAGTACAATATACCCAATTTCATGTACATTTTAAAATTAATAAACTACATTGTGGAATTCTGAAGCATGGAACTTTTTATATATTTTATCATTGTTGTTTTCTTTTTAAATCTTGACTTTTATTGATTTTTATTTTTTTTGCAGTTCAGCTTGATATTCATCATAAACTAACAACATGGGAATTTGGTAGCAAAATTCCCTAATTCACTGTGTTCAAATTCTCCGCCTATTTTCCCCATATTGCAAAATTATTGTTGTACATACTGAACAGTATGATAAAATGTAAACATTTCATTTCAAGCAAGTTGCTACTAAAATCATAGTATTAAGACCATTGGCCCAATTTCCTAAAGATGATCAAAATATATATTTAGGCAATATATTTTAGGTAGTATCATCTTTGCTTAAAAGTTATTACCTTGATTCCTGGGATTTATTCTAAATCCTGTTTTTTTGAAAAGAAACAGTCCTGTTTTACCTTTGAAAATAACTGAAAATAAATTTGCCACTTTGCATATGTGAAAATTCTTCAAAACTTTTCCAGTTGTTTTCTAAGTCCTTCTTAACTACCCTTTTTTAGATAACTTTCATTTTGTTGAGGTCCCTCTTAACTGATCTCCCTCTTAAAACCTTTGAGGAGTCTTGTGAGTGTTCTGTCTGGAATTCATCAATACTACTTTATGCCAAAGTAAAAGAACTGTGGGAATGTTGAATTCATGCCATCAATTTTCCTTTAAGAAATACATGCTGTAAATGCACAATTGATTTACAAAATAAAAGATTTACCAACAAAAGATGCATACATTAGAAAATCATTTTTACTTATATTTACAAAAAACAAACAAAACCAAAGCTCTTTTTGAAGATCTTTCCTTAATTCAACACTAGAAGGAATAAATAACATAGGTAATCAACTCAGTGAATCCATGCTGTTCTCACATGAGAATTAAAAAATAATAATGTCTTGATTAGTCTCACAGGACTAGGGCCTCTGAGCAATCTGCCTGATCTTCTTTACTTTCCTTAATTTAAATAGGCAAAAGTCTGGGGACTGCAATCAGGAATGCTGGTGATCCTCAGAGGAGGAAAGTCAATCAGGCTTCAATCTCAAAGGAAAAAGTACAGATTTCAAAGTAACTAATAATCACTTGCTTAAAAACTGATAGATTCTTCTTTCCAAGTAAAATAGTAGGTATGGAATGTTACAAGATAGTTGAAGAAGAAAAAAGATCATTGGATGAATATTTGAAAGAGAGTGAAGAAGACCAAGATCAAATCTTAAGAAAAACGCATACAAAGCCCAGATTGAGAAGACAGCAACAGAGAGCAAATGCTCCTCGGCAAATAAGCTGAAGATACAGTAGACCATTTAATCAGCTGCTGCAAGACAGCAATAGCACTTAGACTTATATACCACTTCACAGTGCTTTTAAAGCTGTCTCTAAGCCATTTCTAAATCTTAGCCATGTCTAAGAGTCAGCATATTGCCCCCAACAATCTGGGTCCTCATTTGACTCACTTCGGAAGAAGGAAAGGCTGAGTCAACTTTGAGTCTGGTGAGATTCAATCTGCCAAATTACAGGCAGCTGGCAGTCAGCATTAAGTAGTCTGCAGTCCTGCACCTTAACCACTGTGCCACCGCAGTTCTTGATTGACTACAAACAATGGCATGACAATGTAGCAACAATAGTGTGAGAAGTCCTTAGTGCTCTCTGAGCCTGGTTATTTTCTTGAAGATGTTTCATTACCCAAACAAGGTAATATCATCAGTGCTAGCTAGGAGTGGAGTTACAATTTGTATTCTACTGGCATTGATGGAGATAGTCTTGGAGGTTCTTTAATTGGGCTATTTACTATTAGTAAATAATGGCAGTTTCTTGATAGGTGTATTGTTTACTTCTTGTTGGTCTGATCTTGGAATTAATCTAAGCTGGTGGGGAGGAGTTTTAGTCTTTTTTTGGGGGGGGGGCTTGTTGATTATCTCTTTTTCACAGTATATAGATACTGTTTGTCTCTGTGTCTATTGACAACTAATATTTCAGAGCACAAGTTTCTAGAAACTCCCTGATGTTTTGGGATTTGTCTTGGTCTAAAATAGTCATATTTTCTCAACTGACTTTCCAATTCCAGTGTACAGACAAAGTAATTCAGACAGAGAAGCATCTGCTACATAACACCCTAGAGTTAATAATTATTAATAAAAAAGCTTGGATAGTAGATGTTGCAGTAACTGGAAATAGTAGAATTCCACATTAAATCAGATATTTGGTAGTACCTAGACTTACACCTTTTATTAAAAGACATAAGCCATTGTGAAATGTAGCTGTCTTTATCAGTGGCTAGAGAGAGGATTTAAATTAGGGTGAGGCGAAGAGGAAACAGGTTGAATGCACATATATCAAAAGATTTCAAGCAATCTCAGAAACTCTTAATAAACATAATTGGCTTTTAACACATTTTAATTGTTAATAATTTATGTCTGCATTATCAACTTTTCCCCCTCCTTGATACATATAGAATGACACATAACAACATAGCTCTCTTCTACAATAATTCACAGGACATGATTCATTACTTATCAATACACAAATGAAGAATGCTTTCTTAGACTAAGCTCGATACCAAGGTTGCCTGAGCATCATTTTGCATGGCTTTCATGTTACTTATGGCTTTCCAACCATATACTTTAATATTCCACAAACTCCAAGAGAAGTTTTGATAGCTTGTTATGGATGTATATTTTGTATGCAAAAAAAATTCACTTCTAACCCTTTCTCCATCTCCGGTCCCCTATTAGAGACCTATACAACCTCTGGTCATTAAGACTTAGAGACCTATAGAACCTCTGGTCATGAAGGCTTCTAACCATGACCAAATTTTACAAAATTTTTGAATCTGGTCACAAATACATACTTGGGTAGTGATCAAACATGACCCCTGACCCAGAAATTGAAGACAAAAACATTAGAAGACAAAGAAATCGCCAAAGTTATGGAATGAATTATGGTCATGACCAGAGGTTCTCCTATATAATAATATATCTTATATGTTATAAGACATAATTTTATATACACATCATTCATACCAAAAATTCATTAGTTACAAAGTTGAATTCTAGAAACAGAGTAAGATTTTTTTTAAAAAAGATATATTGCATGTTTCAGTTTAATACTAATACTTTTTGTTTCTAAAGCAAGCATATTAGATTATCATTCAGCATTTAAAGATTTGCTGCTTGTGAACTTTTTTTTAAATTCTAAACACTGGATAATTTAGTTTGTCACTCATCCCAAATGAGAACTCTTGGGGACAACTGTAATATTTCACTGAGTAAACACAGGGCCAAGATAATTAGGAATAAAGAGGTGAGCTTCAAGAAGACTTGTCTGTATAATCTCACTTGTTGAAAGTGATGGTGGCAGGTAGGAAATCTGTATAATACCAAGCTTGTCACAAGCCAAGGCCAGCTAAATAGAAGAATTAGAAGCTACATTTTCTATAATCTGAGATGTAAGTGTCAGGCTCTCTCATCGTGGATAGTTTAAACCAATTTTTAACCGTTTATCATAATAATGGTATGATCCAAGAATACTTCCTACAAATAGAAATGCAGCTATTCTGAAGATTTGCTTTTGAAATAATTCTGATAAAATAGGTTGTAGTGAAGGATTCATTTTTGTTTAGTTTATTTATTTTTGTCAATTGCTTACAAGATAATAGGTATAAGTAAAAACATAGTTATGAAATACATGGATACATATAAGAAAAATTAAAAAAATGAAACAATAGGACAGGGACGGTAGGCATGTTGGTGCGCTTATGCACGCCCCCTACAGACCTCTTAGGAAAGGGGTGAGGTCAATAGTAGACAGTCTAAGGTTAAAGTTTTTGGGGTTTGGGGAAGAAACTACAGAGTCAGGTAGAGCATTCCAGACATTGACCACTCTGTTGCTGAAGTCATATTTCCTGTAATCAAATTTGGTGTGATTAACCTTGAGTTTGTATCTATTGTTTATTCTTGTGTTGTTATGTTTGAAGCTGAAGTATTCATTGACAGGTAGGATATTGCAATGTATGATTTTATATACTATACTTAGATTGGACTGAAAGCAGCGTAGTTGTAGTTTTTCTAGGTCTAGAATTTCAAGTCTGTGGCCTAAGGTATTCTGCAACAAGTAGAGGAATGGAGAACTCTTCTGGACTTTCTCAACTGTGTTAATATTAGATACATAATGTGGGTTCCAAACTGATGAGCTATACTCGAGTATTGGTCTAGCAAATGTTGTGCATGTCTAGTTATTAGCGTAATATTACCAGAGAAAAAGCTACGTAAGATTAGGTTAACAACTCTTAATGCCTTTTTGGCTATGTAGTTACAGTGGGTTCTAGCACTTAGATCATTAGAGATGAGTACTCCAAGATCTTTGACAGTCTGGATCATCAACAAGGTCTTGACTAATCAGCCTGTATTTTATTTTCTGATTTTTTTGCCAATATGTAGGACAGAGAATTTATTTGTTGAGATTTGAAGTTGCCATTTGTTTGACCCTAACATATATTTGATTTTTAAAAATGTTTGACCCTAACATATATATTATCTAGTAAATGTGAATCATCCTTCTCCTCCTCTTCTCTATAGATCTGTAAATTTGATCACATAACCATGGGATTGCTCCAATGGTTGTAAATGTGCATTTTTTCAGTGCGAGGGATGGGAATTAGCAATAAGCTAATTGTTTTCTATCCTATTAGTATCAACCCCCAAACTCGCATGTATTTCTACATCCATATATATTTACACATAATTTAAAGCATCAGAATGCACTTAACTATGTATAGGCATAACAGCCAATTTTAAAATAAAAATTCCTTTCTTTCCCCTAAGTTGATTTGTAACGTCTTCTTCACCTACAGTAGCCTTAGGATTGCATACATTGCATACGTAGGATATAAAATATAGAAAGGTTTGAAACTCAGCAAAAAATTCATTATATGACTGGTTTCATCTTCTGCAGTTCTTTATTTTTCAATGGGTTTTTGAAATAAAAGGGTACCATGCACCCTTTTGTCACTTCAAATGTTTATTTGTTTGTTTGCTTGTTTGCTTTGTGCTGTTGAGCTGACTTCTAGAAATGGCCTGGACTAGGCCCTGAAGTATTTTTGAAGTGGTTTGCCATTGCCTATTTTCTAGAACTAGAAAGAGACTGGCCCAAGGGCTCCTAATTACCTTTGTTCATAAGGTTTGACTAGAATTCACCATCTCCCAGTTTGTAGGTTGGCACCCTTATCTCTCATCTCAATTCTCAAGTTTATCTTCTACTGGTAGTAAATAGGTTTAATCTCAAGCTGCTTTGGAGCAGTACATTTTGTTTTCCTCAAGGAAAGGAGAGGAATGATGACATAAGCTCCATTGGGCTTTTTTTTAAAGAAAGAAAATAAGGGGTTATAGGGCAAAATGGAAAACAGTGGTTTAAAGTATTTTCCCTCTTTTAAAGAAGCAGGAAAACCAGGGGTGAGATTCACATTTTTAAACAACCTGTTCTGTGGGCATGGCTTAGATGGTGGGCGTGGCTTGGTGGTCATGTGACTGGGTGGGCATGGCTTGGTGGTCATGTTATTGGCTGGGTGTGGCCAACTCAATATCACTCACATCGAGACATGCATCTCCTCGCCTGGCCTCTCATGACTGTGGGGATGCTACAACAGTCATAAGTGTGAAAAATGTCCATAAGTCACTTTTTTCAGTGCCATTGTAACTTTGAATGGTCACTCCACACAAGCAAAGTACCAACA